>JXCR01098507.1:633728-654829 GCA_002079205.1 Phalaenopsis hybrid cultivar | reverse complement strand
CATTCAAACATGAAATCTCCATCAGAAAGAGAATACATACCTCACTTAACTTCTCCAAGGTCGCCAAGGCATTGGTCTGCTCCTTAGGTTTCCCAAAAAGCCTGTTCAGCATGTTTGTTGTCTTCTAAAAACCCCGCTGAGGAAGATAGCCCTCGAATTCACAATCGCCGCGAACCCTAAATGAAAGTTGTTCTACGGGCCGAAGAAGCAGAAATCAGAAAAGAAACCCTTCACGACCGATACTTAGAAAAAATAAGGCCGATATGGTTGGAAGGGAAGTCTGACTGAATATCCGACTTTGATTATTTTAAATTATAAAATATGCTTTTCTTTTTTTAGGAAATTCACACTTAGGTTATTTTATATATATGCCATGTAATTCTTATGTATTTATATATCTAATGACAAAAAATTATATTTAAATTTATCACCCTTGAGCCATAAAATTATCCATAAAAATATTTTTTTTCCTTTAAGAAATTAATATTAGCAATATATTATATATAACATTAAAAATTGAGGGTTATGCATGTAAATATGAAAATGGAATAATAATTTTCATGTCATTATTATACAATTGCACGTCTTGTTGTAAAACGTATTAGAAAATATGTAAAATGATAAATCTGGCTGAATAAACCATGTCATCTATAGGGGTGTAAAAGAGAGCTTGTGTTCGTGTTCGGTTCTTTTGAAATTTAGTTTGTTTGAAATAAGCTCATGTTCGAAATTGTTCGTGAAGTCACTGTTCGTGTTTTTTTCTTATCGAAAGAACGAACCGAACACGAGTTGTTCGCAAACGACGAGTCAGTTTGACATTCCTAATATTAATATATNTTTGGATCGGTTCATAACCAACCGGTCAATCCTATCTGATTTTTAAAAATACGCTACCACCATATTGGCAAACAAAGTGGTGATCGAATCCTACTCTCCATCTCTACTCTACAATATCGGTCACTAAAGCTACACCAACCCTATCACGGATATATTCATTTCGCATTTTGTCTGTAAGTGTAAAGCCACTCATCCACCTAATCATTCTCATCTCGGCAACACTTAACTTATTATTATGCTTCTCTTTTAAAGGCCAACATTCGGCGTCATAGAGCATTGCAAGTCTCACCGCCATCTTATAAAATTTTCCTTTTAGTCTAAGCGGTACTTTTCTATCACGCAGAAGGCCCAAAGTATTCCTCCACTTCAACCAACCAACATGAACTCTACTACTAACATCCCCATCTATATCACCATCACTTTGAACAACAGAACCGAAATATATAAATCGTTCACCTCTTTTAAAAATTTGATCACCCAAAGTTACACTTCTACCACTAGAGCTACTACCATTAAAATTACATTCCATTTATTCAATTTTAGTTCTACTCAAATGAAGGCCTATAGACTCCAATGTAGACCTCCATAATTCAAGTTTTTTCCTGAGTTTTTTCTCTCGTGTTATCCAAGAGAAGGATATCATCAGCAAAAAGCATACACCAAGGTATGTCCTTCCGTAAATGTCCAGTAAGACCATCCATAACTAAAGCAAAAAGATATGGCTTGCTAAGAGCATAATATAGAATAATTATATTTATGTCAATAGTGAACAATTTTCTAAAATAAACTATTTCTCGCCTCATTAAAAAATAATTGATACATCACATATTGAAATACTTTCTTTTATAATGTTTTAGCTTCCTTTATTATTTTTATTAGGATACTAGTATTATGTTACGTTTTTGGAAAAGATTTGGAAACCAAATTATTTGTACGAACATGAAATTCCCTTCCAACTTCCACCCATGAATTGATGACTATATTAAATTTATACACTGCAATCATGTTAAAACTCCTCTGATGCCTTGAAAGAAACCACTTAGGCACTTGTGATTTGACACTTCCTACTACAAAGATCATTGTAACAGCTCAATTACCCAAAAAACTATGAAACTATTTAAATATGCACCCCTAAATGGTCTTTATACTTTAACACTCTACCCCAACTTGCATCATATTTCTTTTATGTTGAATCACTAAGTCAAAACTACATGTCAATCATCCATGCCATAGTGTTTTGAAAAATGAAAAGTATAAAAGCAAGCACTCATAAAAGTTAACAGGAATTATTTGAAGAAGAACATGATCTCATTTGTATACATTTTGAGTGAACTCCCACCATGGAACTATGGCACTCAAATAGTGACTTTGGCATAAAAAGGAACAAGATTGGTTCATGCCACGCTAAATCTGTTTTTTTTCTTTTCTGTTCATTTAAAGAAAACCTATGCAAGAGAACATGATTGCAATAAATGAGAGTAGTGATAGCTTGCTCAAACCCATGGCAACTATATGTTGTTTTCCAGCTAAGAGTCTCCAAGGAGACATTCTAGAACAAAAGAGAGTTATGCATAGAATGGAATGTAAATCTCTTGAATCACAACTTGCATTTGGATGCAGTCATCATCAAAAACTCCCCATCGGGTCCCTCTGACTTTATCAAGTCCTTCTAAAACTACCATTGTCTACAAGCACGCAATCTTTATCATTGCCATCTCAACTTCAAGCTCACGGTTTATCTCCGAGCTCATACTTTGCAACATTTTTTAGCTTGATTGTGGTNACAAAATTGATGTCAAACGAGCTCTTAGTTTTTAAAAAGTTAGTGTTATTAAATTTATTATTTTCTCTTATATATTATTGTTAATATTCTTTTATTTAATTTCATATATATTTAAAAAAAATTATAACGTTGTGTCCGAGACGTGTTCGTGTCCTATATTTTCAATAATAGACGTGTCATTTGTCCCTGTGTCTTGTTGTGCCCATGACCTGTGTCCGCGCAGCATAACTAAACATCGACAAGTGGAATTTGAGGTAACATAACTTTTTTTTTTTTGAAATTCAATCAATCTCATGAAAGATGTTAAACGGTTTGTAAAATCTGGGAAGCTAAGCCCACGGTATATTGGTATGTCTGAGATCGTGGGGAAGATTGGGAAAATGGCTTATAGAGTTGCACTGGCAACACATATGTACGGATACATAATGTGTTCCATATCTCCTTATTGCGAAAATATAATGTTGATGAGGCTAGGATGCTTGTCACANACCATTTGGGGATGGAGATGACTTTGCCGCAATATATAAGAACCATTTGAGTGAACCTAATGTAAATAAGTTACGATGGCATCAATATCCAACATGGTCCCAAGACTTAGAAGGCCAGATATTGATCCCAATCTACGCAGCATTATACCAATGCCAATTACAACCAAATATTTTGAAAATCGAACTGAACATTGAACTAAGAGAATGAGAGGTTTAATGTTCAAGAATTTAACTAAATAGAATAACATAATAAACATCAAAGTTATTTTTATATAATTTAAATATAATAATAATGCAATGACAATATTTTCATCAATTCAATATACAATACTCTAAAATAAGAACACTTCATTATTCAATATTTTGAATATGGTTCTAAATCAAGATTTTGGTACATGATATCTTATTTATTTATTTATATTTTTAATCTAATCTTTTATTTTAGCCATATAATTAACATCCAAGACATAAATTGATCAAAATAATCAAATCGTTCATCAAAAACCAAATCCATCTGCTCTTGCATTCAACTGTTGGTTCCAATCGGTAGTAAATTGTGTGAAAGCTATTTTGGAGCTGAACTAAAGTGGCTTTGGATCGGTTCATAACCAACCGGTCAATCCTATCTGATTTTTAAAAATACGCTACCACCATATTGGCAAACAAAGTGGTGATCGAATCCTACTCTCCATCTCTACTCTACAATATCGGTCACTAAAGCTACACCAACCCTATCACGGATATATTCATTTCGCAATATTGTCTCTAAGTGTAAAGCCACTCATCCACCTAATCATTCTCATCTCGGCAACACTTAAACTTATTATCTCTAAGGTGTAAAGCCACTCATCCACCTAATCATTCTCATCTCGGCAACACTTAACTTATTACTCTAAGTGTAAAGCCACTCATCCACCTAATCATTCTCATCTCGGCAACACTTAACTTATCATTATGCTTCTAAAGCCACTCATCCACCTAATCATTCTCATCTCGGCAAACACTTAACTTATTATTATGCTTCTCTACAGGAGCTACACCAACCCTATCACGAATATATTCATTCCGCATTTTGTCTCTACGTGTAAATCACTCATCCACCTAATCATTCTCATCTCGACAACACTTAACTTATTATTATGCTTCTCTTTTGATCCACCTAATCATTCTCATCTCGGCAACACTTAACTTATTATTATGCTTCTCTTTTAAAGGTTAATCATTCTCATCTCGACAACACTTAACTTATTATTATGCTTCTCTTTTAAAGGCCAACATGATCATTCTCATCTCGGCAACACTTAACTTATTATTATGCTTCTCTTTTAAAGGCCAACATTCGGCGTCATAGAGCATTGCAAGTCTCACCGCCATCTTATAAAATTTTCCTTTTAGTCTAAGCGGTACTTTTCTATCACGCAGAAGGCCCAAAGTATTCCTCCACTTCAACCAACCAACATGAACTCTACTACTAACATCCCCATCTATATCACCATCACTTTGAACAACAGAACCGAAATATATAAATCGTTCACCTCTTTTAAAAATTTGATCACCCAAAGTTACACTTCTACCACTAGAGCTACTACCATTAAAATTACATTCCATTTATTCAATTTTAGTTCTACTCAAATGAAGGCCTATAGACTCCAATGTAGACCTCCATAATTCAAGTTTTTTCCTGAGTTTTTTCTCTCGTGTTATCCAAGAGAAGGATATCATCAGCAAAAAGCATACACCAAGGTATGTCCTTCCGTAAATGTCCAGTAAGACCATCCATAACTAAAGCAAAAAGATATGGCTTGCTAAGAGCATAATATAGAATAATTATATTTATGTCAATAGTGAACAATTTTCTAAAATAAACTATTTCTCGCCTCATTAAAAAATAATTGATACATCACATATTGAAATACTTTCTTTTATAATGTTTTAGCTTCCTTTATTATTTTTATTAGGATACTAGTATTATGTTACGTTTTTGGAAAAGATTTGGAAACCAAATTATTTGTACGAACATGAAATTCCCTTCCAACTTCCACCCATGAATTGATGACTATATTAAATTTATACACTGCAATCATGTTAAAACTCCTCTGATGCCTTGAAAGAAACCACTTAGGCACTTGTGATTTGACACTTCCTACTACAAAGATCATTGTAACAGCTCAATTACCCAAAAAACTATGAAACTATTTAAATATGCACCCCTAAATGGTCTTTATACTTTAACACTCTACCCCAACTTGCATCATATTTCTTTTATGTTGAATCACTAAGTCAAAACTACATGTCAATCATCCATGCCATAGTGTTTTGAAAAATGAAAAGTATAAAAGCAAGCACTCATAAAAGTTAACAGGAATTATTTGAAAAAGAACATGATCTCATTTGTATACATTTTGAGTGAGCTCCCACCATGGAACTATAGCACTCAAATAGTGACTTTGGCATAAAAAGGAACAAGATTGGTTCATGCCACACTAAATCTGTTTTTTTTCTTTTCTGTTCATTTAAAGAAAACCTATGCAAAAGAACATGTTTGCAATAAATGAGAGTAGTGATAGCTTGCTCAAACCCATGGCAACTATATGTTGTTTTCCGGCTAAGAGTCTCCAAGGAGACATTCTAGAACAAAAGAGGGTTATGCATAGAATGGAATGTAAATCTCTTGAATCACAACTTGCATTTGGATGCAGTCATCATCAACAACTCCCCATCGGGTCCCTCTGACTTTATCAAGTCCTTCTAAAACTACCATTGTCTACGAGCACGCAATCTTTATCATTACCATCTCAACTTCAAGCTCATGGTTTATCTCCGAGCTCATACTCTGCAACATTTTTTAGCTTGATTGTGGCTGTTCAATCTATCTGCGACTTTTCAAATAATTATCAGGCATTTCATTATTAAATTTATTAGGGTAGAGCGCCAATGTCATTTTTTTTAAATTTTTTGTATTATACAGGATGGCTTTGCTTTAGAATGATATAAGCTCATGTATAATTTCCCATAATTTTATCAACCAACTAAGCTAGCAATCCTTCAATCAAATAATATTAATTGCACGTTCTACGGTAGCAATTAGATTTCGTTTCAAGAAAACAGATGCAAACTGTTGACGCAACTAGAATATAAATTACATCCATAGACAGAAAAAAACTAAATTTCTCCAATCAAATCAAAAGGTGGCATCAAAAAGACTCAAAAAAAAAAAAAAAGCAAATGAATTTAGATAACAACCATTCAAACATGAAATCTCCATCAGAAAGAGAATACATACCTCACTTAACTTCTCCAAGGTCGCCAAGGCATTGGTCTGCTCCTTAGGTTTCCCAAAAAGCCTGTTCAGCATGTTTGTTGTCTTCTAAAAACCCCGCTGAGGAAGATAGCCCTCGAATTCACAATCGCCGCGAACCCTAAATGAAAGTTGTTCTGCGGGTCGAAGAAGCAGAAATCCGAAAAGAAACCCTTCACGACCGATACTTAGAAAAACTAAGGGCGATACGGTTGGAAGAGAAATCTGACTGTATATCCGACTTTGATTATTTTAAATTATAAATTATGCTTTTCTTTTCTTTTTTTTAGGAAATTCACACTTTGGTAATTTTATATATATGCCATGTAATTTTTATGTATTTACATATCTAATAACAAAAATTTATATTTATATTTATCACCCTTCAGCCATAAAATTATCCATAAAAATTTTTTTTTTTCCTTTGAGAAATTAATATTAGCAATATATTATATATAACATTAAAAATTGAGCGCTATGCATGTAAATATGAAAATGGGATAATAATTTTCATGTCATTATTATACAATTGCACGTCTTCTTGTAAAAGGTATTACAAAATATGTAAAAGAGATATGTAAATCAATATGATGATAAATCTGGTTGAATTAATTGGGCCATCTATAAGGGTGTAAACGAACCGAACACGAACAAACAGAGCTTGTGTTCGTGTTTGGTTTTNAAAAGCAAGCACTCATAAAAGTTAACAGGAATTATTTGAAGAAGAACATGATCTCATTTGTATACATTTTGAATGAACTCCCACCATGTAACTATAGCACTCAAATAGTGACTTTGGCATAAAAAGGAACAAGATTGGTTCATGCCACACTAAATCTGTTTTTTTTCTTTTCTGTTCATTTAAAGAAAACCTATGCAAAAGAACATGTTTGCAATAAATGAGAGTAGTGATAGCTTGCTCAAACCCATGGCAACTATATGTTGTTTTCCGGCTAAGAGTCTCCAAGGAGTCATTCTAGAACAAAAGAGAGTTATGAATAGAATGGAATGGAATGGAAATCTCTTAAATCACAACTTGCATTTGGATGTTGTCATCATCAACAACTCCCCATCGGGTTCCTCTGACTTTATTAAGTCCTTCTAAAACTACCATTGTCTACGAGCACGCAATCTTTATCATTACCATCTCAACTTCAAGCTCATGGTTTATCTCCGAGCTCATACTCTGCAACATTTTTGAGCTTGATTGTGGTTGTTCAATCTATCTGCGACTTTTCAAAAAATTATCAGGCATTTCATTATTAAATTTATTAGGGTAGAGTGCCAATGTCATTTTTTTTAAAATTTTTTGTATTATACAGGATGGCTTTGCTTTAGAATGATATAAGCTCATGTATAATTTCCCATAATTTTATCAACCAACTGAGCTAGCAATCCTTCAATCAAATAATATTAATTGCACGTTCTACGGCAGCAAATAGATTTCGTTTCAAGAAAACAGATGCAAACTGTTGACCCAACTAGAATATAAATTACATCCATAGAAAAAAAACTAAATTTCTCCAATCAAATCAAAAGGTGGCATCAAAAAGACTATAAAAAAAAAGCAAATGAATTTAGATAACATCCATTCCNCTTCATTATTCAATATTTTGAATATGGTTCTAAATCAAGATTTTGGTACATGATATCTTATTTATTTATTTCTATTTTTAATCTAATCTTTTTTTAGCCATATAATTAACATCAAAGACATAAATTGATCAAAATACTCAAATCGTTCATCAAAAACCAAATCCATATGCTCTTGCATTCAACTGTTGGTTCCAATCGGTAATAAATTGTGTGAAAACTATTTTGGAGCTGAACTAAAGTGGCCTTTGGATTGGTTCACAGCCAAACGGGTCAATCCTATCTGATTTTTAAAAATACGCTACCACCATATTGGCTCCTCAACAAAGTGGTGATCGAAACCTACTCTCCATCTCTACTCTACAATATTGGTCGCTAACCCTATCACGAATATATTCATTTCGTATTTTGTCTCTAAGAGTAAAGCCACTCATCCACCTAATCATTTTCATCTCGGCAACATTTAACTTATTATTATGCTTCTCTTTTAAAGGCCAACAATCGGAGCCATAGAGCATTGCAGGTCTCACCACCATCTTATAATTTTTTTTTTCTTTCAGTCTAAACGGTACTTTTCTATCACACAAAAGGCCCAAAGCATTCCTCAACTTCAACCAACCAACTTGAATTCTACTACTAATATTCTCATCTATATCACCATCGCTTTGAACAACAGACCCGACCTCTTTTAATAATTTGATCACCCAAAGTTACACTTCTGTCACTAGAGTTACTACTACTAAAATTTCATTTCATGTATTTNACTCATCCACCTAATCATTCTCATCTCGGCAGCACTTAACTTATTATTATGCTTCTCTTTTAAAGGCCAACAATCGGCGCCATAGAGCATTGCAGGTCTCACCACCATCTTATAAAATTTTTCTTTCAGTCTAAGCGGTACTTTTCTATCACACAAAAGGCCCAAAGCATTCCTCAACTTCAACCAACCAACTTGAACTCTACTACTAACATCCTCATCTATATCACCATCGCTTTAAACAATAGACCCGAGATATCTAAATCGTTCACCTCTTTTAATAATTTAATCACCCAAAGTTACACTTCTGTCACTAGAGTTACTACTACTAAAATTACATTTCATGTATTCAGTTTTAGTTCTACTCAAATGAAGGCCTTTAGACTCCAATGTAGACCTCCATAATTCAAGTTTTTCCTGGGCTTTTTCTCTCGTGTTATCCAAGAGAAGAATATCATCAGCAAAAAGCATACACCAAGGTACATCATCCTGTAAATGTCCAGTAAGGCCATCCATAAATAAAGCAAAAAGATATGGCTTGCTGAGAGCATAAGATAGAATAATNTTTAGACTCCAATGTAGACCTCCATAATTCAAGTTTTTCCTGGGCTTTTTCTCTCGTGTTATCCAAGAGAAGGATATCATCAGCAAAAAACATACACCAATGTACATCGTCCTATAAATGTCCAGTAAGACCATCCATAACTAAAGCAAAAAGATATGGCTTGCTAAGAGCATAAGATAGAATAAATATATTTATGTCAATGGTGAACAATTTTCTAAAATAAACTATTTCCCGCCTCATTAAAAAATAAATGATGCATCACACATTGAAATGCTTTCTTTTATAATGTTTTAGCTTCCTCTATTATTTTTATTAGGATACTAGTATTATGTTACATTTTTGGAAAAGATTTGGAAACCAGATTATTTGTACGAACATGAACTTCCCTTCCAACTTCCACCCATGAATTGATGACCNTTTTAGCTTCCTCTATTATTTTTATTAGGATACTAGTATTATGTTACATTTTTGGAAAAGATTTGGAAACCAAATTATTTGTACGAACATGAACTTCCCTTCCAACTTCCACCCATGAATTGATGACTATATTAAATTTATACACNCAAGACTAAGATAAGATTTCCAAGTTGAAAGTCTACCTTACCATTAAATGATTTGAGAGCAGGGCTGTCAAAACGGCTCGTTGTTCGCGAAAAGCTCGTATTTCACATTTCAAAAGTTAAAATAATGATATTTTTAATGTTCGATGAAAGATTTGAGTGGAATAAATGTAAAAAAAAAACAAAGTCTGGGCCTTAAATATGCAAATACACAGAAATTTGGTAGTATGATGCAAATGCCCCCAAAATAAAATCAAAATCAATGGCAAAAGAACACCAATGCTATTGCAAGATAGATATATCAGCAATACAATCACATGGTCTTGCAGCTTTATAATTAAAAATTCAACTTAACATACAAAGAATGTATAAGTTTTCATCAGACAAAGAAAGAGTAACTGAAGAACTACATGTACAATGACTTGGGATTACTAAAACAATGAACCATGCAAAGCTTATCACCAAATAAGATAAAATCAATAGGAAATAGTAATCATCTATCATGCTTTTACTGGGCATCCTTTGGCTACCACTCCTGGGGCAGTAGGGCAACCTGCAAGTGGGCAGAAGTCACTTGCTTCCCCTCCCACCCAATCTATTCCACTGATGTCATGGTACTGCAAGCAGAAAAAGATGAGAACTCCCATGAAAGCAATGCCGGCATCCAGAGCGGCCGACATCACGTACGTGTGCCTCGCCCACCATTGCTTGTATTTCTTGTAAATGTAGTAGTTGAAGAAGATGCCCACGGCGCCCCACGTGATATAGTTAACCGTGTGCGCGGGGGGGATGCCGCCGGCGCCTCCGAGAATGACCGGTATGTGGACATACTTGAGCAGCTTCTGATTGGGGAAGGCACGAGAAAGCCACCAGAAAGGAACGGGCAGCAAGAAGCCGGCAATGAAGAAGTAGTTCAAAGCAGAGTAGAGACCTAGTTTTCCGAACATTCGCACCGGGCCGACGAGTCCCCATATGATGGACGCGTTGTAGAAGACGTCGTCGCCCGGGCATGTCCATGGGCTGTCGGCTGGAAGTTTATCCGTGTCGCATATGTTCTCAATTGACTCGAGAAGAAACCATGCTGTTCCAAAGTAGACTGAGGCTGCTATCACTGTCCCTACTAACTGAGATGTTTTTCAAAGCAAATATATAATGATATTAGGGAATGTGGGCTGAACAGTATAAATTGCTATTAAGTCGTTATAATTAGGGGTGTAAACGATGCTCAGCTCGTGTTCGGCTCGTTTATATTTCTAGCTCAAAAAGTGTGTTCGTGTTCGGGTTATTTGTTGTTCACGAACAAAGAATCATTTTAACAACCCTAATTATATAGCCATAAGACACTAATGAGCCGAACACGAGCTGTTCACGAACAAAGAGTCCTTTTAACAGCTCTAATCACGTAGTCATAAGACGACTGTTCACGAACAAAGAGTCCTTTAACAACCCTAATCATGTAGCCATAAGACATAAGACAATAGCGAACACGAGCTGTTCACGAACAAAGAGTCCTTTGAACAACCCTAATCATGTCGCCATAAAATAATAAGGGTTTGAGCGAGCTGTTCACGAACAAAGAGTCCTTTTAACAACCCTAATCATGTAACCATAAGACAATAAGGGTTTGGGCAAGATAAACATATTATTATATATATTAAAACATTATTTGAATCTAATTTAAATTCTATTTTCTTAATCAATATTTTAATTGATTATAAATCTTTATAGCCTTGTAGTCAATTAAATTTTTTAAAATACAACATGATGAGTAGTATTTTGAGCTAAAATGAGCCGAACACGAATGAACACATCTTAGTTCGTGTTCGGCTCATTAATTTATCGAACGAAATTAACGAGCCAAACACAAGCTTCTTAACGAGCGGAGCACAAGCTGTTCGCGAACAACGAGCCGTTTTGACAGCCCTAGTTATAATTCAGGTAATGGATTTGCTGCTGCTTATGTGGAAGATTAGTGTATCATTTTACATGAAGAGATTTTCTATATAGTAAAATGCAATTGAAATGCAAGAGAAAGAATGAACCGTATAAGGTATTAACTGCGCTTAATATTAACATGCTACACATAATTTCTTATTATTTACATTTCTAACATGTAAGGTTTGATATGTACATTTATAACATTTCGGTGTCATGAACCATGCATGCGAAGGTGTACTTCATTTGTAAAAAAAGGTAGAAGGTAGTGATATTTTTGATGTGATAACAAAGATTAGAGTGTCAAGTATGTGAATATGAAAGTTTAGGTGCAGATATGTAAATACGTAAGAACTGTATGGCATGCATGTAAATGGCCCATCACAGAAAAGAAGGTACCTGAGAGACGAACATAGATTTGGGAGGAATCTTCATATAATGTCCCAGGTTGAAATCACTAAGAAATGTGAGTGCTTGAGTCATGCTAATGTACCCATATGTCTTGAACGTAACATTTGCTAGGGGCTTTCCAGGTAGCATGAGACCAATGATGTATTCTGTGATAATATTGAGCCCCGGTTGCTGTTAAATAATACAAAAAAGCTACGATAAGTTGAAAACATGTAGTGGGATTAAGGCTTTATTGTTGTTGNTAAGGTTTACGTGCAGTATTTGAACTGAACGAACAGGGAATGAGGATTCATTAAACCGGCTGCCAAATAATATGGTAAAGGATAATGATAATGATGATGATTATTATTATTATTTATCAGTCATAGGAGTTTTTATTATTTCCTCAAAAATGTCTTCCTCTTCTTGCAGTTCTTCAATGGTTACAGAGGTAGGCGGGTGCCTGTATGATCACAAACTGGTATTTGTTAGAAAGCACCCCGTTTCTTTTAGATACTTGCTATCGCTCTGTTTTTCCAATCTGCTTTGTTTGTCCGAGTGTTTTAGTCTGTTGATGTACACAAGTTCTTTCCTAATGTTGCTTCACTAGTTTTTACAAATGAAAATATTCTGTTGTTCAACTTGGAGCCGAAAATAAATCTTTTCAAAATGTCAGGTGTTATGCATGTAATTATAAAATATTTAATCAAAGTTTTATCAAATGTGATGGTTTTATTTTCATGCACCAAACTAGTCGAATGAAATTATCATTTTCTTAATATAATTTTTATTTGCTGGTAGTCAAAGGAGCCCTTCAGAATTTCATGTTATATATTTATTTTTAGGAAGATTTACATGCAGGTTACTCAATTTTGATGTATTTACATATCTAACACTTAAAACTTCCTTTTTTTTATGTATATGCCACCTTACATGCATGAAAATGTGTATTTCACTTTTGAATGTGATATGAAAGAGTTGGGTGGTATAAATTTATGTAAGAAGTTATAGGTGTTAGATATGGAAATACATGAGAATTGGGTGGTATGTAAATACCCAAAAAAAATTTATGTTTGAATTTAAGTATTTTCTTATCTATTAAAGTGTTTAAAAAATTGTTCAATTTTATTCTATTTATAGTTTGGTTATTAATAGTTAAAAAAGTAGATAAAAGAATTTTATTTAATTTACTTTTATGATAATTTTTTATTATCTTTCATGATTTTATTTTTTTAATATGTGATGCTAGAATATGTCGTATTAAATATTTGTTATAGATTAAAGAATATCATGGAGTCGGGAGAAAATATTAGGTGTGTGCAATGCAACTGTAGACAATCAATCGTAGGAGAGGGCGTGCTCAAATACAATTGGTTGTCTGTGTGTGTGTTGTTGCACGCATATAATATTTTCTACAATAGTTGAGAGGGGTTTGAGGAAGCTAGAAGTGAGATTACCTATATATTTAAAATAAATAAATACATTAGTGTTATTAACATAAATGACAAAGAAAATATGTGATTCTCCCTCCTAAGTAAAATGTTGAATATATAGTGTTTGTGAGTAGGTCCCATCTAATGTATTTGGTAATAATTAAGCTGTCAAAATTCAATGGCATGCAGTATCTTGAAGNTTTTTTTTAATATGTGATACTAGAATATGTCTTATTAAATATTTGTTATAGATTAAAGAATATCATGGAGTCAGGAGAAAATATTACGTGTGTGCAATGCACCTGCAGACAATCAATCATAGGAGAGGGCGTGCCCAAATACAATTGGTTGTCTGTGTCTGTGTGTGGTTGCACACATCTAATATTTTCTACAATAGTTGAGAGGAGATTGAGGAAGCTAGAAGTGAGATTACCTATATATTTAAAATAAATAAATACATTATTTTTATTAACATAAATGACAAAGAAAATATGTGATTCTCCCTCCTAAGTAAAATGTTGAATATATAGCGTTTGTGAGTAGGTCCCATCTAATGAATTTGGTAGTAATTATGCTGTCAAAATTCAATGGCATGCAGTATCTTGACNATATTTAAAATAAATAAATACATTATTTTTATTAACATAAATGACAAAGAAAATATGTGATTCTCCCTCCTATGTAAAATGTTGAATATATGGCGTTTGCGAGTAGGTCTCATCTAATGTATTTGGTAAGAATTATGCTGTCAAAATTCAATGGCATGCAGTATCTTGAAACTAAAATTCTACTGCATAAATTTTAAACTTTTGATTCTAATAATAAATCAAATAGAGATGTGATGGCCTACGGGCAGTACCACCCACCTCCTCTTTACTCCACGCAACGAAGAGCTTCCTTCCACTGTCTATATAACATCATATTCCATTACGTCGTTCTTGTATATATATGCTCTCCACTTTTTCNTGTAAAACATGTAATCAAAATATTTGGTAATAGCATTTCTTATTAAAAGCATCACATAACGAAATATATTCAGTATATTTCTTATAAAAAGCTTTGTGATAACAATAAGGAAATAGTCCATGAAGATACAATTAATATCAAATGGTTCTAAATGTGAAGGTTAGGGTAGATAAAAAAAACTAATATGAAAATTACAAAATATTCAACTAAAATAAGGTTTGCGTGCAGTATTTGAACTGAACGAACAGGGAATGAGGATTCATTAAACCGGCTGCCAAATAATAGGGTAAAGGATACTGATAATGATGATTATTATTATTATTTATCAGTCATAGNATATGAAACTTACAAAATATTCAACTAAAATAAGGTTTACGTGCAGTATTTGAACTGAACGAACAGGGAATGTGGATTCATTAAACCGGCTGCCAAATAATATGGTAAAGGATAATGATAATGATGATTATTATTATTATTTATCAGTCATAGGAGTTTTTATTATTTCCTCAAAAATGTTTTCCTCTTCTTGCAGTTCTTCAATGGTTACAGAGGTAGGCGGGTGCCTGTATGATTACAAACTGGTATTTGTTAGAAAGCACCCTGTTTTGCTTAGATATTTGCTATTGCTCTGTTTTTCCAATGTGCTTTGTTCATCAGTGTTAGTCTGTTGATGTACATATGTTCTTTCCTAATTGTACTTTGCTAGTTTTTACAAGTGAAAATATTTTGTTGTCNGCTATTGCTCTGTTTTTCCAATGTGCTTTGTTCATCAGTGTTAGTCTGTTGATGTACATATGTTCTTTCCTAGTTGTACTTTGCTAGTTTTTACAAGTGAAAATATTTTGTTGTTCAACATGGAGCTGAAAATAAATCTTTTCAAAATATCAGGTGTTATGCATCTAATTATAATATATATTTTTCAAAGTTTTGTCATATGTGATGATTTTATTTTCATGCCCCAAACTAGTCAAATGAATCTATCATTTTCTTAATATAATTTTTATTTGCTAGTAGTCAAAGGAGCCCTTCAGAATTTCATGTTATATATTTATTTTTAGGAAGATTTACATGCAGGCTACTCAATTTTGATGTATTTACNTCATTTTCTTAATATAATTTTTATTTGCTAGTAGTCAAAGGAGCCCTTCAGAATTTCATGTTATATATTTATCTTTAGGAAGATTTACATGCAGGCTACTCAATTTTGATGTATTTACATATCTAACATATGAAACTTCCTTTTTTATGTATATGCCATGCCACCTTACATGCATGAAAATGTGTATTTCACTTTTGAATGTGATATGAAAGGTTTGGGTTGTATAAATTTATGTAAGAAAGTATAGGTGTTAGATATGGAGATACATGTGGGGCTGTCAAAAAGTCCGTTGTTCGCGAGCAGTTCGTGTTTGGTTCGTCAAATAGTTCGTGTTCGATTCGTTCGATAAGTAAACGAGACGAACATANTAACATATGAAACTTCCTTTTTTATGTATATGCCATGCCACCTTACATGCATGAAAATGTGTATTTCACTTTGAATGTGATATGAAAGATTTGGGTTGTATAAATTTATGTAAGAAAGTATAGGTGTTAGATATGGAAATACATGAGAATTGGGTGGTTATGTAAATACCAAAAAAAAATTATGTTTGAATTTAAGTATTTTCTTATCTATTAAAGTGTTTAAAAAATTGTTCAATTTTATTCTATTTATAGTTTGGTTATTAATAGTTAAAAAAGTAGATAAAAGAATCATATTTAATTTATGTGATGCTAGAATATGTCATATTAAATATTTTTTATTGATTAAAGAATATCATGGAGTCAGGAGAAAATATTAGGTGTGTGCAATGCACCTGCAGACAATCAATCATAGGATAGGGCGTGCCCAAATACAATTGGTTGTCTGTATGTGTGTGGTTGCACGCATCTAATATTTTCTACAATAGTTGAGAGGAGATTGATGAAGGTAGAAGTGAGATTACCTGTATATTTAAAATAAATAAATACATTATTTTTATTAACATAAATGACAAAGAAAATATGTGATTCTCCCTCCCAAGTAAAATGTTGAATATATAGCGTTTGCGAGTAGGTCTCATCTAATGAATTTGGTAGTAATCATGCTGTCAAAATTCAATGGCATGCAGTATCTTGAAACTAAAATTCTACTGCATAAATTTAAAATTTTAAACTTTTGACCCTCATTAACTCACTTGGTTAAGCATGACCAACAATCTACCGACCTAATTATATGATGATTCAAATTTAAATGACTCATGTACGACCAATAACAATCAATTTAGATGACCTAGCATGATCAAGCTTAACCAACTACTCTTAATTGATTCTTTATCCCTACAAACTAACCAAGTCAAACATAAGTCTACACTCATATTCTAAAATAAATCGAACCAAACTAAATCTACAAATTCAACTAACCTAAGTTAACCCATACTCAATCCAAACTTGCCCCAACCCTTTAGTTGGCATCTGCAAAGTCAGCTCTATGTCTTCCGGGGTTGGGGGTTCGAACACGCCTATATGCGTATAAGTCAAGTGTTTAGACATATGAGGTTAGTTGGACGCTCGTATCAAAGCCTCTGACCAATCTTAATAAAAAAAAAAGGAAAAAAGAAAGGAGAAGGACAAAAAAATTATAAATAACACATATATTTTGTACATGTGTTATCATAAGGAAATTCTAAAACATTTCTCCATAATATAAAATTTGATCTTGATGCTCAATCTCATCATTTCCCTCACTAATGCAACATGGAATTATTCTTACATTCACCATGCCTAATAATAATATACAATCATATGACTTTGGGTTTGCTATTGCATGCAATATATGGACCCATCAAGTCCATTAATTAAAATATTTGATAATTCCCATCTATGTGATGACATGAAATTTATTATAATGTCAATAACCAAGTCTTTATCTCTATCAAATGAACATATTTTATTTACATATGGACAGAGTTGTTGGTGCAATCAAATGATATTGATTAAATATAATTATTATTCTTTTAGATAGTTGTCCAACATTAATAGAGCCTAATAGATCTATTACATATAATAAACTTATATGTCTTGCATAAGTTAGGATTAACATTATAGCACATAACAAATCAAATCACGACATCATTTTCTTCAAATGGGAACATATTATTTGAAGAAGATGATCGCCAATAACATGAAAGACATCAAGATCATTTTTTAGCTTGATTTATGAATGAGCCGAACACAACAAATGCTTGTTCGTTCGTTTTGTACTTGATCTGGCTTTAAAGAGTTTAAAAACTAAATAATAAAAATATTTACTTACAAGTTTTTTATATTAATTATTTATAATGTATTTAAAAATCCTTAAATTTTANTTAGTCTAAGCTCATACTTAATTTCATCAAATCCAATCATAAGAGCGCATCATTAGTCTAAAAACACTTTTTAATGAAGGCTACCACATCTAATAAACTTTAAGACAATTTAAGAAATGTTGATAAGCTCTATCATGCTCTTTCTACTTAAGTCTTTTATAGTGCTATATTTTAGTTGCTTTTAACCTTTTGTTAAAAAGCTAAATCTTAAGAGGAGGATATTTATATATATATATATATATATTAGAGAAAATGCTAAAAAAAATTTATTTTTAAAAATTACTTGAGTAGTATATTAATAAAAAAAAATGATTTAGGGGTTCGATATGTAAATAGATAAAATTTGAGTGGTGTGCATTTAAATATTCTTAAAAATATATATATATATAAAAAAAACAAGTTTAGTTGTTAGATATGTAAATAAATAATCCTATTACAAAAATAATCCCAAAAATTCATAGAATCTCTTGCATATAAAGAAACAAAGTTTTCAACTTAANTATATATATATATATATATATATGAGAAAATGCTAAAAAAATTTTATTTTTAAAAATTACTTGAGTAGTATATTAATAAAAAAAATGATTTAGGGGTTCAATATGTAAATAGATAAAATTTGAGTGGTGTGCATTTAAATATTCTTAAAAATATATAAAAAAAAACAAGTTTAGTTGTTAGATATGTAAATAAATAATACTATTACAAAAATAATCCCAAAAATCCATAGAATCTCTTGCATATAACGAAACAAAGTTTTCAACTTAGATCTCCTTTAGTCTCACATCAATACTTTTATCTTTAGAAATCCTGCACATCTCTATAGAAGGATGGCTTAGCTATTAAGCTTTTCATCCATAAAATTTCAAATCCTTGGCAACTGAAATTTGCAATATAAATATTCATAGATTACCCAAAAAATAATAAATAAATAAATAAATAAGCGGTTCGGTCGAACCACGATTAGCTTGTCGGTTTTGCGGTTGGAATGGCCATTAGAACCGGTTCTAGCCGGTCTAATGCAGTGCCAGTTGTTACCCCAAGTAGAATCGGACCATCGGCCGGTTCATGATCGAATCTGTTGAGTCGGCCGGTTCGATCCGGTATTTTGAACTACGCTCACATCAAAAGAGCTTTTCCTTTTAATTTACATTTTTAACATTAATTACAAATCACTAAAATAATATTACTACACCAACCAAGTATTTAAGCTATATATTTTGAAGTCCCAGGACATGATAATAGAAGCATCAATTTTTATTTTTATTTTTTTGTTCTTAATAAGCTCGTGTATAAAATAACTTGTTTATTTAATCATTTAATTAATTTGGGCCAGAATAAGCATAATAAGATCGAACAAAAATTTATTCGTGTTTTTCTCATTTTTCAATAGAGCTCAAAAAATCATTAATGTTCAGATCAGTAGTTCGAATAACAAATAAAACACGAGCTACTTACTAAGTCGAATATGAGCTATTCGAAAAGAACACATTTCTGATAGCGCTAACTGCATGGAGCGGAAAAAAAATTGATGAAAAATACATAATTGTTGTTAACTAACATTCTCCATATGCACATTCTTACTATAGTATTACAAGACTAAGATAAGATTTCCAAGTTGAAAGTCTACCTTACCATTAAATGATTTGAGAGCAGGGCTGTCAAAACGGCTCGTTGTTCGCGAAAAGCTCGTATTTCACATTTCAAAAGTTAAAATAATGATATTTTTAATGTTCGATGAAAGATTTGAGTGGAATAAATGTAAAAAAAAAACAAAGTCTGGGCCTTAAATATGCAAATACACAGAAATTTGGTAGTATGATGCAAATGCCCCCAAAATAAAATCAAAATCAATGGCAAAAGAACACCAATGCTATTGCAAGATAGATATATCAGCAATACAATCACATGGTCTTGCAGCTTTATAATTAAAAATTCAACTTAACATACAAAGAATGTATAAGTTTTCATCAGACAAAGAAAGAGTAACTGAAGAACTACATGTACAATGACTTGGGATTACTAAAACAATGAACCATGCAAAGCTTATCACCAAATAAGATAAAATCAATAGGAAATAGTAATCATCTATCATGCTTTTACTGGGCATCCTTTGGCTACCACTCCTGGGGCAGTAGGGCAACCTGCAAGTGGGCAGAAGTCACTTGCTTCCCCTCCCACCCAATCTATTCCACTGATGTCATGGTACTGCAAGCAGAAAAAGATGAGAACTCCCATGAAAGCAATGCCGGCATCCAGAGCGGCCGACATCACGTACGTGTGCCTCGCCCACCATTGCTTGTATNCATGAAACAGCTGGCTCACAACATTTTTCACGCAGCCGCACCAAACAGACAGTCAGCTTCCCCGCAGCTGCTCTCCACAGCTGCTTCCTGGGGCAGCGCAGCTGCAGCTGAAAAGCTGACAATCTGCAGCTGCGCCAAACAGACCCTTAGTTTCTGACTGCAGTTTGACTTTTCTAAGAAAATAAAAATTTATAATAGCTATCACATTTATTTTATCAACAAATTATTTTTAAATAAAATTTATAATTCCTTTATTAATAAAACATTATTTAATATAAAACATGCCCTCAGACGGGAAAAAATATTACATCAATACTACGCACGTAGAAGTAACGTGCGTAGCCAATGAAATCACGTCACGACAATCCGCGCGACAAGAAAAAAAAAAGGCGCAGTAACACGGGGAATATTCCCTCCTGTGTTATTCATGTGTTATTGCGTGTTATTCATGAGTTATTGTGTGTTATTTATGTGTTATTAATGTGTTATTATATTATTATAACATCAAGAGTATTCTCATGACACAATAACACATGAATAACACACAATAACACATGAATAACACAGAGAATATTCCCGACAGAGAAAAAAACGGCGCATTAACAAGAGGGAATATTCTCTCCCGTGTTATTCATGTATTATTGTGTGTTATTCATGTGTTATTGATGTGTTATTGTGTTAGTATAACAACAAAAATATTAACAGAACACAATAACACATGAATAACATGAATAACGGCGAAAATTTTCCGTGTTACCATTTTTTTTTTTTTTTTTTTTTTTTTTTTTTTTTTTTTTT
>JXCR01098507.1:575309-630178 GCA_002079205.1 Phalaenopsis hybrid cultivar | reverse complement strand
CACATTTCAAAGAACTAAAAATAAAAATAAAATCACATGAGATATCACTAAAAGATTATACATGAACTTCACATTAACATACATAGATTTATGGCACATGTTAGATGAATCAGTAAAAATTTTCAGCTAAAATGCATACTACATTTCTCATTTTGTCGAGTCACTTTAAAAAATTAACGAAAAATAATTCTCTTGTACATCTATTTGAATATAGGAGAATAAAAGCTTCTAAAAAATGTTTTTATTTTAAAGCACATTTTTAACTTCAAACAAACTAATTATATAAGCTTATGTTGAATGATTTTAAGGCATGATTTGTGAAAGAAATACAATAGGGACGGTATTTGTGAAAGGAGTGATATATATGATGCTAAATGTTTTAAAAATTGTAATGTTATTAGAAACTTACAATGATAACTATTGGATTTAGGATTTCCAAAAAACTACTGTCAAATAGTACTCTTGTACTAACTGATATAATGTTATTTTTAGATTTGATCTAAATTAAGTAAAAGTAAAAACAAGTGCATTAATAAAGATGACCTTGATGGAGATGTGCTGGACAAATAGGTTCCCAATTACTTTTAGGTTTGACTAACAAGAAACTCGATAAAATCATTTTTAAAAGAAAAAAAGTAATATATCAATTTTTTTTAAATATAAATGTTTTATAAAATTTTATATGCATAAACAAATACTGCTTTTTATATATTAAATCATCCTCAGAGCTAAATATAGATCTCATTAGTTCAATATATAGCTAAATAAGTAAATTGTAAAACAAAATTTCATATCATATTTGAAAATANAAATCAAGAGAGCATAGAACCAATATTGGGGCACAGCATCATAGTTGCTCATCAACTTAGCATGAACATCTACTTTCTTCTCCTTTGAGGAATCTCTGGTTTGCTGCCATGACTTCCAAATATCCCTAACAAGTTAAATTTAAAAATACAAAGAATCATTACCATAAAATATTCGCAATCATCCACTCCACAGTGCAGTGCTTCGTCTTCTTAACTTAAATGAAAGTATGTTTGGGGTGGTTGCAGTTTTTTAAGAAGGTGCTTATAAAGTTGTAGTGAATTAAGGAACTTCTTACATTCGTCGTACTTTAACAGGTCAAGTTGAAAAAAATAACTTTTGCCGTAAAAATTTTTAAAAAGCAACAAAAAATCAGTTATCCAAACAAAACNTGTTTGGGGTGGTTGCAGTTTTTTAAGAAGGTGCTTATAAAGTTGTAGTGAATTAAGGAACTTCTTACATTCATCGTACTTTAACAGGTCAAGTTGAAAAAAATAACTTCTGCCGTAAAAATTTTTAAAAAGCAACAAGAAAGCAGTTATCCAAACAAAATTGCGGCGACGGTCTGAAACAAAAAAGTAAAGTGAAAGCTGTTCCAAACAGATTCTTACTTTCCATTGTGGAGAGCAACATGCATGATCGATGATGTCAGGGTTGCAAATCCTAGACCGTACGTCAACGCAAACATAATACTCATGTTTATCTTGCTGTAACTCTCTTGTTCTTCGATGTTCAATGTGAAAGTACTGCTATCAATAATCCGCGTCGTGTTGTATAGATGCCCGGAAGAGTCAAAGACATGGGATGAGATAAATGGAAAATGCTTTGCATTGTATATGTTGGTCCAATAAGCAAATGGAAGCATAATGTACACGACAATGAAGTAACCCGCCATTACGTTAAAGATTGCAGTTGCGGGCGTTCCCAAGGGGCTACCTAGAAAGCTAGCAACCGTCGACCAATCAAGACCGAAGGAGCCAATCCCAAGACCTTTCATCCCTGATCCAATTTGTTGCATGGTGATGGAGTTCTTGAATATTAGGCAGAGGACAGAGACGGTGGAGATGGCAGGGAAGAGATAGCCGGGAATGGCATAGTATGCAAAGCTGAACACAAAAATTACTATGAAGAATTGAAATCTTGTCAGGCTTCCCTTCTTCCTCTTCTCTTTTTGATGCAGAGCTCTGAAAAAAAAAATGATTATTGACTTTAGCAGAAGGGGGGAGGATTTATAGAATCAGAACTAAATTAATGATGAAGGATGATGAAATTAAATTGTGTCAGTNTTACTATGAAGAATTGAAATCTTGTCAGGCTTCCCTTCTTCCTCTTCTCTTTTTGATGCAGAGCTCTGAAAAGAAAAATGATTATTGACTTTAGCAGAAGGGAATCAGAACTAAATTAATGATGAAGGATGATGAAATTAAATTGTGTCAGCACTTGAAGAGGGAAACTTGAACTAGATTTGCAGGCCACCACATATATGGAGATTCCACCAAGTACTTTCTGTAAATTCCAGCCCAGCCATAACCAAGTAACTGCAAGTATCAAATGTTCAAACAAATTAGTTTCCTTATTTTGAAGAAATTAGCTTAGGTTATACTCATGTTGATATCAATGTATATATATATAATGATGCCTTGCAAGAAAGATCTTTATATTTCACAAGACAATTAATCTTTATGTTACATTTTCATTTTCTAAGGAAAACAAAAAAAGAAAACTATTTTCCTTGCAATATACAGGAATTTATCTTCTCAATAGAATGAGTGTGTTTTCCTGTACCAATTCATTTTCAGACTCTATGATTTTCACTAAATGTAGGTCTAATTTCTAGTTCTGAAAGATTATATGCATACAAATATTTTTGAGGTCTAATCAGAACATTTTGAAGATGTATCTATCAACCCTTGGCCTAAGATTTCTTAAGTTGAAATGAATTTAGTCAGGATTACCGAATTTAAGCTCCATAAGTTTAGCGCTCATAATCTCAATTAATGATTGTTATATTTATACAAGCAAGTACAAATTAGGCAAGTATGAAAGTCACAAAGATTAGTCTTATATTGTTAAAGCATGGCAAAAATATTAAATTCCAATCNAATGATTGTTATATTTATACAAGCAAGTACAAATTAGGCAAGTATGAAAGTCACAAAGATTAGTCTTATATTTTTAAAGCATGGCTAAATATTAAATTACAATCATGCATTATCAAAACTTTGTGAGAAATTATGCCTATTACTCAGCGACTATTTAGTTTCAATTAAAATCTAAGAACATGGCTAAGTATCCATCTTTAATCATGGATATTTCATAGTCAGATCGATAAATCAACACACCAAACACGAAAAAACATTCAAGCAAGGTCTCACCTGTGTGGTTTGTGCCAACAAGAAGGCAACAAACGGATTGATATTTCTTTGATAGAAAGCCTTGACAATGGTGACGATGTGAATCGAATAGACACCGCCGGCGCCGGAGTTGGCGAAAATGGTGATGAGACAATGCTCCTTCATATTGAATGGACCGGGGTTGAGCGAGAAAGACCAGTTAGTGAAAGGAACCTTGATGTTCTTCTTCGGCAAAGAGGCGGCAAGGAATCTGCCGATGGGGAGCGAGACGATCTGAACANAGGAACCTTGATGTTCTTCTTCGGCAAAGAGGCGGCAAGGAATCTGCCGATGGGGAGCGAGACGATCTGAACGCATACTGATCCGATGTACAGCTGATTGGTTCTGTAGCCGAAGAATTTGTT
Source organism: Phalaenopsis hybrid cultivar (assembly GCA_002079205.1). Taxonomy (NCBI): domain Eukaryota; kingdom Viridiplantae; phylum Streptophyta; class Magnoliopsida; order Asparagales; family Orchidaceae; genus Phalaenopsis; species Phalaenopsis hybrid cultivar. The sequence goes on along the minus strand of JXCR01098507.1, from coordinate 626,613 downwards.
GGCGAAAGATAGCATGACGCAGGAGATGGATCCGATGAGCCATGTTCGGAAGGTGAGGACGGGGAGGTTAGGGTTGTCGATTGGGTCTACCGTGAGTCGAACTTGTTCTATTGGGTGGTCGTTCTCTTCCACTGAAATTTAAAAAGGCGATTTTAGTCTTAATTATCATAATAAATACATTACACCCAAATGGGTGAATGTTGATGTCAATATCATCAAAACACATCTAATCTGCATCTAACATGTTTGCACGTAATATCACATTATCTCGCACACAAAATAACAAAATTAAAGTGTCAAATACATATTTTTTGGGGGAAAAGAATGATTGAAAGATTTCTCCCGATCAAAACATCTCTATCTCGTGATAAATTGAGTCAAAACATTCGCTAAATAATTACACGGCCTTTGATCGTAAGAGATTCATGACCTTTTTTTTCATATAACATTTNGTTGTCGATTGGGTCTACCGTGAGTCGAACTTGTTCTATTGGGTGGTCGTTCTCTTCCACTGAAATTTAAAAGGCGATTTTAGTCTTAATTATCATAATAAATACATTACACCCACATGGGTGAATGTTGATGTCAATATCATGAAAACACATCTAATCTGCATCTAACATGTTTGCACGTAATATCACATAATATTTTTATCTCGCACACAAAATAACAAAATTAAAGTGTCAAATACATTTTTTTGGGGGAAAAGAATGATTGAAAGATTTCTCCCGATCAAAATATCTCTATCTCGTGATAAATTGAGTCAAAACCTTCGCTAAATAATTACACGGCCTTTGATCATAAGAGATTCATGACTTTTTTTTTTCATATAACATTATCCAAATTTCACACCTGTAAAAAATGTTAATTTCTCTGAGTTTAGTGGTGTTTAACAATTTATCATTCAAGCTTAAAAAATAAGTTTCACATATTTAACCCTAAACTCTATTGCCACCGAGAATTTTAATGTTATGTCCGTTCACATTCATTTTCAAACCATTAATAAATTATGATGGAATAAAATGTGACTGAATAAATGATCGTTCGGCCTCATCATTAACAAATCTTTAAACTATCTTCAGACCATAATTGAGTAATTTTCAAACCATCATAATTATTTGATCAAATTTTCATCAAACTGTATTTGATGTGATTGAATGTTCTTCAATAAAGATAGTTCAAAATGATTGTTCAATCAAAAGCTAAAACTAATTAAATAGTCAACAAAGACGGATCAAAATGATTTAATCAGAGCCCGATATTGTGATTTTTTTTTTTTGTTAAGTTTGTTTGATCATACTTGAATTTGGATAATATAGACTCATTTGAAATTGTGAATTTTATGACAATATCTACTTTCATTCAATCTATTGAGCGGCAGTATAATGTCTTGGTCACATTTAGAATAGGAGGACTGCAATTTAAGCAATTTGTGTAGGGTATTTACATAGCTCTCAATCATGGTTTTCTCTTATAATCCTTCCTCTTACATTATAACCATTAAGTTTGTAACAAAAGAGTAATTGCACTATCTTTTGTATCAACCCATGTTATAGTTTATAATCCAACCATCAACAAACAAATTTCAATAGATGATTGAATACTAAACAAACTATGGTTGAAGATTAGAGTCATGTTTAAGATTCATTTTGTTTTTATATTTTTACAAAAAATGGAGAAATTATAGAAATTCTATTAGAAATTTATCATTGATGATCATATGTTTTGAATGTCTTATATCATAATGATGATGATGATGATGATGATATTATGATTCATAACTAAAATCAAAGGAGAAATAGAATTCTGAACTCAACCATTTATTTGAAAATTTTGCAGGTCAAGAACATCAACAATGAAACAAGTTAAAGAAGAAATCATACCCAACCATCCCTCTGCAGGATCAAGTTCAAGCGAGGGCTGATGAGGGAGACCGACGACGCAGTCTCCCATCTGTCTTTCTTCTTTTCTTCCTTTCTCTATGGCTGCCTCGCTTCATGAAGCCCTACGTCGTATTTTATAATCGCTTCAATTTTTTGGCGGTTACAACTCGACCAATCAAGTCACGCCACGTGTGTGCATCAGCCATGGCGGTATATTCCTGTGGACCTGAACCGCTTGGAAGCAAATCGGAGAAAGCGGCGGTTTCCTATTTCTCGGGATAAAAAAGCTGGCCTTTCCTACTTCTCGGGAGGAGATTTAGGGTTTCAGCGAAGCAGGAGAGAGATTCATCATTCATTCATGTACGTGACCGGGAAGCCGGAAAAGACGTCCCCATGCACGGCGCATTTACATGCACGCCACTCAATTTTTATGAATTTATATTTGAAATGCCTAAATTTTATTTCTTGCATTTATACCATCAAAATCATTTATATCACAATATATGTTAGAAGTAAAAAGGTATGCATATAAANCGAAGCAGGAGAGAGATTCATCATTCATTCATGTACGTGACCGGGAAGCCGGAAAAGACGTCCCCATGCACGCCGCATTTACATGCACGCCACTCAATTTTTATGAATTTATATTTGATATGCCTAAATTTTATTTCTTGCATTTATACCATCAAAGTCATTTATATCACAATATATGTTTTCATATATAAGTAAAATGGTATGCATATAAACTTTGAAGTATAGGAGTTATATAGGGAAATCTTCTTTAATATTTTCTTTTCATTATATATTTGAATAATCTATTTTAAGAAATTAATAAAAAAGAGATATTTATAGCTATTTGGAATCTTTAATAGATTTGAATGGAGATTTGAATATATTATATGAATATTATCATAATTAGTAATTTCTTAGAGATAAATGATTTAAACTTTTTAAAAAAGGGGGGGGAGGAAAAATGTATTGAAATATTATATCATAATTTTTTTTTATATTTTTTAAAAGGTGGGCAACGCTGAACCACCCACAATTGAGGTGATTAAGATAATGACAATGATAGAATATTCTATTTTAAGGGTCACATTGACTGTAACTATTATGTTAACAAATTGAACGTACCAAATGAGGTGTTTGTCGCATCTAATAAATTTGATGGATAATATGATAACAATGTTGGAAGTTATCTAATGAAGGGCTTCCTAAACTGAAAAAAAAAAGTCACAAATAGAAACTAAGATTAGCTGTCCTAAAATTATTACCAATAGTTGAATCGAAAAGTGTCTGAGAAATATGCCGAAGGAAAAAAAGATTCTGCTAGGAAGTGATTAGAAAGAGAGAGAGAGAGAGAGAGAGAGAGAGATAATAGCATTTATTCATGATATAAACTACTTATTTATAGGCATAGGTCATAGTATTATAAAAGTATATATTGGTCCCTTCATCATTGACTTTTTAGAAAGATTGTTTTTGTAATTATAGGGTTATAAGATCGAGGAACTGATTCGATCGATAAGAGTTTGTCGAACCTCAGGTGAGTCTTGACTCGTTCGATATCTAATCAGAAGAGAGTCTCCTGTCGATCATCTTAAGGGTTAATCCCCGCACTGTGGAAAATCTCCTTCCATGTTTCACTGACCGCTCGAATAAGATGGCGCCCATGCCAACATCAAGCTCAAGACATTCATCAACAACTATGCCCGATCATCAGTATCATCTTACTGAGCTGTTCAACTGCATTAATATTTGTGCTGACATATTTACACATGTACATATTTAGTTCCCCGATTCTTTTGTTCCACGATTGTTTCGCAGTACACAAGGATAGGAGAATTTTTTTAGCATGTATGAAATAATCAAATGACATTATTATGTAATAAAAAACTTTCCTGGATTTTCATGCCCATACCATTATAAATAGGCTCTAGGATAAGGAGGGTTTGCATCTTTTTCTTTTTTTCTTTTTTCTTTTCTTCTATCTCTTCTTTTTCGTGGCTGTCGTGATGTTTGGAGAGGGAGTGCCATCAGCCGACAATAGCACCCTCTTCAAAGCAATGAGTGATATGTAAGCGAAGGCTCACAAACTCGACGCAAAGCGGAAATCAACATACAAGGCTTCCGTGAGAGATTTTAGTAAGAAGATAATTGTGCATGGGTCAAGTTCAAGGCAAATGAAGATCGAACCGGGCAAGTTTTTTTATAGGTCAATCATAGTGGAGAGCTATGAAGGAGGTTAGAAAGCAAACCGACGATCGTCTTTCGGGACACCCATTGGAGCATTCACTTGCATGAAGGGGAAGAATGTCCTTTCAGACTGCTGCGTGGAATATAGAATCCCTAGGAAGTTGAGAAGGCGCCAGTTGAAGCTGGGAATCAACCTCAGTCACAAATATGTGGCATTTCCTCTATGGGTGGAGGACTGGAGAAGACCAGTGAGGACTTCATCTCTTACACCACTTTTGAATGGTGTTGAGTTTTGTGTATGTAGTTTGAATCATGCTTTTATTATTCTTTTTACAGTTGTAGGAGCAATGAATATTTTTTCTATTTCCTCAGACATGACGCCGACCTTGAAAGTGATGTGGTCTCTGTGGATCAAGTCAGGGAGGGGAGAGAATACTGAGGAGCAGGTTGCTTTGGAATAAAGGACCGTGGAGCAGGGCCATAGAGTCAGATGATGTGGCCTAGAGGGTAAGGTAGAATCCTCCCTCAAGCTGAAGTAGGAGTGTGGGCGGCCAAGTTCCTCCTGACACGACAACAAGGAGGTGGCAGATGTATGCCAACTTTTTGGTTCACCGCTTTACTGAAATGGTGGAGCGATTTCTTCATCTCATAGTACAACCTCAGAAAGATAATGATGATGGAATTGTTGAGGTCTTGGAGCAAGTCAATTGGATAGAGAGAGAAGTCACCTCACTTTGTGCTTACTATTTTTTGAGGGGAGATGCAGACTGATCATAGGGAGATGACTCGAATGTGTCAAGAGCTATCAGTTGTTAGAGAGGGTTTTGCCGCCAAGCTGACATATGGTCAAAATGACCTCTTTAAGTTGGGTTGTGAGTTTATATAAAAGTGGTTGCGTCAACGGGGGTTCGTCTCGGATGAAGCTGCAAACGACCACATAGTTATGTTTTTTCTCTCTTAGTTGTATGTGAGGGTGTGGTGTAATGCTCCATTCTTTTGTAAATAGATAAATAAATAAAATGTCAATTTTCTATTTTTGGTAATGATTGCTTCTCTTCGAAACTATGCAGTTCTTTTCACACCAGTCTTGCGGTGGCGTTTCATTTNTAGGGAAATCTTCTTTAATATTTTCTTTTCATTATATATTTGAATAATCTATTTTAAGAAATTAATAAAAAAAGAGATATTTATAGCTATTTGGAATCTTTAATAGATTTGAATGGAGATTTGAATACATTATATGAATATTATCATAATTAGTAATTTCTTAGAGATAAATGATTTAAAATTTTTAAAAAAGGGGGGGATGAAAAATGTATTGAAATATTATATCATAATTTTTTTTTTATATTTTTTAAAAGGTGGTCAACGCTGAACCACCCACAATTGAGGTGATTAAGATAATGACAATGATAGAATATTCTATTTTAAGGGTCACATTGACTGTAACTATTATGTTAACAAATTGAACGTACCAAATGAGGTGTTTGTCGCATCTAATAAATTTGATAGATAATATGATAACAATGTTGGAAGTTATCTAATGAAGGGCTTCCTAAACTGAAAAAAAAGTCACAAATAGAAACTAAGATTAGCTGTCCTAAAATTATTACCAATAGTTGAATCGAAAAGTGTCCGAGAAATATGCCGAAGGAATAAAAGATTCTGCTTGGAAGTGATTAGAAAGAGAGAGAGAGAGAGAGTATAGCTTTTATTCATGATATGAACTACTTATTTATAGACATAGGTCATAGTATTACAAAAGTATATATTGGTTCTCTTATCATTGACTTTTTAGAGAGATTTTTTTTTTGTAATTATAGGGTTATAAGATCGACAAAATATTTTATCAGTAAGATTTTGTCGAACATCAAGTGAGCCTCGACTCGATCGATATCTAATCAGAAGAGAGTCTTTTGTCGATCATCTTGAAGGTTGATCCCCGCTATGTGGAAAATCTCCTTCCATGTTTCACCGACCGCTCGAATAAGACGTCTCCCTTGCCAACATCAAGCTCAAGACATTCATCAACAACTATGCCCGATCATCAGTATCATCTTACTGAGATGTTCATCTGCATTAACATTTGTGTTGACATATTTAAATATGTACATACTTAGTTCCCCGATTCTTTTGCTCCACAATTGTTTCACAGTACACAAGGACATGAGAATCTTTTTAACATGCATGAAATAGTCAAATGACATTATTATGTAATAAAGGACTTTCCTGGATTTCCATGCCCGAACCATTATAATAGGCTCTGGGGTAAGGAGGGTTTGCATCTTTTTCTTTTCTTCTTTTTTCTTTTCTTCTATCTTTTCTTTTTAGTGGTTGTTGTGATGTTTGGAGAGGGAGTGCCATCAGGCGACAATAGCACCATCTTTAAAGCAATGAGTGATATGTAAGCAAAGGCTCGCAAACTCGACGCAAAGAGGAAATCGACATACAAGGCTTCCGTGAGAGATTTTAGTAAGAAGAGAATTGTGCAGGGGTCACGTTCAAGGGAAAATGAAGATCGAACCGGGTCTTCAAGTTTTTTATAGGTCAATCATAGTGGAGAGCTAAGAAGGAGGTTAGAAAGCAAGCCAGCGATCGTCTTTCAGGGCACCCATTGAAATAGTCACTCTTTCCTGGAGGGGATGAATGTCCTTTCAGACTGCTGCGTGGAATATGGAATCCCTAGGAAGTTGAGCAGGCGCCAGTTGAAGCTGGGAATCAACCTCAGTCTCAAATAGGTGGCATTTCCTCTGTGGGTGGAGGACTGGAGAAGACCAGTGAGGACTTCATCTCTTACACCATTTCTGAATGGTGTTGAGTTTTGTGTATGTAGTTTGAATCATGCTTTTATTATTCCTTTTGCAGTTGTAGGAGCATTGAATATTTTTTCTACTTCCTCATACACGACGCCGACCCTGAAAGCGATGTGGTCTCTGTGGATCAGGTCAGGGAGAGGGGAGCGAATACTGAGGAGCAGGTTGCTTTGGAACAGAGGACTGTGGAGCAGGGTCATAGAGTTGAATGATGTGGCCTAGAGGGTAAAGTAGAATCCTCCCTCGAGCTGAAGTAGGAGGGTGGTCGGCCAAGTTCCTTCTGACATGACATCAAAGGAGGTGGCATATGTATGCCAACTTTTTTGTGCACCGCTTTACTGAAATGGTGCGATTTCTTCATCTCATAGTACAACCTCAGGAAAATAATGATGATGGAGTTGTTGAGGTCTTGGAGCAAGCCAATTGGATAGAGAGAGAAGTCGCCTCACTTTGTGAGGAACTTACTATTTTTTCAAGGGGAGATGCTGACTGGTCATAGGGAGATGGCTCGAATGTGTCAGAAGCTATCAGTTGTTAGAAAGGGTTTTGCCGCCAAGCTAACAGAAGGTCAAAATGACCTCTTTAATCTGGCTAGTGAGTTTACATAGGAGTGGATGAGTCAATGGGGGTTCGTCTCGGATGAAGCAGGAAACGACCGCATAGTTATGTTTTTTTTCTCTCTTAGCTGTATGTAAGGGTGTGGTGTAATGCTCCATTCTTTTGTAAATAAATAAATAAATAAAATGTCAATTCTGTATTTTTGGTAATGATTGCTTCTCTTCGAGTACTATGTAGTTCTTTTCACACCAGTCTTGCCGGTGGCGTTTCATTTTTCCANTATATATATATATATATATATATATAATGTGTGTGTGTGTGTTTGCGCGCGCCCGCGTGCGTGCGTTCGTGGTATAAGGCATTGTAGTATTTATTTGGTTGTGATTCTTTACTCCTCCTTATTCTTCTTCTTCTTCCCTCTCTTTTTGTGTTGTTACAAATTGTATGACCCAAAAATACTCCCAAGAATCATTTGGGTCAATTTCAGCCTCGGAAGTCTCGATTCTCTTTGCAACAGAAGTGAGGGAGATTTAGAGCCGTTATGTTTATGACCCAACTATCCAACTTCGGCCAACCACTAGCCATGAGCAGGTGACGGGTCATTTCTCTCCGAATTTGATTTTCTATAAAGAGGGGTTCAAAACGGGTCTTCGCTTGGCGCTTTGTAAGGAAAATTGATTGATTTTTGGGTGGTATGGGGTTATTCCTCCATAAGTTCTTCCCAACTCCGATAAATTTCATCCTTTTTAGCCGAAGGGTGAAGATCCCTTAGTCGCTCAAATTGTTCAACCATTTTTCTCCTTCCAAATTTACTGAGGTGGCTATGTTCAGTTTGACGCCGGTTCCATGATCCATTTAGTGGGCTTGAGAATAGAATAAACAATTGGTAAGAAAAATTCATGTTGGGATCTTATGCTAATGGTTGAGTGATCGACACTATTCCAGAAGAAAGTAAGGCAAGCAAAGTAAAGACACTTTCGGGCAATCTCAAAGATCATAGGGCACCGATTGAGGTTTAACTTCTCTCCTTATTTCAATACCTCGATCTAGAAGTGATAGAGCATATGCTTTAACCCGACGACAACGAGACCATAATCAAACGGATGTGGGTGCCATTTGATGCTCAGGAAGTGGCCAGTGAGTAGTCCGTCTAGAAGAGGGCAACTTCAAAGAAACATCAAGGAAAAGTGATCTTTCCTCGCTTTGAAGAGGTGAGGGTTGGTATGCCTCCTCTGGATCGACTAAAGAAGGAACCAAAGGTAAACATATTTTTCTCATTTTAGTAGCTTATACATATGAGTATGTGTTTATATTATTTTGGCCTTATCTAAAAAGAGTGACAAGGATGTCCTCGAGACTCATGGTGTATCAAATTTTGGAGCTTCTCCAGCCCATCCTTCAATCGTGGATTTGCAATATCAAGCAAAGACAAGTCACTCTTCTCATCCAATCTTGATGGAGACCTAGTCAGAAAGATAACTAGGAGATGTTGAAAGGGTAGAGGGTAATTTCATCTAAGGAAAGAAAGCTGCCTCCTCCTCTAGAAGGAGGAATTCAATCTGAGTGGCCATTCTCTCATGATTGAGGGGCTGGGGTTTGGATGAGCGGTCATTACGCTTTTCTTGATAAGGATACCAAGCAATATCCTTTTACATCTTTGAATGTGGACTACTCGTTGACCTTCCCGCCTTTACAAAGCACCTGAGAACGATGGACATATAAGATATGTATTAGAAAATTTATCACTATCATGTTCTTGTATGGGAGACCTCAAATTTTTTGGGAGTTCTTTTGGTTCAGGACAAAAGAAAGTCTGAGAGGGATGACTTGCGGATAGAAAAATTGAAGCGAAGGGCCATGATGGCCGAGGAAAGGCTGAAGCTACCTTTGAAGCAGAGGAAGTTGAAGACTGATCCCTATCTTATATGACCGTACTACGATGCATGTGGTTATATTTTTATTTTTTCTTACTTATATTTCTTACTTTGCTATGACACCAAAGACTTGATTTCAAAGCAAATAAGAATGCAATTATTATATTTAAGTATGAGATAATACGCAATTATACGTATCGTTATCAAGTAATATAAGACTTTTTGATTAAGTCCCAAATATCGAACTCACGGAGAGAATTTCAATATTTAAATAAATCAGAAGAAATTATATAACAAATTCTACTTTACAAAGTATTCTTACTCAAAATATAGATGTTATAATAAGAATGAAAGTTCAATTCTTTTTGGTAATTTTTGATAATTGAAAATAAAATAAACAACTAACTAAATTTAATAAGATATTTGTAAGATGAAGACAATATAAAAAAAAATTTCTTATTATTGCTCATATTAAAATAAAAAAAATATCTTTAGTAAGGGTAAGAATATTATTGCTCATATTTGACATAACACAATTTGAATACTTCCACAAAAATTTGGAAGATACTAGCTCTCACTCTAGAGTTCCCTCTTCTCTCTCCACCTGGGGGCTAACAACTCGTATCAAAACCTAGAACTATAAACCAAATTGAGGACTTTAGCCTGTCACTCTAAATTCCTCTAACTCTACACACTTCAAAGATTATTTCCATATTTATTTGCACTCAACCATATGAATTACATCCTCATCCATACAATCTCATGTGATTCTTATCATGAGTTGATTGAGACAATATCATCACGGATTTTACATGTTCTCACAACAAGTATTGACATCTTAATTGGCCAAATCAAGAAGCAAATAAAGTACAAGGTTAAAAATCATCACAAATTATTCCAATATTAAAAATTAATACTTCACACAACTTCCATCAAACACTTAATCACTTATCATTTTAACGAAAAAGATAAAGAAAACTATTAAGAATTCATGGAGAAAACACAACCATACTTAAGTTTGAAAGTAAATATCATATAAACAAGCAAGAAGTCTAAATTAAAACCAAATGTAGTCACAAAAATAAAGAACATGTAAGATCTGAGATTGTATTATCTCAGCCAACAAATGATAATAGTCACATTTGATTTCATGGATGAAAATGTAGTTCATGGGGTTGAGTGCAAATAAATGGGGAAATAAACTTTGAAGGGTGTAGAATTATAGGACTTTAGAGTAACAGACTAAAGCCCCCAATTTGATTTATGGTCTTAGGTTCTGAGACAAAATGTTAGCCCCTAGGTGGAGGGAGAAGAGGGAACTCTAGAGTGAGAGCTAGTATCTTCTCTACCTAACCCGTCTTCAAGTCTATTCAAACTATAGATTAAGCAATGTTCTTTATAACTTCTCTAGTAAGGGTAAAAATATTATTGCTCCTATTTGACACAACACAATTAGAATACTTCCACAACAAAATTTTTATACTTATTATTGATTTATGATAAGAAAAAAATATTTTATTTATATGGCATTCATCTTGCAAGTACTTAGTTAAGTTAATTAGTTACTTAATTTATTTTCAATTATAAAAAATTACAAAAAGGAATTGAATTTTCATTCCTATTATATCATCTAGAGTTTAAGTAAGAATACTTTGTTAAGTAAAATTTTGTTATATAATTTCTCTTGTTTTGTAAGTTGCATATTGTTATTTGTCCATATGGGTTCGTTATTCAGGGCTCAATAAAAAAATCTTATATTACTTGATAATGATATGTATACTTGCGTAGTATCCCATATTTAAATATTATAATTATATTCTTATTTGTTTCATAGTGCAAAATTGACCTAGTTTTTGCTTGGGATCAAATTTTTTGCTTTGATGCAATGTAGGAAGCATTATTAAGAAAATTAAGCATATAATCACATATATCGCATTTGACATCTATAAAAAGAAAAGAGATCAAGTTTTTGGCTCCGTTGCTGAGAATAATTACAAAATTTTTAAAGAGATTTTTAAAAAGCAAAATTTCTATATTTTTATAAAGTCTTATTTAAACTTTTAGATTTATTATAGGAATATTGTAGTGTATTTTTATATATAGTTCTTGTTTGTGTGTTTATTTTTTATTTTATGTGTTTTGTAGTAATGTATGCGTAGTTTAGGTTCTACAGGACTTGTGCCCTACTATTATGAATTAGAAAGAACTATTAGAAAAATTAAAAATTAAAAATTACTTAAAAATTAAAAAAATTCAAGAAATGACAAATCAAAATAATCAAAATGCTGAAGAATTTAGGCCTTTAAGAGACTATGCAAACCATACGGTGGATGAACTTCATTAGAGTATTTAAAAATCCGCTGTAGTAGCTAATTCATTTGAACTTAAACCCATTATTATTAAAATGATATCAAACAATCAGTTTGGGGGAGCATCAACCGAAGATCCAAATTTACATCTTATCATTTTTTTAGAATTGTGTGCTACATTTAAATATGATGGTGTATCAGATTATGCTATAAGACTTAGATTATTTACTTTCTCACTTAAGGATAAGGCTAAGATATGGTTACATTCGTTATCATCTAGATCTATCAGAACTTGGGGTGATTTAGCACAAAAATTCCTTGCTAAATATTTTCCACCAACCTATCAGAACTTGGGGTGATTTAGCACAAAAATTTCTTGCTAAATATTTTCCACCATCAAAAGCTATCAAAACTTGGGGTGATTTAGCGCAAAAATTCCTTGCTAAATATTTTCCACCATAAAAAACTATGAAATTTAGAAATGATATTACATCTTTTTGTCAGTTTAAAGGGAAATCTATTTATAAAGCATGAGAACGATTTAAAGGACTGCCGAGAAAGTGTTCACACCATGCTATACCAGATTGGTTAATAATTCAAGCCTTTTACAATAGATTAGCTGGATCTCTTAGATCTATTATCGATACCACTGCTGATGGTTCATTGATGTCAAAACCATTTCATGACGCTTATGCTTTAATTGAAGAAATGACTACAAATAATTTTCAATGGCCTTCTGAAAGGATAAATCTTAAGAAAGTAGTCAATATTCATGAAATTGATGCTTTTGTCATGTTAGCAAATCAAGTTGCTGCAATTTCAAGGAGGTTAGACCAATTTAAAATGAATTTTTCTCAACCAATTGCAATGATTGAAGAGAATTCATTAAACCAAATGGTAAATTCTCAAGCATCACTAGAAACTTTGAATGTCATAAACAACAAGCAAATTAACACATATTTAAACTATTATAACTCAGGTTGGAAGAATCATCCCAACTTTAACTAGAATAATACTTCAGGCGGTAATAATCAATAATGAGGGAATAATCAAGTAAACACATTAGGAAACTAGAACAACCAAGGGAGTAGTAATTATAAACCTACTTATCCTCCAGATTTTAACAATAATCTACAATTTAAGGAGAAAAAGTTGTCCATAGAAGAAGTAATGTTACAAATGGGAAATCAGTTACAAAGTCAAGGAGCTACAATTAGAAATATTGAGAATCAGTTGGGACAAATAACAAATTCATTAAGTAATAGATTCCAAGGAACACTTCCTAGTAATACTGAAGTAAATCCAAAAAACCAAAATAAAAAGCAAGTAAAGGTTGTTTAACTTAGAAGCGGAAGAGAATTGGAAGGAAGAGTTCAAAAAGAAAATGAAATACAGGTGGATCACCCACCTTCCATTGTTGGTTGTTGGTTCCCCTTGAGGGGGGTTGAGTGCACCTTGTCGTGCTGGCTCTTCCCCTAGAACTGGGGCTGCGGATGCTACTAAGGTAGTGACTGCTTTGAGTACTTCTGCGAACTGTCTTGACATTTGGTTGGTGATCTGAGTTCTCAACCTTGCAGGCCTTATTGAACGAATTATTTCATAAACTCTCGTGTGCATGCTGCTTCTCCTATGTTCCTCTGACCGGACTCTCCCTATCGTTGTTGTTGGGCTCCTCTTCTAGTTGACGACATATTTCACGCTCACCGCACCTTGAAAGATGTTGAACCCAAAAGTGTGTGGAAAACACACCCAAGGGATATAACGCTTTATTAGAAGTGAATAGAGAGAGATAGAGATAGAGATTGAGCACCGTAGGGAACGAGAAAATAGAGTGTAGCTTTTGTTCATGATATGAACCCCCTATTTATAGGTACAAGTCTCAATATTACAAAAGTAGATATTGGTCTCTACATCATTGACTTTTCAGAAGAATTTTTTTGGTAATTATAGGATTATTAACATAGAATAAGATTGGAGGACTGATTCAATCGATAAGAGTTTATTAACCATCAAGTGAGCCTTGACTCAATGTATATCTAATCCGAAAGAGAGCCTCTTGTCGATCGTCCTGAGGGCTAATCTCTGCCAAGCGAAATAGCTCCTGGCACTTTCCATCGATCACTCGAACATGACGCCTCTATTGCCAACATCTAGCTCAAGAGGGTCGTCAACATCTATGCCAGATCGTTAGTATCATCCTCATGAGTCGTTCATCTGCCTTGAGATTCGTTCTGAAATATTTAAATATGTATACCAATAATATTTAGGAGTTTTACATAAAAACCACCCAATACCTTGTATATACGTATCTAACACCTAAACTTTACTTGTAACATTGATGCCACCAAAATATTTCATATAAAAAGTGCTGATATTTGAACTTCTAAGAAGTGATACTAGGCTTTAGCACCATTGAGTCTATTATTTTTGCCAATTTTTCACTTCATCTAGCAAGGCACTCCTAAATGTGGTGCCAGAGCTTCATGCTCTTTATTTTGATAGTCTAGGAGTGTAAGCGAGTCAAGCTGGGTGGAGCTCGGGTTCATAAGTGGCTCGTGAACTGAGTCAATGAGCTAACAAGGCATGCTCAAGTCAGCACCGACTCGACTCGGTGGCTCGTGAGCTGACTCATTTTAAATATACTCAAAATATATTTAATTTCAAGACTTTACCTAGGTATTAAAAATATTAAAAAAAAATATTTTGTATTGTATATTAGGTAAATTTTTATTATTTATCTATCAATTGTTTATTTTATTTGTCATCTTATTATGAAACTATTTTGAATTAATATCTTTTTCTCTTTTTTATAATAAACAAGCTGATTCGCACTCGTAGACTTAAACTTGAGCTCAAGCTCGATAAAATTAATCAAGCTCAAGCTGAGGATGGTTGAAGCTTGACTCGACTCATTTACACCCCCATGCAACACCGATGGTTGTCTTGGCATTAGGTTCTTGGGTTCCTATGCACTTCACTAGTGCTTCAAGCAACATAGAACTCATAAGAAAAAGCCAAAGCACTTCCCCCTTCGATTTTTTGACTACTTTGAAAGACACCACAACTGGTGCACGAATTGTGAGTGAATTTCAATTTAAAATGATAAAAATTAATAATTAAAAAAATTAATTTTCTATTAACTTTTATTTATTTTAATTATACTATTCGTCATTGAGAGTCACCAAAAGATAAGCAACTATTTTCATTTCCATTTAACGTGCACGAATACATTGCATACCCTATCAGTACATTCAGGGGTGACTCCAGATTTGTACGCATTTATCAAATTTTATTTCTTTTTATTTAACAATTTAAAAAAAAAAACATAAAGTTTTGTATTTTAAAAGAAATACTAAAAACCATAAAAATAATTACAATTGCTTTCACAAATAAAAACTATTACATAATAAAAGCAAATTTACCCATCGATACACTCTCGTTGGATGCCCTTTCTTTCAGTTAAACTAATCATTAGGTGTACTTACAATAAAAATTTATCTTTGGTTGGCTTTTATTCATTTATAATCCTTGTTTCAAATTAATTTTAACTTCATTATTATTATTATTATTATTATTATTATTATTATTATTANATATATATATATATATATATATATATATATATATATATATATATATATATATATATATATATATATATATATATATATATATATATATATCTCTCTCTATATATGTATGTATGTATGTATAGATGTATGTATGTATGCATATGTATGTATATGTATTATAAATAAATTTTTTATTTATAATTAAGTGGCTTCCCTAAACATATTTTAGGATGCTTGCAAACAGTGCTACTTAACTATGCCCTTTAATTTAATATTTTATTAAATTACAATTCAACTATGATGCAAATGATAGCATGGATCACAATGACACGACTTCAAGAGAAGATTTAATTCAAGTTCCATGTGGGTCAATTACTATATGACGTACAAAGAGGGTGAAAGAAGCTCTTAATGGATTAGTCCAGGAGGCTTGGACTCAAGACAATTCATGGGAATCTAAGGAGAAAGAGCCACAAAGATTTATCAACTTATTCCAAGCCCAATGATAAATGAGTCAAATTATTATGGCTGGATATTTTGTATTTTTATTGTGGTTTAGTAATGGCTTGTATGCCAACTTGATGTATGTTTCATTTGTTTTAGAAGATATTTTATCTTCTCTTTTGTTTTCTTGTAAGTTTTTGCCTATATATAGGCCTTATGTTAAATGAGAAGGGGACTTTGATGCTTGCAAAAAAAAAAAAAAACTTCCATTTGGGTTGTCTCCCACGGTTTCCTTAGGATTCCAACGAAACTCTAGGCCATTGCCTAAGAAGTTCTTTCCCAACTTATCAAGCGGATTTCCACCCCGTTTGTGGCGTCTTCCATGGTACCAAGTTNTATGTATGTATGTATGTATGTATGTATGTATGTATGTATGTATGTATGTATGTATGTATATGTATATGTATTATAAATAAATTTTTTATTTATAATTAAGTGGCTTTCCTAAACATATTTTAGGATGCTTGCAAACAGTGCTACTTAACTATGCCCTTTAATTTAATATTTTATTAAATTACAATTCAACTATGATGCAAATGATAGCATGGATCGCAATGACACGACTTCAAGAGAAGATTTAATTCAAGTTCCATGTGGGCCAATTACTAGATGTCGTACAAAGAGGGTGAAAGAAGCTCTTAATGGATTAGTCCAGAGGCTTGGACTCAAGCCAATTCATGGGGATCTAAGGAGAAAGAGCCATAAAGATTTATCAACTGATTCCAAGCCCAAGGATAAAGGAGTCAATTTATTATGGTTGGATATTTTGTATTTTTATTGTGGTTTAATAATGGCTTGCATGCCAACTTGATGTAGTTTTCATTTGTTTTAGAAGATATTTTATCTTCACTTTTGTTTTCTTGTAAGCTTTAGCCTATATATAGGCCTTATGTTAAATGAGAAGGAGACTTCTAATGCTTGCCAAAAAAAAAAAAAAACTTGCATTTGGGTTGTTTCCCAAGGTTTCCTTAGGATTCCAACGGAACTTTAGGCCATAGCCTTAGGAGTTCTTTCCCGACTTATCAAGCGGATTTTCACCCCATTTGTGGCTTCTTCCATTGTACAAAGTTTCTTTCCTCGCGTCAAGCATAGGGTTGCGGTCTTATACCAACGTTCTTGTTTGTGTTGAGCATTGGGTTAAGGTTTACCTTCATCTATCCATTTTACCGTAGGTTCTACTTATTATTCGGTTTGTTCCAACCATAAGACGGTTTTATTGTTTGGTTTCTTACATCACATAAGAATTTCCATCAATTCTTTTCGGTTTTGTCATGCACATCCGATTTTCTAATAAGAACATCAATCCCCACGATCCTGTATTGCATATATGCACATCAATTTGGTATCAGAGCCTCGCGGATCTTGAACACATAATTTTCTTGTTGGGTTTTTTTTGTTCTTGTTAGATGTTTCTTTTTTTTTCTTGGGTAATTGATGAGATTAGTTATTTTCTTTTTTTTCTTATGTCCGATTTTTCATCTATGTCTGAATTTTACTAAAAAATGCAATTTGTTATTTTATTTCGTAATTACTTGTTCAATTAGCTGCTCTCATAATTATNTGCGGTCTTATACCAACGTTCTTGTTTGCGTTGAGCATTGGATCAAGGTTTACCTCCATCCATCCATTTTACTGCAGGTTCTACTTATAATTTGGTTTGCTCCAGCCATGGGACGGTTTTATTGTTTGGTTTCTTACATCACATAAGAATTTCCATCAATTCTTTTTGGTTTTGGCATGCACATCCGATTTTCTAATAAGAACATCAATCCCCACGATCCTGTCTTGCATATATGCACATCAGTTTGGTATCAGAGCCTCGCGGATCTTGAACACATAATTTTCTAGTTGGGTTGTTTTGTTCTTGTTGGATGTTTTTTTTTTTCTTGGGTAATTGATGAGATTAGTTATTTTCTTTTTTTTCTTATGTGCGAATTTATTAAGAAATCCAATTTGTTATTTTATTTCGTAATTAATTGTTCAATTATCTGCTTTCATAATTATTCATATTCATGTTCTTGTTAATATTCAAATCATTATTGCTCATGTGATTGTCCACGCTATTATTCATATTAGTTGTTCAATTGATTGTCCAAAACAATTGTTCTTTTTTATTGTCTNTTCTTGTTAATATTCAAATCATTATTGCTCATGTGATTGTCCTCGTTATTATTCATATTAGTTGTTCAATTGGTTGTCCAAAGCAATTGTTCTTTTTTATTGTCTAAATCTGTGTTCATGTTTTTTGTTCAAATCATCTAGTTCTTGATATTCTTTATGATAAATGTTGTTCTTGATGTGAACTTTTTTTTTTTTTAATTTTCATTTCTTTTTATTTTTGTTCTTAAAATACAAATCATCTTGATGTGATCTTGTTATTTTTATTTCTTTGTTGATATTCTCGTTGTTCTTGATGTGAACTTTTTTATTTTTCATTTATTTTTATTTTCGTTTCTTGAAATACAAATCATCTTGACGTGATTTTATTATTTTTATTTCGTTGTTGATATTCTTATTGTTCTTGATATCATTTCTTGTTCTTGATATGATTGTCCCAATCAGTTTAGTAGTGCTTTTGTTTTGATTCAAGATATCAAAATTTGTATTTCGTTATCATCCCAATGTTTTGCTTAGCATTTCAAATTTTTCTTATTTATAGTAATTTAGAATTTGATTTGTGTTGTTAATTTCAAATTCTTGCTTAGCTACTTTCATTGTAAGTCCCCAATCATGTCCCAAACGAGTTTTGAAGAAGAGGAAAGGCAACCTGCAGTTCTTAATCTCCAATTTCAAGCATTGGTGGGGGTGATGAGAAGAATGATGAGGGTTGAGTTAGAGCAAATTCATGAAAAATTGGAATGGGTAGAGGGAGGAATCCAACAAGGACAACCACGAAATGTTTCCAGTCGACGAAGAGAGAGAGTTCCACTGAGAGGAGAGAGGGAGGAGGATGAAGAATATTATGAGGCTGGATTTGATGAAGAGAACAATAGAGATTTATTTGTTGAGAGGAGGCATTATGGTGGACAAGCTAGAGACATTAGGAATAGAGACGATAATAACTTGGCAGGTATTAAGATGCACATTCCTTCTTTTTAAGGCAAAAACAATCCTGAAGCCTATCTTAAATGGGAGAAGAAGATGGAATTAGTGTTCGACTGCCACAACTATTCCGAAATAAAGAGGTGAAATTGGCCGCCATTGAATTTAGTGATTATGCTATTATTTGGTGGGATCAATTAATGTTGAGCAGGAGGAGAAATTGAGAACGTCCCATAGAAACATGGGAAGAAATGAAAGTTGTTATGAGGAAGTGATTTGTGTCAAGCCATTACTATCGAGAATTGTATCAGAAGTTACAAAGGCTTAGGCAAGGTAATCGAAGTGTGGAAGATTACTATCAGGAGATGGAGATTGCTATGATTCGGGCTAATGTAGAAGAGGACCGAGTAGCTACTATGGCTAGATGCCTAAATGGTTTAAACCCAAAAATCCAAGATAGAGTGGAAATGCAACATTATGTGGAGTTGGAGGACATGTTACATGTGGCCATCAAGGTAGAGCAACAACTTAAGAGGAGGGGTGACCCACGTTTTTCAACTAGTGTGGGTTCTTCATGGAAGCCAAATTTTCAGAAAAAAGAGGACAAACCAATTACAAAGTCCAAACTCGAGCCATGACAAGAGACAAATAGCCAAGAAACTCAAGGGAAAATTGACCCTTCCACATCTAGAAATCGAGACATTAAATGTTTTAAATGTCAAGACAGAGGTCATATAGCCAACCAATGTCCTAACAAAAGAATCATGGTGATAAGGGACAATGGAGAGATTGAGACTGATGAAGAATTAGAAATCACCAATAGAGGACATTCAATGTGAAGAATATGTGGTCACAGGAGAATTGTTAGTCACAAGAAGGGCTTTAAGTGTGCAGACCAAGGTTGATGAGGGAATTCAAAGAGAAAACATTTTTTACACCAGGTGCCATGTACAAAACAAGGTATGTAGTATGATCATTGATGGAGGAAGCTTTATTAATGCTACTAGCACTATTTTCGTTGAAAAATTAGGACTACCAACCATCAAGCATTCCCGATCTTACAAGTTGCAATGGTTTAATGATAGTGGTGAGGTAAAGGTGAACAAACAGGTTTTGGTCTCATTTCGCATTGGAAAATATGAAGATGAAGTCTTGTGTGGTGTAGTACCAATGCAAGCAGGCCATTTATTACTAGGCCGACCTTGGCAATTTGACCGACGAGTTAAACATGATGGTTTCACTAATAAATACTCGTTTGAAGTCAATGATAGAATTATCACTCTTGTGCCAATGACACCAAAGGAGGTCTACGAGGATCAAGTGAGATTGCAAAATGATTATTGTCAAACGAAAAGGAGTGATCAACATAAAGAGGCTAACCCGAATGAGAAAAAGGAAGAAATGGAACAAGCAGCAATGAAGAGAAAAGAAGAAAGAAAACAAAAGAATTTTTATGCAAAGGCAAGTGAGATCAAGAGAGCATTGTTTTTGAACCAACCAATGATTGTACTTCTTTATATGGAGGGATTCTTAAACACTAATGAATGTGACAATACTTTGCCCAGTTCTATTGTTTTTCTTTTGCAAGAGTTTCAAGATGTCTTTCCTGAGGATATTCCACATGGTTTACCACCCATTCGAGGGATTGAACATCAAATTAATTTTATACCAGGAGCCACCATTCCAAACCGTCCAGCCTATAGAAGCAATCCCGAGGAGACAAAAGAGTTACAAAGGCAGGTTGGGGAACTAATAGAGAAGGGGTATGTGAGAGAGAGCATGAGTCCATGTGCTGTTCCGGTAATTATAGTTCATAAGAAGGATGGGTCTTGGAAAATGTGCGTGGATTGTTGAGCCATCAACAATATTACAATAAAATATAGGCACCTTATTCCGCGCTTAGATGGTATGCTAGATGAGTTACATGGATCTTGTGTGTTTTCTAAGATTGATTTAAAAAGTGAATATCATCAGATTAGGATGAAATAAGGCGATGAGTGGAAAAATGCTTTTAAGACAAAATATGATTTGTATGAATGGTTAGTTATGTTTTTTGGTTTAACTAGTGCACCTAGTACTTTCATGAGACTAATGAACCATGTTTTGCGAGCTTTTATTGGAAAATTTGTTGTGGTATATTTTGATGATATTCTGATATATAGCAAAAACTTGAAGGATCATGTTGAACATTTAAAACTTGTTTTAAATGTTTTGAGAAAAGAAAAGTTATTTGGTAACTTGGAAAAGTGTACTTTTTGCACCTATAAACTTTGTTTCTTAGGATTTGTTGTGAGTGTTGATGAAGAAAAGGCGTGTGCTATACATGAGTGGCCTAGTCCCACTAGTATAACCAATGTTCGTAGTTTTCATGGACTTGCTAGTTTCTACCGACGGTTTGTGAAAGACTTTAGTAGCATAGCTGCACCACTCACCGAATTAATCAAGAAGAACGTTGGGTTCAAGTGGGGAGAAGCGTAGGAAAAAGCATTTCAATTGATCAAGGAAAAACTTACCCACGCCCCTATTTTGACTTTACTTGATTTCTCTAAAACATTTAAAATTGAATTTGATGCTTCAGGCATTGGCATAGGTGTTGTTCTTATGCAGGAGCGAAGACCAATTGCTTATTTCAGCGAAAAGTTGAGTGGGGCCACCTTAAACTATCCAACTTATGACATGAAAATGTATGCATTGGTTAGAGACTTGGAAACTTGACAACACTATCTTTGGCATAAGGAGTTCGTGATTCACGCTGATCATGAGTCTTTGAAGCACTTGAAAGGTCAACACAAGCTAAAAAATAGGCATGCTCGTTGGGTAGAGTTCATTGAGACATTTCCTTATGTCATTCGATACAATCAAGGTAAGGAAAATGTGGTTGCTGACTCTCTTTCTCGAAGGTATGCATTACTTTCTACTCTTGATGCAAAGTTACTTAGTTTTGAACATATAAAAGTTTTATATTATGACGATGTTGATTTTTGTAATGAATATCAAGCTTGTGATAAAACTGCTTGCGGTAAATTCTTTAAACATGATGAGTTTCTATTTCGAGAAAATAAGTTATGTGTGCCTAAAAGTTCTTTGCTTGAATTGCTTGTATAAAAATCTCATGGAGGGGGACTAATGGGACATTTTAGAATTGGAAAGACATTAGCTATTTTGCAGGAACACTTCTATTGGCCACACATAAGGCGGGATGTCGAGAGGATTTGTGGTAGGTGTGTCACATGTCGACAAGCTAAATCTCGAGTGCAACCCCTTGGTTTGTACACTCCTTTACCAATTCCTAATGAACCTTGGATTGATATTTCTATGGACTTTGTGCTAGGTTTGCCTAGGACTAAACGTGGTAGAGATTCAATTTTTGTGGCAGTGGATCGATTTTCCAAAATGACACATTTTATTCCATGTCACAAAACTGATGATGCTTCTAATATTGCAGATTTGTTCTTTAAGGAGATTATAAGATTACATGGTATGCCTAAAATAATTGTTTCTGATAGAGATCCTAAGTTTTTGAGTTACTTTTGGAAGACCTTATGGTGTAAGTTAGGAACCAATTTATTGTTTTCTACTACTTGTCACCCACAAACCGATGGTCAAACTGAAGTAGTAAATATGACTTTGTCTAATTTGTTATGGGCAATCATAAAGAAAATTATCAAAACATGGGAAGATTGTTTACCACATCTTGAGTTTGCTTATAACAGGGTTGTTCATTCTGCTACTAAAATTTCACATTTTGATATTGTTTATGGTTTTAATTCTTTAACGCCACCTTTTGATATTGTTTATGGTTTTAATTCTTTAACGCCATTTGATTTAATTACATTACCTGTTTCTGAGCATGTTAACTTGGATGGTAAGAAAAATGCTGAGTTTGTAAAGCAGATACATGAGAAGGCACGACTAAATATTGAAAAAAGAACAAAGCAATATGAAAAACATGCCAACAAGGGGTGACACAAAATGATCTTCGAACCTGGAGATTGGGTCTAGTTACACTTGAGAAAGGAAAGATTTCCAGAAGGAAGGCATTCCAAACTACTTCCAAGAGGAGATGATCCTTTCCAAGTACTTGAGCGTATCAACGACAATGCCTACAAGCTGGATCTACCAGGGAAGTATAATGTGAGTGCCACTTTCAATGTTACTGATTTAAGTCCTTTTGATGCAGGCACTGATTTGAGGACAAATCCTTTTCAAGAGGAAGAGAATGATGCAAATGATAGCATGGATGACAATGACACGACTTCAAGAGAAGATTTAATTCAAGTTCCATGTGGGCCAATCACTAGATGTTGTACAAAGAGGGTGAAAGAAGCTCTTAATGGATTAGTCCAACAGGCTTGGACTAAAGCCAATTCATGGGGATCTAAGGAAAAAGAGCCACATAGATTTATCAACTTATTCCAAGCCTAAGGATAAAGGAGTCAAATTATTATGGCTAGATATTTTGTATTTTTATTATGGTTTAATAATGGCTTGCATGCCAACTTGATGTAGTTTTCATTTGTTTTAGAAGATATTTTATCTTCTTTTTTGTTTTCTTGTAAGCTTTAGCCTATATATAGGTCTTATGTTATATGAGAAGGGGACTTCTGATGCTTGCCAAAAAAAAAAACTTGCATTTGGGTTGTCTTCCACGGTTTCCTTAGGATTCCAACGGAACTCTAGGTCATCGCTTATGGAGTTCTTTCCCGACTTATCAAGCAGATTTCCACCCCGTTTGTGGCGTCTTCCATTGTACCAAAGTTCTTTCCTCATGTCAAGCATAGAGTTGCGGTCTTATACCAACGTTCATATTTGCGTTGAGCATTGGGTCAATGTTTACCTCCATCCATCCATTTTACCGCAAGTTCTACCTATAATTCGGTTTGTTCCAGCCATAAGACAGTTATTGTTTGGTTTCTTACATCACCTAAGAATTTCCATCAATTCTTTTTAGTTTTGGCATGCACATCCGATTTTCTAATAAGAACATCAATCCCCACAATCCTGTCTTGCATATATGCACATCAATTTATCTAGAAATAATTTTTTTAATAGTTTCAATCAATAAATTTGCGAGTAAATTTTGTTACCGAAACCCATAACTTCCAAATCCTCACAGCCTTGCTCTATTTCCATGCCTAATCCTTCCTCTTATGTTCAGTTTAGGGTGCCCTTACTTTTTCTTTTCTTTCATATATCTTCTTCTTCTACTACTTCTTTTTCTTCTACGGTTAAGTCTCGAGCTTATTCTTTTTTCTTTACTTCTCTCACTCTCGCTCTCATTCATGCTCTCTCTCATGCTCTCTGTTTCACGAGAAAAATTTACGTATGTAAGACGTACGCAGCGTTGCGTACATCAGGGAGGTTATTCAGAAGGCATTGAGAGGTTATATCTCAATTATACCCCCTGTAACATCTCTGTAACCTACTTTAAATCCTACCTATACCTTATAGTAAGTTCGACACTTTTATTTTAATATATTTGTAGGTTACATGTAAATTACAGGTAGGTCATAGGGAGATCACATGTATAATGCGAATAAAACCCCCAAATATCCTCTGAATAACCTTCCTGATGTACGCAGCAATGCATACATCTTACGTACATAAATTTTTTCTCCCTTTTAACACGTTGTGAAGGTATGAGGTAAATAATCCCTCGTTAAAATTTTTTACAGTAATCTGAATGTTGCTCGAATGAGAGAGCGTTATTAACAAGTAATATTTTTTTTATTAATATAATTAAGTTAATTAAAAATTTTAAAATATAATTATTACAAGCTTCATTTCTTATAAATACTTGGCCCTTGAAAGAAAGTACAAAAATACTGCTCGTATCTCACTTTAAAAGCTGCGGGTATTACTTTACCTAAGATAATATAATTGAATTTTGAAGAATTCCAACTACATTAAAGAAGAAATAGATAGCAAATTCAAAATATATTGAAATTTTATATGCATTATTTTTTCTTCCAAATAGCTAATTGAATATTTAAAACTCCTGTAAAAAATAAAAAATAAAATAAAATACCATGCACTTATTTTAAATTACAATACACCAGAAATAGAGAAACAAACAAACACTTATTCCTTTCCTTTCNATTGTTTCTGATAGAGATCCTAAGTTTTTGAGTTACTTTTGGAAGACCTTGTGGTGTAAGTTAGGAACCAAATTATTGTTTTCTATTACTTGGCACCCACAAACCGATGGTCAAACTGAAGTAGTAAATAGGACTTTGTCTAATTTGTTAAGGGCAATCATAAAGAAAAATATCAAAACATGGGAAGATTGTTTATCACATGTTGAGTTTGCTTATAACAGGGTTGTTCATTATGTTACTAAATTTTCACCTTTTGAAATTGTTTATGGTTTTAATCCTTTAACGCCATTTGATTTAATTCCATTACCTATCTCTGAGCATGTTAACTTGGATGGTAAGAAAAAAGGTTGAGTTTGTAAAGCAGATACATGAGAAGGCACAAATGAATATTGAAAAAAGAGCAAAGAAATATGAAAACATGCGAACAAGGGGCGACACAAAATGATCTTCGAGCCTGGAGATTGGGTCTGATTTCACTTGAGAAAGGAAAGATTTCCAGAACAAAGGCATTCCAAACTATTTCCAAGAGGAGAAGGTCCTTTCCAAGTACTTGAGTGTATCAACGACAATGCCTACAAGCTGGATCTACCAGGTAAGTATAATGTGAGTGCCACTTTCAATGTTATTGATTTAAGTCCTTTTGATGCAGGCATTGATTTGAGGACAAATCCTTTTCAAGAGAAGGGAAATGATGCAAATGATAACATGGATGACAATGACACGACTTCAAGAGAAGATTTAATTCAAGTTCCATGTGGGTCAATTACTAGATGGCGAACAAAGAGGGTGAAAGAAGCTCTTGATGGATTAGTCCATGAGGCTTGGACTTAAGCCAATTCATGGGGATCTAAGGAGAAAGAGCCACAAAGATTTATCAACTTATTCCAAGCCTAAGGATAAAGGAGTCAAATTATTATGGCTGGATATTTTGTATTTTTATTGTGGTTTAATAATGACTTCAATGCCAACTTGATGTAATTTTCATTTGTTTTAGAAGATATTTTATCTTCTCTTTTGTTTTCTTGTAAGCCTTAGCCTATATATAAGCCTTATGTTAAATGAGAAGGGGACTTCTGATGCTTGCCAAAAAAAAAAAAACTTGCATTTGGGTTGTCTGCCACGGTTTCCTTAGGATTCCAAAGGAACTCTAGGCCATCGCCTAAGAAGTTCTTTCCCGACTTATCAAGCGGATTTCCACCCCGTTTGTGGCATCTTCCATTGTACCAAGGTTCTTTCCTCACGTCAAGCATAGGATTGCGGTCTTATACCAACGTTCTTGTTTGCGTTGAGCATTGGGTCAAGGTTTACCTCCATCCATCCATTTTACCCCAGGTTCTACATATAATTCGGTTTGTTCCAGCCATGGGACGGTTTTATTGTTTGGTTTCTTACGTCACATATGAATTTCCATCAATTCTTTTCGAGTTTGGCATGCACATCCGATTTTCTAATAAGAACATCAATCCTCACGATCCTGTCTTGCATATATGCACATCAATTTATTTAGAAATAATTTTTTTTTTAATAGTTTCAATCAATAAGTTTGCGATTAACTTTTGTTACCGAAACCCAGAACTCTTCCAAATCCTCCCAGCCTTGCCCTGTTTCCGTGCCTAATCCTTCCTCTTATGTTCAGTTTAGGGCGCCCTTACTTTTTCTTTTCTTTCATATATCTTCTTCTTCTACTACTTCTTTTTCTTCTACGATTAAGTCTCGAGCTTATTCTTCTTTCTTTACTTCTCTTACTCTCGCTCTCATTCATGTTCTCTCTCATGCTCTCTCTGTTTCACGAGAAAAAATTGCGTACGTAAGACATACGCAGCGTTGCGTACGTCAGGGAGGTTATTCAGAGGGTATTAAGAGGTTATATCCGCATTATACCCCCTGTAACATCTCTATAACTTACTTTGTATCCTACCTATACCCTCTAGTAAGTTCGATACTTTTATTTTCATATATTTGTAAGTTACATGTAAGTTACATGTAGCTCATAGGGAGGTTACATGGAATATAACACGAATAAAACCTCCAAATACCCTCTGAATAACCTTCCTGATGTACGTAGCGATGCATGCATCTTACGTACGTAAATTTTTTCTCCTTTTCACACGTTGTGAAGGGATGAGGTAAATAATCCCTCGTTAAAATTTTTTACAGTAATCAGAATGCTGCTCGAATGAGAGAGAGTAATTAACAAGTAATATTTTTTGTTTATTAATAATTAAGTTAGTTAAAAATTTTAAAATATAATTATTACAAGCTTCATTTCTTATAAAAACTTGGCCCTTGAAAGTTAAAGTACAAACATATTGCTCGTATCTCAATTAAAAAGCTGCGGGTATTACTTCACCTAAGATAAATATAATTGAGTTTTGAAGAATTCCAACTACATTAAAGAACAAATAGATAGCAAATTCAAAATATATTGAAATTTTATATGCATTATTTTTTCTTCCAAATAGCTAATTGAATATTTAAAACTCCTGCCAAAAATAAAATAAAATATCATGCACTTATTTTAATTTACAATACACCAGAAATAGAGAAACAAACAACCACTTATTCCTTTCTTTTTTCTTTCAGACTTTAATATTTCTTTCATATTTATTGAATCCCTTCGTCAATGTAATATTTTTAATTAGATCATACGAATGAGATTAATCTAATGTCTGTTTAGAGCAGCCATAGCTTAATGAATAATCTGCCGATAAGTTGATTAAAAATAATCTGTTGATAAATTAAGTGCGCTATTACAAATTTTTATTTTATTTTTGAAAAAATCTAACCGCAGACAAAAAATTGTCACCACTCTTAGATAGGTGCGGCATAAAAAAAATTATTTTTAGTATTTTGAAAACGCATAAGCTATCAAAACACAATTTACCCAAACAAGTCAAATTTTAAAAACACAAAACCACCAAATAAGCTGCCCCAAACGAGCCCAAATTTAATAATTACAAATTAACAATTGCACATGTAAATGATTAAAGNTTTCAGACTTTAATATTTCTTTCATATTTATTGAATCCCTTCGTCAATGTAATATTTTTAATTAGATCATACAAATGAGATTAATCTAATGTATGTTTAGAGCAATCATAGTTTAATGATAATCTGCCGATAAACTGATTAAAAATAATCTGTTGATAAATTAAGTGCGGTAGCTATTACAAATTTTTATTTTTTTTTGAAAAAGTCTAACCGCAGACAAAAAATTGTCACCACTCTTAGATAAGTGCGGCATAAAAAAAATTATTTTTAATATTTTGAAAACACATAAGCTATCAAAACACAATTTACTGAAACAAGTCAAGTTTTGAAAACACAAAACCACCAAATAAGCTGCCTCAAACGAGCCCTTAGTCTCCAAATTTAAGACAAATTTAATAATTACAAATTAACAATTGCACATGTAATTGATTAAAATTATATAATGTTAATAGAATCTAATGTTATATAATAATAGAATCATTTTAAATGCCAAAATCTAACATCCAAAAATATGATAAATCATAGGAGCAAATAAGCCAGATATATTAATATTAAGAAAAAAAAATTGAAGTTAAAAAAACATACTGAATTAAAAAAGCCTCACTTTTGATCAAAATAGACGAACACTAGCCATTTGAATTTGATTTAAGCTTATAAAATCCTAAATTTTTGAGCGGTTGGATGACTAAAAAATGTTGAATAAGTTTACTTAGACTTGATAACTATAAACATTGAGAATCAGGCATAAACATTCTCTTAAGAGTCTATATGAGTAGATGGACCGCAACCATACAACCCTTGAATTTTAAGAAATTAATTATCTGAAATGAAGAATTAGAAATCCAACATAAAGNAATCTAACATCCAAAAATATGATAAATCATAGGAGCAAATAAGCCAGATATATTAATATTAAGAAAAAAAAAATGAAGTTAAAAAAACATACTGAATTAAAAAAGCCTCACTTTTGATCAAAATAGACGAACACTGGCCATTTGAACTCGATTCAAGCTTATAAAATCCTAAATTTTTGAGCGGTTGGATGACTAAAAAATGTTGAATAAGTTTACTTAGACTTGGTAACTATAAACATTGAGAATCAGGCATAAACATTCTCTTAAGAGTCTATATGAGTAGATGGACCCCAACCATACAACCCTTGAATTTTAAGAAATTAATTATCCGAAATGAAGAATTAGAAATCCAACATAAAATATGAATGANTTTAAATTTTCATTTCTTTTTATTTTCGTTCTTAAAATACAAATCATC
Organism: Phalaenopsis hybrid cultivar; assembly: GCA_002079205.1. NCBI lineage: Eukaryota > Viridiplantae > Streptophyta > Magnoliopsida > Asparagales > Orchidaceae > Phalaenopsis > Phalaenopsis hybrid cultivar. Next base: position 597,501 of record JXCR01098507.1, on the reverse strand, counting down.
TTGATGTGATCTTGTGATTTTTATTTCTTTGTTGATATTCTTGTTGTTCTTGATGTGAACTTTTTTATGTTTCATTTATTTTTATTTTCGTTTCTTGAAATATAAATCATCTTGATGTGAATTTATTATTTTAATTTCATGTTATTTATATTTCTTTCTTGATATTCTTATTGTTTTTTATATTATTTATTGTTCTTGATATGATTGTCCCAATCAGTTTAGTAGTGCTTTTGTTTTGATTCAAGATTTCAAAATTTGTATTTCATTATCATCCCAATGTTTTGCTTAGCATTTCAAAATTTTCTTATTTGTAGTAATTTAGAATTTGATTTGTGTTATTAATTTCAAATTCTTGCATAGCTAATTTCATTGTAAGTCCCCAATCATGTCCCAAACGAGTTTTGAAGAAGAGGAAAGACAACCTGCCGTTCCTAATCTCCAATTTCAAGCATTAGTGGGGGAGATGAGAAGAAAGATGAGGGTTGAGTTAGAGCAAATTCATGAAAGATTGGAACGAGTAGAGGGAGGAATCCAACAAAGACAGCCATGAAATGTTTCCAATCGACAAAGGGAGAGAGTTCCACTAAGAGGAGAGAGGGAGGAGGATGAAGAATATTATGAGGCTGGATTTGATGAAGAGAACAATATGAATTTATTTGTTGAGAGGAGGCGTTATGGTGGACAAGCTAGAGACATTAGGAATAGAGACGATAACAGCTTGGCAGGTATTAAGATGTGCATTCCTTCTTTTCAAGGCAAAAACAATCCTGAAGCTTATCTTGAATGGGACAAGAAGATGGAATTAGTATTCGACTGCCACAACTATTCTGAAATAAAGAATATGAAATTGGCCTCCATTGAATTTAGTGATTATGCTATTGTTTGGTGGGATTAATTAATGTTGAGCAGGAGGAGAAATCGAGAACGTCCCATAGAAAGATGGGAAGAAATGAAAGTTGTTATGAGGAAGCAATTTTTGTCAAGCCATTACTATCGAGAATTGTATCAGAAGTTACAAAGGCTTAGGCAAGGTAATCGAAGTGTGGAAGATTACTATCAGGAGATGCAGATTGCTATGATTTGGGCTAATGTAGAATAGGACCAAGAAGCTGCTATGGCTAGATTCCTAAATGGTTTAAACCCAAAAATCCAAGATAGAGTGGAAATGCAACATTATGTGGAGTTGGAGGACAAGTTACATGTGGCCATCAAGGTAGAGCAACAACTCAAGAGGAGGGGTGACCCACGTTTGTCAACTAGTGTGGGTTCTTCATGGAAGCCAAATTTTCAGAAAAAAGAGGACAAACCAATTGCAAAGTCAAAACCCGAGCCAAGACAAGAGACAAATAGCCAAGGAACTCAAGGGAAAATTGACCCTTCCACATCTAGAAATCGAGACATTAAATGTTTTAAATGTCAAGGCAGAGGTCATATAGCCAACCAATGTCCTAATAAAAGAATCATGGTGATAAGGGATAATGGAGAAATTGAGACTGATGAAGAATTAGAAATTGACTCTATATCACCAATAGAGGACATTGAGTGTGAAGAATATGCAGCACAGGAGAATTGTTAGTCACAAGAAGGGCTTTAAGTGTGCAGACCAAGGTTGATGAGGGAATTCAAAGAGAAAACATTTTTCACACTAGGAGCCATGTACAAAACAAGGTATGTAGTATGATCATTGATGGAGGAAGTTGTAATGCTGCTAGCACTATTTTGGTTGAAAAATTAGGACTGCCAACCATCAAGCATTCCTGACCTTATAAGTTGCAATGGTTTAATAATAGTGGTGAGGTAAAGGTGAATAAGCAGGTGTTGGTCTCATTTTGCATTGAAAAATATGAAGATGAAGTCTTGTGTGATGTAGTACCAGTGCAAGCAGGCCATTTGTTACTAGGCCGACCCTGACAATTTGACCGACGAGTTAAATGTGATGGTTTCACTAATAAATACTCGTTTGAAGTCAATGATAAAATTATCACTCTTGTGCCAATGAAACCAAATGAGGTCTAAGAGGATCAAGTGAGATTGCAAAATGATTATTGTCAAACGAAAAGGAGTGATCAACATAAAGAGGCTGACCTGAATGAGAAAAAGGAAGAAATGAAACAAGCAGCAATGAAGAGAAAAGAAGAAAGAAAACGAAAGAATTTTTATGCAAAGGCAAGTGAGATCAAGAGAGCATTATTTTTAAACCAACCAATGATTGTAATTCTTTACAAAGAGGCACTCTTAAACACTAATGAATGTGACAATACTTTGCCTAGTTCTATTATTTTTCTTTTGCAAGAGTTTCAAGATGACTTTCCTCATGATATTCCATATAGTTTACCACCCATACGAGGGATTGAGCATCAAATTGATTTTATACCAGGAGCCACCATTCCAAATTGTCCAGGTATAGAAGCAATCACGAGGAGATAAAAGAGTTACAAAGACAGGTTGGGGAACTAATAGAGAAGGGGTATGTGAGAGAGAGCATGAGTTCATGTGTTGTTTCGATAATTCTAGTTCTTAAGAAGGATGGGTCTTGGAGAATGTGCGTGGATTGTCGAGCCATCAACAATATTAAGATAAAATATAGACACCTTATTCCTCAGTTAGATGGTATGTTATATGAGTTACATGGATCTTGTGTGTTTTCTAAGATTGATTTAAAAAGTGGATATCATTAGATTAGGATGAAAGAAGGCGAGTGGAAAACTGCTTTTAAGAAAAAATATGGTTTGTATGAATGGTTATTTATGTCTTTTGGTTTAACTAATGCACCTAGTACTTTCATGAGACTAATGAACCATGTTTTGCGAGCTTTTATAGGAAAATTTGTTGTGGTCTATTTTGATGATATTCTGATCTATAGCAAAAACTTGAAGGATCATGTTGAACATTTAAAACTTGTTTTAAATGTTTTGAGAAAAGAAAATTTATTTGATAACATGGAAAAGTGTACCTTTTGCACCAATAAACTTTGTTTCTTAGGATTTGTTGTGAGTGCGCAGGGTATACAGATTGATGAAGAAAAGGTGGGTGTTATACATGAGTGGCCTAGTCCCACTAGTATAAGCAATGTTCGTAGTTTTCATGAACTTGCTAGTTTGTACCAACGGTTTGTGAAGGACTTTAGTAGCATAGTTGCACCACTCACCGAATTAATCAAGAAGAACGTTGGGTTCAAGTAGGGAGAAACGCAGGAAAAAGCATTTCAATTGATCAAGAAAAAACTTACACACGCCCCTATTTTGACTTTACCTGATTTTTCTAAAACATTTGAAATTGAATGTGATGCTTCAGGTATTGACATAGGTGTTGTTCTTATGCAGAAGTGAAGACCAATTGCTTATTTCAGTGAAAAGTTGAGTGGGGTCACCTTAAACTATGCAACTTATGACAAGGAGATGTATGCATTGGTTAGAGCCTTGGAAACTTGGCAGAACTACCTTTGGCATAAGGAGTTTGTGATTCACACTGATCATGAGTTTTTGAAGCACTTGAAAGGTCAACACAAGCTAAACAAAAGGCATGCTCGTTGGGTGGAGTTCATTGAGACATTTCCTTATGTCATTCGATATAAGCAAGGTAAGGAAAATGTGGTTGCTGACACGCTTTCTCGAAGGTATGCATTACTTTCTACTATTGATGCAAAGTTACTTGGTTTTGAACATATTAAAGATTTATACTATGATGATGTTGATTTTTGTAATGAATATCGAGCTTGTGATAAAACTGCTTGCGGTAAATTCTTTAAACATGATAGGTTTCTATTTCGAGAAAATAAGTTATGTGTGTCTAAAAGTTCTTTGCGAGAATTGCTTGTACAAGAATCTCACGGAGGGGGACTAATGGGGCATTTTGGAGTTGCAAAGACTTTAGCTGTTTTGCAGGAACACTTCTATTGGCCACACATAAGGCGGGATGTCGAGAGGATTTGTGGTAGTTGTGTCACATATCTACAAGCTGAATCTCGAGTGCAACCCCATGGTTTGTATACTCCTTTACCAATTCCTGATGCACATTGTATTANACCGCCAAATATCACCAACCACTCAACAATAATATATTTTAAATTTATTTCAAACTAAACAATTCATTGAGTTTTATTTGTCTAAAATCAAGCGAGGCAACTCATAAAGAAATTACTCGATTAAAAATCAATCATCCATCCATTCACTGCTAATGATATTGCAACCATCATTTGACCCAATTTGAGTCACTAACACAAAGATCTACCTACATTTTATGAAACCATAAATTAGAATTTTAATTACTCAAAAAATTTGTGCAAACATTATATTAAATTCCATTTTTACAGACTATTATTTACATATTTAACCATTGATATTATCAACAAAACATTTAAATATCATTTTTTCATTTAATATAATTTATCTTTTAACCAAGCTACTAACATAAATGAAACATTTTGTTACTGGGCAGAAGGGTGCATCAAGCCAACCAATCCTCAGAGATATCATATTATTCTACCATTTAGCATTAAAATGAAGATTAATTGATCAATCAGTTTCAATAAACAAAACTCACCGTTATTTATATATATATATGTTTATTCCAAGAAAAAACTCACCGTTATGTAACTACCATCAAGGTTATCAACTTACAAATTGGGTTAAAAAGGGAAGAATTCCCTACAAAAACATACAGGAATAGCTCCCAAGTGCCTAAATGGATAGGAAAAANCATCAAGGTTATCAACTTACAAATTGGGTTAAAAAGGGAAGAATTCCCTACAAAAACATACAGGAATAGCTCACAAGTGCCTAAATGGATAGAAAAAAAAGAAAACTAAGAATGACTAACAATAAATCACAATCCATACTCTTAAGAATAAGAATTAGAACCTAAGTGATGGATGAGAAGAATTAATATGAATCACGTTCTGACCAAAGCAATACAAAAACTGTAAAATATTACTATAACAAACTTACGAATTTATAGGGGAAAAAAAACCTGAAGGCTTAAAAATTTTTAATGGCCCCATTTAGTCTAGGTCTCTGAAGTGAGCTTCTATGTCTTGATTGACGAAACCAAAAAACATAAATAAAAAAAAAATCCTAATGCAGCTTCAAAATATTCCACTGAAACTAAAATGAGTTGCAACCCCAGGAGCATGTCATAATCTTAATGCAGAACTATCCATAAGGTTTTCCTACAATTAAAACTAAGCCTAGATGCTACATTTGATAATTTTAGTTTAGTCAATAATAATATGCTCCGCAATATGTATAAATAAAAAGCAACAGGAATACCTATAAAAGCAAACACAAATATGTCAACATCTTAGAGTAACTCTAAATAAGTCTACAAATAATACCCAGCTCTAGGAACAACACGAAAGAAAATGTCGCTACAGATAACTAGGCAATACAGATGATACTCTTTCAGAATGATGCAGACCGCCAAGCAAACAAGCCTATAGTGACTTCACGAAATACTTCTAGTAGATCATAAGGCTAGCAGGTATCTAGCAAATTTCTGACCCTTCTGATCTAAAGAGTAAAGACTGTTGCCTGAAATATCTGCTGAACTAAAAACAGGAGCCTGCAAATAACTGCTGAACTAAATAGAGCTGGTGCCTGAGAATACCTTCAGAACTAAATAAGACTGGTGCCTGAGAAACAAACACCTAGAGCAGAATGAGCAGCAACCTAACGAGCATATGGGTGGTACCGACCGGTTGGTCCAGCACCGGCACCATAGCTTGCCCTACCTCCATACAATCCACCGCCACCTGNTAAAAAATAAATAAATACCCGATGTCACAGTTGATGGTATGCCTCCAACAAATATCTTCTTTGTTTTGAAATCCTTAGACTGAGCGGAGCCTTTGGGAATGGTTCTTTTAATCTCAACCTGTATGCATACAAAGTATGAAAAAAATGTTAAATATATAACAAATAGAAATATACATCAAAAGCAAACATCACAGCCCTTTCTCACACATGATTAAAATCTACCTAACTCCTAACAAGCTGAAATGATGCTGAAAAAGAATCAGTTATACACACCAAATTGGCTTCAGAAAAGGTAAAAAAGCACTAAAAGAAGCTCAACTGAGTTACAAATCATCATTCTTGTAACAAACCATTGGAACTTATTTTAATATAAAAATAAGAGAACCAAGTAAAAAAAATTTTGAATGATAATAGATTACAATGAATCTCGCAGTTGCCCATGGATACGTGATCTTAAAAAAAGAGTCCTAAATTTCCACAGTAATAGAAAAACATACAGTAATTGGATAGCTTGCTCCCCATTAACAAGGACNTAAATTTCCACAGTAATAGAAAAACATACAGTAATTGGATAGCTTGCTCCCCATTAACAAGGACAAAAAAAAACAATTAAAACATTTGCATTAAAAATTCAACAAAGAAATGTCTATTGCCCCCAAAAAAGATTATAGAGTATAACGTGAACACCTAGAAACAAGAATGCAGTATCAGGTAAAACATGGGGCAAATAGTCAGAAACTTCTAAAAAACAATTACCTGTTTCCCATTTATCACATGATTGTCCTCTATCACTTTATCAACAACAGAAGGATCAGAATATGTGATGAACCCAAATCCCCTAGGCTGCTGGGTGAACCGATCCTTCATAATTACAGAGTCTATTATCTCGCCATATTTTCCAAAATGCTTCAGGAATGTGGCTATTGAACCAAAACAAGTGAAATTAGAAAACACAAAATAAATAGAAAAATTAAACAAAAAGAATAACATGAACATAACCACACTTGGCCATAATCCATATGTCAACTATAATTAAAAAAAAACAGCACGCTGGCAAAATGGAACAAAATTATAGCGATTATCTTAGCAAAAATTAAAGAAAGAAAAGATAAATTGTAATTTAAGAAGAATAAATGAACCAAATAGATAAGTAATTAATAGCCAAACTTCTGATCCATTATCAAGAAAGAAACATCACAAAAAAGATTTTGCCACTCCAAATCCATTAGTAAGAAAGAAACATCACAAAAAAGATTTTGCCAATCCAAATCAATTAGCATGCACCACTTTAATAATGAATGCACCACTACAGATTCAGAAAAGTACAGTGTTGTCACCAAAGACAGATTCATTTCTGAGTCTGCATCCCGATCAGAAATAATGTTATGATTCCTTACAAGGGGATTCCTAAAGTTCTCAGGATATCGTGTATTTCTAGATGCATTTACTTTTAGCATGGGGATTCCTAAAGTTCTCAGGATATCGTGTATTTCTAGATGCATTTACTTTTAGCAGGGGCACTTCTCTAATGAAAATATATCTATGATATCAATTATATATAAATTAAAATCGGCATGAATGCAACAGTTGTCCTAAGCAGGGCCAACGAAACCCTAACAATAAAAAAAAAACCTTCTATAAGTTGTCTAGAAATGGTTCATATGGTTCTCAATGCCCATAAAATTAATTTCATTAGCACATCTTGACCTCCTTGTGGAGAAGAGACTTAAATCTGCTGGGCAATAGTAGGGCACTTCCAAACACAGAATCCTACTTATTTTCCCGATCAATCATAATATCTCTTGGTTTATATTTGTATCATTCCAGGAAAAAAAAAATCTTCATTGAGCCCATATATATGCTCAAGAGAACAATTCAAAATAACAAACAATAACTACTCGGTCATAAAAAAATCTTCCAAAAGCATTAGTATCAACTTATTTTTTATTTTATAATTAAAATGTCTCAACTAATTTGNTTGGTTTATATTTGTATCATTCCAGGAAAAAAAAAATCTTCATTGAGCCCATATATATGCTCAAGAGAACAAATCAAAATAACAAACAATAACTACTCGGTCATAAAAAGATCTTCCAAAAGCATTAGTATCAACTTATTTTTTATTTTATAATTAAAATATCTCAACTAATTTACATCGTACTTTTGTACTTATTTTGCCTCCAAATGTGAAATAACCAATAATTCCATAACCTATTAAGAAAAGAGAAAAGAGTAGGGTAAAAAACCAACAAAGGAATAACATGAGCATAACTGCACTTGGTCATAAGATATCGCATCAAATATAATAAAAAAGGCAGCACACTAATGTTAGAAAATATTAGTATATTAGAAAAAAATTAAATACAGAAATTNAGAAAAGAGAAAAGAGTAGGGTAAAAAACCAACAAAGGAATAACATGAGCATAACTGCACTTGGTCATAAGACATCGCATCAAATATAATAAAAAAGGCAGCACACTAATGTTAGAAAATAATAGTATATTAGAAAAAATTAAATACAGAAATGTTAAATTGTCATTTAAGAAAAATAAATGGACCATTTAGTTTAGTTAATAGTTACACTTTTGATCCATTATCAAGACAGAGACCACATAAAAGATTTTGCCTCTCCAAATCAATTAACATGCATGGAATTGATAATAAATGCACCACAATAGATTCCGAAAAGTTGAGTTGTTACCAAGGACAGATTTACTTCAGAGTCTTCATACAGATTAGAAATGATGTTATGGTTCATTACAAATAAATCCTAAAGTTCACAAGACTAGATGCTTTTACTTTTAGCAGGGGGACTTCTCTAATTAAAATATACGTACGATATCAATTATTTAGCAATTAAAATCAGTAAGATATACAACATTTGTCCTAACCAGGCCAAAGAAACCCTAATAATAATAAAAAACTTCCTTCTTTAAGTTCTCTGGAAATAGCTCATAGGGTTCTCAATGACCTTAAAAACATTTTTTTTTAGTACGCATTAACCTCCTTGTGGAGACGAGAGTTACATCTCCTTGGAAAATAGTAAGGCAAACTTCTAAACACAGGATCCTACTCATTCCCAGATCAATCATACATTACTTTGCTTTCTCTTGAAATTATGCAACTTATTGTTCCCATTATAAGATACTTTTACAACAGAATCCCAAAGATGACAAACACATGTTTCTACCAATTCATTATTCTAATATTTCAATCATAAAAATTCATCTTTCATTGGCCTGGGTCAAAACATGAGTAATTTTCTTGAATAAATTACAAGAAGATTGTGAATATACAATATATAAAAGTCATCAGAATACCACAGGCGAATCCTAATTTTTAATAATGGTTTTTAATAGTTTATCATACTTCCTGGATTAGAGTTGTATCATTCCAAAAAAAAAAAAAAAAATCTTCATTGAGCCTATAAATATGTTCAAGATCATTTCAAAATGACAAGCAATAACTGTTTGATAAAAAAAAGCTCTTCAAAAAGCATTTGTATCTACTTATTTTTTTGCTCTTATAATTAAACTATCTCACCTAATATACATCATAGTTTGGTACTTATTTTGCCACCAAATGTGAAATACACAATAGCTCTAAAAATCGATTTAATTTTATAAAGACATGCCCTTCTTTCAGAGAAAAATCATAACTATTTATTACCTTACAAAATATTACGTTGACGACAATTTAAATCGCATCTTTAACATCAATATCTCAGATACACTAGAACTATAATAGTGTTGAAGAATCATTGTAGTGGTTCCTCATGAATAAAGCAAAAGTGACATCAAATATAAAATTCATTCATTTGCATCTTAATATATCTTTGTCCCGTTTACATTCAATGGGATAACCCAACAAATTTGTCCTTATAATGGTTTGTGTGTGTGCACATGTAAACAAATCTGCAATGATAGCATCATCCATTAAAAAACTAATTAGATGATAGAGTTGAGCAAAACCTTCACTGCATAAAATAATAATAAATATTAAAAACATTTGAATTTAATTATTAATTATTGAATTAGTAAACTAATTTAAGACAAAAACTTCCATATGGTCATCAAACCACAAATAGTAGGAAGTTTTTAGTTAACATTTTTATTGATTAATATTAACTATTAAGATTAATCTAATTTTTAGGAAAACAAATTTGCCTAAATTAATTGAACAATTATTTAAATTTAATGTAATAGAAATTAAACATAAAAATTAAGTAAGATTTATTAAAATTATCTATTAATATGGAACCCACCAATGTAATCCTCTAGTACCCAAATTCCTGAAGCATTTGATAAGAAGCTAATGAGGAAGCCACGATGGAAGCTTAATTAATTCAACACAATAATTTCTATAGTCGAACCACAAGTAATACAATTATTAGTTCATATATTTAGAGATTAATATTAATTATTATTACTAATTTGATTTTTTAAAAAAACTTGTCTAATATATTTGATTAATTATTGATATTTCCCAAGGGTTGTGAGCTTTGAAGCACGAGAACTTTCTGTGCAATGCATTCAATTATCATATTTAGCACAACCTGGTTGTATAAAATAATGTAATAGGCAAATAGTTCCAACTGCTTAAACCTATAACTTTCTTGCTACGCATGAATTTCATAAGATGACCTTTGGGTGCAGTAGGCGCAAGTATCATATTTAGCACAACCTGGTCTTATAAAAAAATAGAACAGGCAAATAGTACAAACTGCTTAAATCTAGAACTTTTTAACAAAAACGAGAATCTCATAAGATAAAACAACTACAAAGCATCTCCTCGCATATAATCAGGAAGCGTGCAAGAAAACTTCAATAGAGATCCATCTAATTATATCAAATAATGCTTCCTTAAATATGAACATCTTACACGTATAATCAATTATAAATAATATCATTAAAGATCCAACTTTTTAAGGGATTAAACGATGGCATATATTTAAATGATGGAGTAGTATTGTAAGACGAATTAATCTACCAAAACAAAAGATCCCCTTGATTATGTAATCTTTAGGTCACAACACCATAAATTCTTAAAATTTAAATTAAACAGATCATTATGAAATAAATAACTCTACAATATTATGCCAAAACCATCTATAACGCCAGTATTCCACCCTATGACAACGACTATTAAATTCTTCTAGGGCGTCACATCTTCAAAAACTAAAATCCTTCAATTAACAGATAAAACTAACCCATGCTCGTGTCCTTGGGAAGCCCACCGATGAAGATCTTCCTGCAGACCGAAAAAAATGTTTGAAGACGAAAAAGCATCAGGATAAAAGAACGGACCATATGATAGGAGNACAGATAAAACTAACCCATGCTCGTGTCCTTGGGAAGCCCACCGATGAAGATCTTCCTGCAGACCGAAAAAATTGTTTGAAGACGAAAAAGCATCAGGATAAAAGAACGGACCATATGATAGGACAAGAAAACTCACCCGGGACTGGCACCATCATGCTCCGAGTTCTTGGGATCATCCTTCCTGGAGGCCATCTGATCTTCTTTACAAGAAACCTAGGGTTCCGCTTTCGAGAGGCGCACAAAATATTCTAGGGTTTCCATCGAGACTCTACTAAAGGGTATTTATAGAGAGGCTTCCGTCGGTCATTCTAAGGCTGTAAATAGTTAGCGATCTGGAAGTTTCCTTGATCGTCCATCTTGCTGGCCCGTACCTTTAATCTGGACCGTTGATCGGAGCCAGGGCCCGATTTGCTCGGGGCATCCCTTGAATTACTATTATTAGAAATAATTGGTTTTGTTTGACGAAAAAAAAATGTTGTGGAAATTATGTGGAATTTAAAGACTAGGAGATTTAAATTTTAATAATTAAATCAAAATTCAATTAGAAGTTTAAACCAACAATATAATAAATATAAAATTATTTTAATATATTTTAACTGATAGAATATTTTTAAATATTTTTTTATTAATAAATAATATTTTAATTTAAGATATTTCACTTTTAAATATTTTAAATAATATTTAAAAGCAAAATTTTGAGAAGTGGAAATTTTTTTTATCCTTAATTGAAATTTTTTTATTTTTTTTCATCTGATCAAAATAAAAAGATATTTAGAAATTGGATTGTTCTAATTCGTAGGTTTGAGCTTGAATTAACCTAGTCAAATGATCGGTCCAGAGTTAAACTAATCGAACCAATCAATTAATTTTTAAAATCATGGTTAAATTAGTCACTGTATAACTATTATATTATAAATTTATTTTTTTGTTGAATTAGNAAGATATTTCACTTTTAAATATTTTAAATAATATTTAAAAGCAAAATTTTGAGAAGTGGAAATTTTTTTTATTCTTAATTGAAATTTTTTTATTTTTTTTCATCTAATCAAAATAAAAAGATATTTAGAAATTGGATTGTCCTAATTCGTAGGTTTGAGCTTGAATTAAACTAGTCAAATAATTGGTCCAGAGTTAAACTGGTCGAACCAATCAATTAATTTTTAAAATCATGGTTAAATTAGCCATTGTATAACTATTATATTATAAATTTATTTTTTTGTTGAATTATAAAAATAAATTAATTGAAAAAATAACTTCAAAAGGCTTTGAAATTTAAATAAAAATGTAAGCCTCCTCCTCAAATAAGGACTTTAATTGTGAAAATATCATACTTTTATAAAAAAAATTTAAAAATTTGCTAGAAAGTTATAGCTCAAAGTAAAATAAAGCTATTAAAAGAAGCATTCTAAATGAATCATGAAAATCTATCTGAGGTGACTGAAATTATTATGTTATAAAATGTTCATAAAAAAAATAAAACTTTTAAAAATTAATATGAACATTATGAACTTTTTGCTTCAAAAGTTAAACTATTAAGTGTTTGTTTGGAAATGCTTGAAATATTTATAAAAAAAGTCGAGATTTTGAAAATTGGATCATACATTAAGCCAGTAGAATAGAAGGTTCAATGTTCAAATGTTTAAGCGAGGGTTCAATTGAATGATATAATAAATCATAAATTCATTTAAATATGACATAAATGATGTAATAGTAATATATCATGTGCATTTTAAAAATTTATTAAGAAATATAAGATAAACACCTTAATATTTAAATGACTAATATTTTATTGTAACGTTCTTGGTTCTTTAAACAATTTANTTTAAGCGAGGGTTCAATTGAATGATATAATAAATCATAAATTCATTTAAATATGACATAAATGATGTAATAATAATATAGCATGTGCATTTTAAAAATTTATTAGGAAATATAAGATAAACACCTTAATATTTAAATGACTAATATTTTATTGTAACATTCTTGGTTCTTTAAACAATTTAGAAATAATGATAGGAACAAATTAGTACCACCCATATATATTATGTGAGTCATAATTAATTGCACAAATATATTACTTATTATAAAAGATAAAATTCAATAGAAAAAAAGTAAAAAGTTAAGAAATCATAATTAAACATATATGATGCACCATTTATTGTTGAATTTGATACTCAAAAGTTAAAAGTAAATTTTTAAAAAATATATAAAAAAGATCAACTAAGAAATAATTACAAATGAAATATTTTAAAATCAAGCAAAATTAAATTTCATCCTTAAATGTTGCATCTTTGAATGCTCCATCGTCATAAAGTGTTTGTTTAAAATTTATTTCCTTANACTAAGAAATAATTACAAATGAAATATTTTAAAATCAAGCAAAATTAAATTTCATCCTTAAATGTTGCATCTCTGAATGCTCCATCGTCATAAAGTGTTTGTTTAAAATTTATTTCCTTAAATGCTTCTCAATCATCGCATTTAAATATTTTGTTTATAATATCAGCACATTTATTCACATTTGTACATAAAATTAAACCTAATTAGGTCAGTGACTTATTAATGCATATCCATCCAAATACATCAAAATTTTAAAACGTAATCCAAATGAAGCCCAATCAAGCTATAATCATGTTCTTCGGTTCTTCGCTTAGTCAACAAAACCAACAGCAAGACTTTATCCCATTGAGGTACTGAGGTCAGCTACATGAATACTTTTTCTTCATTTNTTTGGGGTTTGCAGTTTGATTAGTCACAAGTGATTAAAAGATATGTTGCTACCAACCATGGGTTACCTCATTCAAAATATATTCTCAAATAAAGTTGCATTTTTTTGTTCAAGTTTAAGTTTTAATGTCTTTTAGGGTGGATTTTATTTCATTTCATTTAGGTTGGTTGGTACTTTAGCCCAAATTATTTCTGACTGAGGCTAAATGTGTTTTTGTTCTCATATGAGAAGTCAAACCCTTCATAACCTTCAGTCACCTAAGTCTAAGTTGATTTTATATTAGTTCAAGTTGGGTTGAACTAACATAAACATGTGTCTTTAGGTAATCCGAGTTAACCTGAATTAGGTTAGTTGTCCCCCAGATTATTTTCAAACTTATTTAAATCAGCCTAAGTTAAATAGGATTGAGGACTTAGATTGATTAGGGTCAAACTAGCCTTACTTGGCTTAAATTAACTTAAGGTAAGCCAAGTTAAACCAAGTTGGATTAACTTGGGAGCAGACCAGGTCGAGCTAGACCGATCCAAGTTATATCCTTTGGGTTGAATCAAGTTTAATTTAAATTAGACTTTGGTGAAATCAAAGTTAATTTAGACTTTAGTTGTCTATTTAAGTCTAAGGGTCTGTTTGGGGCAGTTGCAACTTCTTAGTTTTTCAGCTGCACCTTAGCTACCCTAGAAAGCTACTGCAGGGAAGCTGTTGCGGGAAAACTGGCTGGTTGTTTGTTGTAGCTGTCTGAAAACAACCGTGGACCAGTTATTTTTGGACAAATGAGCATCCTGCCCCTGTGCATTAATGTTGTTTGTAATATAAAATAAAATAAAATTTTTTTATTAAACAAATTGTTTTTAAGCAATAAATTAGCGTTAATTAATAATTAATTAGTTTTATTAATTAAGAAAACGTATACTTTTATCAAATAATTCAGAACTTAAAAATATGTATAAATAAATAAATTAATCATTATATAATAATATATAAATTTATGCAAATATGATTAATTTGAAAATATATGAATTAATCATTAATTATTAATCAATAAAATTAATAAAAAATATTATTATGTTAACTTTTAAAAAGCGAAATACATATTTTTGTACATAGATAAGAAGCTGTATGTATGTATGTATGTATGTATATATATATATAACAGATATTTTTGTCACGAAGCTCATTTGAATGCTGTGTGCAAATTTGAAAGTTTTAAGTTGTGTTCTATTTCAAGTCTAGGATATAGTAAATTTTAGTTTTTCACAATTCCTTCATTGTTTTGCTTGGAATCTAGGATTTACAGCATTTACTAAATCCATTACCAAATAAAAGAAAAATTTTTTGGGAGGACTGCAATCTACAACCTCTGTTTTGAATCAGAGAGTAGCAGTCTGCCTACATACCCCCCAAATCCTATACATTTACACCTCTAGCACCTAGAATTTGTTTTTTACATTCATACCACCCAAATCTTTCATAATATATAAAATATCCTACCATTCTAACTTCTAAATAATAAAATTCAGATTTTCATGCATAGGCAAAGTGTAGAGTATGTAAAAATTGGAGTTTTGACTGTTAGATATGTGAATGCATAGAATGAAAAATGGTATGTATGTATATATTCCAGTTTCCTGTAATTACGGCCTCCTGTAGAAAAGATCCAGTTTTCTATATTTAGCCCTTATTTTTGCTACGGATGGCTGCATTTCCTCTCAATTTTTTAAATAAATAGTAATATATACATATTCAAATTATAGCAGAATGTAAAGTAGAAGGAACATACAAAATATTACAATCAACTTATTATACTTTGGAAGATGCCTACTTTAGAATATATGTACCTTTTTGCAATTCTCTTGTGCTCATCTACCAGAAGACAAGATTTAAGATCAAGGCAGGAAAAAAAGAAGGTGAGAGCTATATCAATTCCGAAGAAACCATTCACTATGTTCTCCGCATAAGAAAGTGAATTTGGTAAGAAAGCCAGTTCAAATGGGCATATCCAGGTTGAATAGATTACTAATATGATGAGAAACATCTCACAGGCTTTGAGAAGAAGACAACTGAATAGTAGAACGAGCAAGCTCTTCTTTATATTTTATTATACGGAAGTGGAGGTTTGATTTTCCTGCTTCCTCAACTTGGTATACTGATTTAAGCTTGCTCCCAAGGGTGGCATTATATCAGTAGAGAAGTTTATGGCAATCGTTACTTGCACAACTAGTAATTGATCTTTTGTGTTTTGTAATCACTTTGTGTTCATGTGGCACTAAATAACCATGAATAATCTTTTGTGTTTTGTAATTTAAGTCATAATACACCCTCATGGCCTCTATTGTTCTCCCCTTCAGCATCCAGAGTGATCTTCTCCTCCATTATTTCCAAATGCCGCCATCACTACCCAATAAGTCATTTTGACTTGATGCCAAAGCAGTCATCAAAGTTGTCAATGGGCGACTATTGTCACTTCATTGTCACTAAAGGGATGAAAGAGTTAAATCAACAAAAGAATGGCTTAATAATCCATAATTGAACAAAATTAGCATTGTTCAATTCATTTCCTTAAGACGCATGCCAATCCTCAAATGAAAATTGCAAATAGCCCGAAAAATAGCCAACTTTACATGCTTCAAATGCATCATGGTGCTCCCTACATTAAGAATTAAGGAGGTCTAATTAGTATTCTGATNCCCAATAAGTCATCTCGACTTGATGCCAAAGCAGTCATCAAAGTTGTCAATGGGCGATTATTGTCACTTCATGGTCACTAAAGGGATGAAAGAGTTAAATCAACAAAAGAATGGCATAATAACCCATAATTGAACGAAATTAGCATTGTTCAATTCATTTCCTTAAGATGCATGCCAATCCTCAAATGAAACTTGCAAATAGCCCGAAAAATAGCCAACCTTACATGCTTCAAATGCATCATGGTGCTCACTACATTAAGAATTAAGGAGGTTTAATTAGTATTCTGAAGTGCTTGAAACTTGCGTTGTTAGCTTATCTCAACTAAAATAATCAAAATCAATAAGGTACAAATAGACTGACATCTACGCCAATAAACTTCAATAATGCCAGGACCGCTCCTAGAAATTGTTATAAATAGGTGTGTAGATCACCTTTAGTTGTTTTTTTTTTTGTCTTTTCAGTCTCACTCCCTGTGCACTCTAGTACTAAAATGCTCAACGCTTACAAAACCTGAGCTCATTCACTTCAGACCTTAAATAAAGGAAAAAGATAACTGATTAACAAAAGTCCACCCTTAAATTTGGCTAACCTGACTTCTTAACCAGCATGGTTCTTAACTTGAGCATCAAATGTTTCTAAGCNGTACTAAAATGCTCAACACTTGGAAAACCTGAGCTCATTCACTTCAGACCTTAAATAAAGGAAAAAGATAACAGATTTACAAAAGTCCACCCTTAAATTTGGCTAACCTGACTTCCTAACTAGCATAGTTCTTAACTTGAGCATCAAATGTTTTCTAAGAAAGTTTAAGCCCTTGGGAGTTTAGTTACTTATTTTGATTACAAACATCCTTTAAATTCAAAAGATAAAAAATATCGCACATCCTCGAGTTGAAGGCATGAAGAATGCAGTACATTTTAAAGCACAAAAGTTTGTTAAGGGTTCACACAACAATATCATCATCATTTTTATATTAATTTTTACAAAAAATGAACCATTTACTTAATATTTCGAAGCTCCTAACTTCTATTATACCATAATTATAAAGCTTTTATAAATTAAAGAAATTAGGTAGAAGCATTAACAATGACCATNATTCTTGCTTGCAATTACTGTGTTGCCTACTTCTCATCAGTCTCCCAGAATAAATGGCCTCATCCTCACTTCCCACCCCATTATGCAAACCGACTCCATCTTCATTCAATAAAGCCCTTTTATCTCCAAGAGTCCTTCCCGTTATAACCANAATTACTGTGTTGCCTACTTCTCATCAGTCTCCCAGAATCAATGGCCTCATCCTCACTTCCCACCCCATTATCCAAACCGACTCCATCTTCATTCTATAAAGCCCTTTTATCTCCAAGAGTCCTTCCCGTTATAACCGAACTTCGTACTTCATATATTGCCCGGAAACCTCACCGAATCACCAGATTAGGCAGAGCAGCTCCAGTTTCGGCATCTCTGTCTGGTCTTCTTGGGGGAAATCTTCAAGGGAACAAACACGGGTGAAGCGAGAAGGAAGCTGGCAGAAGCCAGAGATGATGAGGCTCTTGGATTCAGAGTAGCGGGGGAAGATGAGATGTTGAGAGAGGTTGAGCGCAGCCAGGCAATACTTACGGGAACGAACGCAGGGCGTGGGGTCGATCCTGAAAACGCGGAAAATTTCACCCCCCCACGCCGCCCACCCCGCCCAAACTACGCAAAACTGCACCTGCATGCCGCGCATCGCCTTTCGCCGCTGCCCCAAAAGGACTCTAAATAGGGTTAAACTTAAATCAATCCTTAAATTAAACTGAGGTGGAGACTTAAGTCAAGCTTAAAGTATTCTAAGTATTTAGGTTAGATACCCTAGGTCATCTCTCTAACCAGATGATCTAAATTATAGATTCGCGACATTGAAGTTCTAACATTAACCAAGCATGCAAGAGTTTGACTGAGAACGCTTTGAAGCGAGAATGCAACTTAGGCTTACAACCTCTAGTATCANTCAAGCTTAAAGTATTCTAAGTATTTAGGTTAGATACCCTAGGTCATCTCTCTAACCAGATGATCTAAATTACAGATTCGCGACATTGAAGTTCTAACATTAACCAAGCATGCAAGAGTCTGACTGAGAACGCTTTGAAGCGAGAATGCAACTTAGGCTTACAACCTCTAGTATCGNTAGGTTAGATACCCTAGGTCATCTCTCTAACCAGATGATCTAAATTATAGATTCGCGACATTGAAGTTCTAAAATTAACCAAGCATGCAAGAATCTGACTGAGAACGATTTGAAGCGAGAATGCAACTTAGGCTTACAACCTTCAGTATCAAGTAACACTTAAAACAGCCCAAATGTTGATTCCAATGCTATCTTAATATTTTAATAAACATAATTAGATAATCAAGAGCTCGTTAGATTCAACTTGTCTAGATACAAATTTGTTANCATCATAAGCTTCACCAATCTGTCACAGTTCATGATGGTCAGCTCCCTGAGCCTCTTCCCAATCCTTCCATTGGTGGTTCCAAGCAAGTCTGGGGAGAGCAGATCAAGGGTTCCTTGGAATCCCTCAAGATTGTTCATACATAGCCGTCTTGTGCATACACCAGAAAGCTTGGATAGCCTGGCTACAGCCTTAACTGATACTACCATGATACCAAGGGCCAATGCTGATTGNGTCTTGTGCATACACCAGAAAGCTTGGATAGCCTGGCTACAGCCTTAACTGATACTACCATGATACCAAGGGACAATGCTGATTGGCGGTTCTTGTCCCTGCCAAAGCACTCCAAATCCAGGATATCAGCAGCAGATCTACATCCTTGACTACTGCTAGAACCGCTGTTCCTGATNCAAAGCACTCCAAGTCCAGGATATCAGCAGCAGATCTACATCCTTGACTACTGCTAGAACCGCCATTCCTGATATCCAAATCATACCCATTGCCACTGGCTGAAAGATCAAGCACCCGAAGCTTCGACAGCNTTCTTTGCCCACTACATCTACTGGCACACACATGCATCACAAGTCTTACCTAACATTAACTCGTTCACCATATCAACTTTTCAAAAAGCTTATTTATTCAAAACAAAGTTATTTCTAACAATAATGTCAATAGTGAGATCACCATAGGCTCCGTTTGGGCCAGCTAATCCGCTGCGGCGGTGTTTTGAAAACGTCGTTTTACCGTTCGGAAATTACGTTTGAGCAGCTTATTCAAAAATATAGTTTGTTTTTTAAACTAAATGAGGGCGCGGGTCGAACCCCCGCGGTCCTCATTTACGGATAAACGACCTATCTGGTTATGCACAAATTGCCCCAAATACAGATAAAATAGTCTGATTATGTCATGTAGCCGCTATTATTTCAATGTCTCGCTCGCAAGAAGTGCACGTGTTTCCATTTGCAAAGAACAAAGCAAAATNCTAAATGAGGGCGCGGGTCGAACCCCCGCGGTCCTCATTTACGGATAAACGACCTATCTGGTTATGCACAAACTGCCCCAAATACAGATAAAATAGTATGGTTATGTCATGTAGCCGCTATTATTTCAATGTCTCGCTCGCAAGAAGTGCACTTGTTTCCATTTGCAAAGAACAAAGCAAAATGCCTCCAAATCGAAACAAGCAGTGCTTCTTCCCTTCAGCTTCATCCATCAGATTTTCTCCTCTCCTTGTCTATCTTTCTCACTCAATCACACCAATACGATTCATGCAAATTTGAAGGAGAAGAAGAAACCGATTGTTTTCATTCATGAGAAGGAGAAGCATGAGAGGTTCAGATGCGGGATTGTGACGAGAAGGGCAAGCGGAGATATCGTCAATTACATGCATTTGTGCCGTTGTTCTGCTCCGACGGCGTCAGATTTGTTAATAGCGAGATGCGCGAAAGGAAAGTAGACGGAGTGCGTAACATGTAATATTGAAATTTTGGCTGTAAAATACGTAATTTCTACTATTTTGCGTTGACAATATGTAAAAAATCTCTATTATTTGAAGGGATTGATTATGCGAAACATTAACATAATTTCAGTGGCTTGCTCATGTAAGAAGGTTCGTTTATAGCTTTTATATTTTCTCTATTTTTAGAATGATGATGGTCGAAAATTTTAATTTAATATATTTTGATTAAATTGAAAATTATGAAATATTAAATAGATTATTTTAGTCACAAATTTAATAAATCTTTTATTTTTGTCCTATTTTTTTTAATATCGGCTCAATTTATTATTAAACTATAAAGTGAGGTCTTATTAAAAGAGTTTGTGACATCTTATTAAAAAGTGTGAGTGATGCATGTCACAAGATCATGATAATAGAGTAATAAATTAACATTCAGCATAATACGAGCACACAAATAAAATAAAAGTGGAGGGAGGAGACACAACAATTTTTATGTGTAAAATCTTGGAAACGAAAAAATATCAGGGTGTTATGGAAAAAAACGACAACAATAAAGCGAAAAATAGATCGAGAAAAATCACACCAGAAAATACGACACAAGATTTACGTGGTCCGGCAAATTTCCTACGTCCACGGAGCTGCAGAGAATTTTATTAGCTTTGAGGATTACACGCACACGTCGACTTACAAGAAAGAATTCATTCTCTCTCTCTTTCTCTCACCTTCTCTCTCTCTAAACCGAGAGTC
The DNA here is from genome assembly GCA_002079205.1 of Phalaenopsis hybrid cultivar. Classification (NCBI taxonomy): domain Eukaryota; kingdom Viridiplantae; phylum Streptophyta; class Magnoliopsida; order Asparagales; family Orchidaceae; genus Phalaenopsis; species Phalaenopsis hybrid cultivar. The sequence goes on along the minus strand of JXCR01098507.1, from coordinate 576,379 downwards.
ACACCAAGAAGAAGAAAAGATAAATTTAAATTGTTTGGAGAGTAATTTTTATCCCTATAATCAGAGTCTATTTTAAAGTTTCACAATATATAGCTTATTTTGGTAGCCCTTAATTTCATGATTCCATGGAATCATGCTTTAATGACCCATATAAAGCCCATTAAGGCAAGCTATTATATTCATTGTCTTTTTCTCTATAGCAACAGGAGGGGCAGAAGATTAATATGGTAAAGCTTAATCAATTAATTAAGCTTTCCTTAATTCTTCCTGTCAATAGAAGGCAACTGCTTTAAATAAAAAATTAGGAATCATCAAGCTATGACATAGAATAAAATACATAAAGAAAAGAATTAAGAGCAGATAAATTAGAATCAATTTATCAAAGAATCTGTCGTAATATGAAGTGGACCGGGTCTCCACCTTCCTCAACAATTCTCCCACTTTGAGACTGGGACACTAACTCCACCATCCATTGGCTGCATTGCCCTTTTCCTCAAACGTGATATCCTCCACCTCTGCAACTCAAACCTCCGGTCTTCATGCCAGAAGACCAGCTGAAGTCGAGCACAACTTCAGCTTCTCAAGAGTACACCCTCAGTTGATATATCAGCATAAACGCAGTCTTGTACCTCCAAGCACTTTCCTTGGTTACTCTTGTATCTGCTAACAACTCCTACTGCATGGGCAATATCATGCCTCAGGTAAAGGTATTTTTCAACAAGTGCAGTCTTGTACCTCTTACCGCCATCAAACTCAGTTTTCACCCGATACACCCACTTGTTATACAATGTCTTTTTTCCTAGTGGAAGTTCTGCCAGTTCCCACTTGCTTGAACTTTATCTTGCAATACTTTTTCATAACTCTGTGGTTCTCCATCATATGTCCGTACAAAATTCAGTTTTTCTGTCTTTGGCGCTTTGCCACCTTTCAAGAAACTGACTCTCTTCTGCTTCCCCATAATGCACCTTTGGCTCATGTTTTCACGCCTGAGTAAACCTGCAGTCATATATAGTGTGTCAGTTTTCTTACCCCAAGCCAGTACTAATGCTCCTTTAGTAACCTTCCAAGTA
>JXCR01098507.1:554227-574527 GCA_002079205.1 Phalaenopsis hybrid cultivar | reverse complement strand
AATAACATTTTCATCAGGTGCACCTTATTATTCGCTGATGGCTTTTCATACATGTCTGATAAAGCTGTCATGAGATCTGCAGTAGTCCTCTCCTTGATGACGTTATGTGCAACGGATCTTGACAGGGTTAATCGAACAACCCCCAGAACTTGTCGATCCAACAAATTCCATTTCACCTCGTCTATCTTTTCCGACTTCTTTCCCAGAAACGGCAGGTGAAGTTTCTTCCCATAGAGGTAGTCATCTATCTGCATTCTCCAGTAACTAAAATCTGTGCCCTTAAACTTCTCGATCCCCAATGCCATCACTTCGTCTCCGCCCATCATTTTCTTTCAGCCTCGAACATGGCTTTGATACCAATTGTTATGAAAAAAACGACGACAATAAAGCGAAAAACAGATCGAGAAAAATCACACCAAAAAAAGGCGACACAAGATTTACGTGGTTCGGCAAATTGCCTACGTCCACGGAGCTGCAAGATTTTATTAGCTTTGAGGAACACGTCGCGACTTACAAGAAAGAATTCTCTCTCTCTCTCTTTCTCTCACCTTCTCTCTCTCTAAATCGAGAACCACACCAAGAATAAGAAAAGATAACTTTAAACTGTTTGGAGAGTAATTTTCATCCCTGTAATCGGAGTCTCTTTTAAAGCTTCACAGTATATAGCTTATTTTGGTAGCCCTTAATTTCATGATTCCATGGAATCATGCTTTAATGACCCATATAAAGCCCATTAAGGCAAGCTATCATATTCATTGCCTTTTTTTCTCTATAGCAACAGGAGGGCAGGAGATTAATCTGATAAAGCTTAATCAATTAATTAAGTTTTCCTAATTCTTCCTGTCAATAGAAGGCAACTGCTTTAAATAAAAAATTGGGAATCATCAAGCTATGACAGAGAATAAAATACATAAAGAAAAAAATTAAGAACAGATAAATTAGAATCAATTTATCAAAGAATCTGCCGTAATAGGAAGTGGACCGGGTCTCCACCTTCCTCAACACAGAGGGTCTAGCCAAGTCGAAGTAATTCATTATATAAGTGTGAGTACATAGTCTTACTCTTATCTTGAATTAAAGAAGATATAATTATAATGTTGATGTATGATAGTAGTTCATCAATAATAGATGTAACGGGACACAAACACTGTAATTGATTGCTATGAAGACAGTAGCTTGTCATGAATTTTGTAGATGGCAGTTATAACGTTGGCTTATTGTAGAGATCGTTGATGAAACTATGGTTCATGTAGATTGTAGATTGTTGCTTCACGAGCATTGGTTGACTATAGAGACCATAGTAGGGAGTTTAAAAAACTGTGAGTTATGTAGGTCGTAGTTAGTTACATAAACTGTAGTTGTGGGCTACGATAACGTCAATAGACCATAAAGGCCAAACTTGAGAGTTGCATGAGCTATGGAACGTGTATGTCGTAGATAGTCATGTAGAACATGGTGGTGACCTGAATAATGTTCTTAGGCCACAGATATCAGAGTTGAGAGCTGCATGAATTGTGGATCAATAGGCCGTTGTTGTTTTCTTTGGTCTTAGTAATGAGTTGCAATGTCGTTCGTAGGCCACAAAGGCTGAAGTTGGGAGCTGCAGAAGCTTTGAACAACGTAAACTGTAGTTGGTGATCACATATGTTGTATCGGTGAACCACAACAATGTCCATAGAACAACGGGTGCAAACAAATTGAGTCGAGCTTGAGCTTGGCTCGTACCAATAGCAGTCGGCTCGCATGTTGGCTTGTGAGCTTAAACTTAATACTCAATTTTCAAGGAAGGTAGCCAGTGAAGATGTTAGTTTTTGTTGGAGGATGAGGACGCAGTGAAAGCTCGCTGAAAATGCGTCGAAATGATTAGTAGTAAGCTAATCGAGTCGGCTTGTGAGCCAACAAGTTGAGTCGGAAAGAGCTTGAGCACATTAAAAAATAAGTTACAGATTAAGCTTAAGCTCGAGCTTGCAGATCAATAAGCTCAGCTTGTGAGCTCATTAACAAGCAGAGTTTGAGCCAACTCAACTCGTTTGAACCCTTATGTAGGACACATAGGTTGAAATTAGGATTAGAGTTGTATGAGTTGTGAATCAAGTAGGTTGTATTTGGTCACATAGCCCATAATTGCAAGTCAGTTTAACGTCTATAGGTCATATAGGCCAGAGTTGGGAGTTGCATGAGTTGTGGACCACGTAATTGTAGTTAGTAACATAAGCTAAAGTGGTGAGATGCAATAACGTTCACAGACCATAAAGGCCGGAGTTGGGAGATGTGTGAATTGTGTACCACTTATGTCTTAATTGTCACATAGGCTTTAGAGGTGAGTCACAATAACGTCCATAGGTCGTAGAAACCAAAGTTAAGAGATTCATTATCAATGAACCACATAGGTCGTAGTTGGTAACATAGGTCATAGTGTTGAGTCAAAATAACGTTCTTAGGCCATAAACTTCATAGTTGTGATCTATACGAGCAGTAGACCACATATGTCAAAATGAGTCATTGAAGTTAGGAGCTCCATAAGCTATGGACCACATAGGTCGTAGTTGGTCACACAGGTCATAGTGGTAGACTGCAATAATGTCCGTAAGACATAAAGGCTAGTGTTGGAAGTTGCATGAGTCGTTGATCACACATGAGATAATTGGTCACAATAGCCATAGTGAAACTACATTAACATTTGTAGGCCACAGAGGCTGTAATTGGGATTTACATGTCGTGGACCACAAAGCTCATAATTGGTCGTGTATGCTCAAGTGGTGTATCGCAATAATATCGGTATGCCACATATGTCCGAGTTGGGAGATATATAAATTGTAGATCATGTAGGTCATAATTGATTGTATAGGTCATAGTGGTAAGCTGTAATGACATCTGTAGACTACAAAGGCCAACAGTGGCTGCAGTTGCAATGAACCACATCCGCTTTTGACTAAAATAAGGAGATGTGAGGAGAGAACTTTAAGAGTTTACAGAAGGTTACTGCATTTTGAGAATGAAGGTTGTAAGCAGTTATTGTGGGGAGTTACATAGTTTTTGCGGTGCATCATTACACAATCTTCAGGATGTGTCGTTAAACAATCTTCAGGATGTGCCATTCCCTTTTCGGGTGTGGGTCATTGCTTCACAAGGTTTGCTAATGGCGACAAAAAGGAGGCAGCTGATAGTAGTCGACAGTGGTTGGGGAGCGGTGGTTACTTTGTTTGACAACAGCGGGAGTAGGAATTGTTTGTTGGGTATCTAGTCAAGTATTGCTCTAAAAATTTGCTTATTCTCCCCCTTCATGTCTAGGTCTAGCTCCTGGTCTGCCTCCTCGGACGACTTTCATTAAGGAGGTAGAGCTCCATTTAGCAAGTCTATGAGTGGTCTCCCATGTAAATAAAGAAAGACACCCGAACCACTTAATCAGACAACCGTATTATGGATATTTTAGTATTTTAATGATATCAGAATTGATTGATCTTGAGCTCATTGAATGAGTCTCAACAAGATATGCAATTTTATTACAAACTTATCGTGTTTAAAATTTATTTAACCCTCTAACAAATCACTTAAAGCTTCTAAAAATGATTTAATAGTTTGATTTGGGCTTTTTATTTGACTTGAATTGGGCCAAGCTTCATGTCGAGCCAATCAGCTTTACTATAAGTTTGTTGAAATAGAAATTATGGATGATATTTAATCTGAGTTTAAGTATTTCTTACTTAAAAATGATTCCTAGATTATTGCAGCTTTGAGATTCAGGGAAAATGATAAAATTTGTTAATGGAGTATATGAAGTTTAATTTGGCATTTGTATAGATTAAATGCTTTTATATAAATAATTAGAGAATTATTTTGACATTTTTACTATAACATTTAAACTACTTTATCAATCAAATTAAATTAGTATAAGGAGTTCAATAATAGGGTGTCACAAGCCAATCCTAGCGTGAATATCATCGGACCCAAATTGTCATGTGACCTTTTATTATATTAGCACCTATACAAATTATGCAATAATTTCTGGGCAACAACTCCAGAACATTCAGGCGCCACCCTCTACACACATCGCGAATTCTCTCGCCCCAGCTCCATTCAAAAACACGCTTCTGCACGCTCTCACTAACCTTCCTACTCTCGCCCTCCTCTCCGACCATGGCCGCCGCCTTCGTCGCATCAATAAAACAGTCCCCTCGTTCCCTTCCCCTCATATGGAGGACAACAATCAGTACTACTCCTCGGTCAATCTCCCTCTTCCCTACTTTATCCCGCATAATCCGTCGCCGGCCTTGGAAGAGCACTCAGGCAGGGGATAAAAACAACTCGTCACGCGACTTGCAGCTGACGCAGAACAACTCTGCCATCGAACAACACTGGACTCCTCGACCCTCTGCTCTCAAAATTTCTCCTTTCGGTAAGAGCGAGCTTCCAACTCAATCTCAACTAAACATATCATATATAATAATAATTCTGTTTTGAACGACAAATCTAAGGTTTGGTTGGTTCGCTGTCGCCCACGAGGAAGATGTGGCAGATGCTGGACACCATGGACAGACTGTTCGAGGANGTATATGAAGTTTAATTTGGCATTTGTATAGATTAAATGCTTTTATATAAATAATTAGAGAATTATTTTGACCTTTTTACTATAACATTTAAACTACTTTTTCAATCAAATTAAATTAGCATAAGGTGTCCAATAATAGGATGTCACAAGACAATCCAAGCGAGAATATCATCAGACCCAAATTGTCACGTGACCTTCTATTATATTAGCACCTATACAAATTATGCAATAATTTCTAGGCAACAACTCCAGAACATTCAGGCGCCACGCTCTACACACATCGCGAATTCTCTCGCCCCAGCTCCATTCAAAAACACGCTTCTGCACCCTCTCACTAACCTTCCTACTCTCGCCCTACTCTCCAACCATGGCCGCCGCCTTCGTCGCATCAATAAAACAGTCCCCTCGTTCCCTTCCCCTCATATGGAGGACAACAATCAGTACTACTCCTCGGTCAATCTCCCTCTTCCCTACTTTATCCCGCATAATCCGTCGCCGGCCTTGGAAGAGCACTCAGGCAGGGGATAACAACAACTCGTGACGGGACTTGCAGCTGAAGCAGAACAACTCTGTCATCGAACAACACTGGACTCCTCTACCCTCTGCTCTCAAAATTTCTCCTTTCGGTAAGAGCGAGCTTCCAACTCAATCTAAACATATCAAGTATAATAATAATTCTGTTTTGAACGACAGATCTAAGGCTTGGTTGGTTCGCTGTCGCCCATGAGGAAGATGTGACAGTTGCTGGACACCATGGACAGACTGTTCGAGGGCGTGTTCCTGTTCCCTGGGACTTCGATGGGGAAGAACAGAACACCTGGGTGGGATATTAAGGAGGATGAAAAGGAGCTGAAGATGAGATTTGACATGCCGGGGTTGTCCAAGGAGGAGGTGAAGGTGTGGGTAGAGAATGACTTGCTTGTGATCAGGAGCCAGCAGACAGAAGAAAATGGCGAGGGGAGGGAAAGGGAAGAAGGAAGATGGAGGAGCAGCTGTAGAGTCTACGACATGCGCGTGGTTCTGCNAATGACTTGCTTGTGATCAGGAGCCAGCAGACAGAAGAAAATGGCGAGGGGAGGGAAAGGGAAGAAGGAAGAAGGAGGAGCAGCGGTAGAGTCTACGACATGCGCGTGGTTCTGCCTGAGGAATGTGAGGAGAGGGTGAAAGCGGAGTCTGAGAATGGGGTGTTGACCATTACTGTTCCGAAAGTTAAGGTGGAGCGCAATGTTGTTGAAGTTGAGGTTTAGGGAGCTTAGCAGCTGGCGTCTTACTCCTGNGTGGTTCTGCCTGAGGAATGTGAGAAGGAGAGGGTGAAAGCGGAGTTTGAGAATGGGGTGTTGATCATTACTATTACGAAAGTTAAGGTGGAGCGTAATGTTGTTGAAGTTGAGGTTCAGGGAGCTTAGCAGCTGGCGTGAGTCTTACTCCTGTTTGGCTCTGCAGGATTGGCTGCTGTAGATTTTCTAATATAATTTAGATTTGGGGATCTAGATACAAGCATTTAATTCTCATTTATNGTGGTTCTGCCTGAGGAATGTGAGAAGGAGAGGGTGAAAGCGGAGTTTGAGAATGGGGTGTTGATCATTACTGTTCCGAAAGTTAAGGTGGAGCGCATTGTTGTTGAAGTTGAGGTTCAGGGAGCTTAGCAGCTGGCGTGAGTCTTACTCCTGTTTGGCTCCCAGGGGTTGGTTGCTGTAGATTTTCTAATATAATTTAGATTTGGGGATCTAGATACAAGCATTTAATTCTCATTTATTTTTTCTCCCAAAAGAAATCATTTATATATATATATTACAAATTCTCCCATACAACAGTTGGACAACCAAGGTGTCCTACCGCCTTACTGCAAATCGTGTGGTCGAGAATCTACTGACATGTCACAATGAGAGCGACAAACCCAACTAACCGAAAAGCAAGCAAGAGTCATTGATTGCGGCAAATCAGTCGACCCGCCTTTACCGCGACTGACAAGATTGACATTTGACCAGGTGTCTTGACCGACCAACACTTATTGCAAAGAGCATAGTCGCCACTCAGCCAATTGGGTTGCCTCAGTTAACCGAATTCTATTAAGTTGACAAGCTAATTACCGCTATGTTAAAATTCAAATTGTAAATATATATATGGCATCAAAATTCATTCGATTAATAAGAGTATCCAATTCATTAAAAATGGTTCCCATTTCAGTTCCTCATTTTCGTGATTGTACAAAAGATTATCCTATAAGTATGAAGCAAAAATACAAATAAATGAACTTTTTTTCCCTGCTTTCTCTACAGGAAACTTTAAACTTATTCTACTGCCTCTCTCTCTCCTCCTTCGTCATCTTGAGACGTATTCACAAGGAATAAATTTAGATCCAACACCAATGCTCTCCTCAATCAAGCATAAAGATATAAATAAACATGTTAGTCAACAGAATGACACACAAAGAGTAAGATGATTTAAAAACAAGTAGTTGAACCCTAAAAAAAAAAAGGTGTAATGAACTTGCCACATTTAGATCAATAGTCACTTATTTTAATTGAGAATGGAACTTCTTGATTAAACAATTCATAATTATAATGCCAACAACTTGAAGGAAAAATATAACAATGTGTTTGAGCAAAGTCTGAGCCAAACTTTTAAAAACAGGTCAAACTACCTGCTACAAGTCAGCTTCTAACTATACTTGGTCGGATCAAGGATATTAACTTAGTCTTATATATGTACCCAATAAGGTCCATCATGAGCATTGATTTAAATTTTAAGAGTATACATAAATTTCAAGCTTTTTTTATGGTGAATACAATCATCAAGCATGCTTTCCATCTTAATTTTATAAATATGGTCATAATTAAGATTCCAAAAGGCAACCTGGCTCAGCCCGCTACTCAATTTCCTTTTTTGGCTTTTGATATCATAGAAAATATGAAGAAAATAGTGGCGTTAAATGCCCGATCTGAGGCTAGGTGGTGGGCCGGTTATTTCGTACCTTAGCATGTATGGAGATGTGGTCACGTGATCAGGAATTTCTTTTTGCAAGCTGCCAGCACTAGTTGCGTATTAATCCTCATTAAATGCTATTAATTACACAGATCGTTGTCGCCCTTCCAATGGGGCAAAAAAATGCAGCTTCAGCGACAGGAACGCCTGCCATGAAACCTTCATTTACCATTCCTGAGATGTGTAGCATAAATTCTTCAATAATTAAGAGTTTTAATGTTTAAAATAAATCTTATGAAAATCTAGAGTAAAGAGGGATAACAAATTTGAATATTTTAATGTTTCAGAATTTATTTATGAATTAATGTATGTTATAAATTGATAATAATATCCAATCTAGACCTCGGATGGCCCGATGGGATCCTCATAAGCCCACCTAGAATGGGCAAATGGTCGAACGATATCGTGCTTAGTATGAGCTGATTTTGCTATGAAAAAACTAAAATTTTGCAGGCTCAGCCCGGCTCGAGCCCGCTTTGAATCAGTCAAATCCCCAATGAGCTTGATCCGTGCCAAGCACAACCCACCAGTTGGCCCTGTCTCATAAATTTATTTCACGATTGCAAGCTTTTAAAGCGATTAATTTCATCATCCTCTCTTCTTTATGTAATCATAAATTTTGATTTTTATATTAATACCAACCACACGTTTTATATCATAAAAAATAATCAGTTTTTTATTTTTATTTTTTAATGAAAGTTGTATTTTTTAATGAAATACAACTTTCATGCATATATAAGATGACAAATATGTAAAAATTTGAGTTTTTCTCAATTCTTTTTTATTTACATATTAGGATATTCCCATTTTAAAATCTTACGAATTTCGTATGTATATATTTGATATTAAACGTATAAAAAAATTCATACAAATAAAATTAATTTAAAAATCTTGTCGCACATCATTTCATGTTCAAAACGTTCATATTGCATATTTTTTAAATATTTTAAATAACAACATGATTTGATGGAAAATATTAAAATTTTTATTATTTATTTTTTTTATAAAAAATCATTACACAGGCTGGTTCATCCCATTCAGTGAAATTATAAATAGAATCCACTCAAGCTCGGTTCGAGCGGATTTTAACCGGTCAAAGTCTGAATAAGCCTGACCCATAANGAGAGGAGGGGGAGGGATGGAGGTGGGGGGAGTGAGGGGGAGGGTTCTGCTGCTTCGGACGAGGACTTTCTTACCCATGAGTCGCGACTTGGGTGGGAGAAAGATTGGGAGTGGCTTTTTTGTTGTGTCAAGTGATTGATGGTTGGCGAAAAATTGGAACTTGGAAGGTATTTTTTTTTTAGTTCAGCTTATAATTGGGCGTTTGGATAAATTTTTTTTAGGAGTGGAAGGAGCTTCTTTAATGCTTTCTCTGCCTGCCAGCTTATGTTTAGCCGCGTGGGAAGTACTGGGATCTTGAATTTTGGGGAAGCGGACTTCATTTTTATTGACTGTCATAAATGAGGAAATTCTGCTAATGAATAAAAACAGTGATTTGCAAACATACGACAGCAAACAATCGAATTTACCCCTCTGACATCTAAAACTTACTATCCTACCTTCTAAAACCTTCGCACACAACACACAAGTATACCACTCTGTCAGCCTTCGGTCTTTTCCAGTTTTTTCCGTGCGAACTTCTTCTCCTCCAGCCAAACTCTCCATTTTTCTCGAATTTTTATTCGGTATATGCACCGCATGAACCCTTACATGCGGTACCGAATAAAAATTCGCCACGTGGAATTCGATTCCGCGTGGCTTTTCACCTTAAAAATACCCGTTTTTTACGCCCGAACCGACCCAATACTCCTTTTTGACGAAAATTTAATGCATAAGGCCCTTTCCCGGTTATACCCCAATTTAGTTTCACACTTTAGGGTTTGGAGCTGCCGAAAAGGACTACTCTGCCGACGACGAGAACGACAACCACTTCCAGATCTGTGCGAGTTTAGCTTCTTGTACCGGATCTGTACAAATTCTCTCTGCTTCTCCATTATGTAGTTTGTTGATCTGTGCGAGTTTTGCAATCCAGATCTTAGGTATCATAGGTTTAATAAGTTTTATTTTTTGATTTGAAATTTTTATTGCATTCTTCTGGGTTTATAAGATGTTAGTTTATTATCTGAGGTATAGGTCTGACATATTATTTATTGTGTTAACCAATTTGTTTCTGTGGGTTTTTCGGAGTTTACTTTAGTGGTTTTCATTTTATTCGAATTTGTTTCTGTGCTTGTGTTTAACAATCCAGATCTTGACAGTATTCTCATGTAATTTTTGTTAATAAGGAATGTTGGTGTTATTGTGGGGTTACTGTGATATTATTATGATTTTATTGTTGCGTTGTGATGTTGTATTGTTGAAGAAACTTTTTTGCTGCGGCTTTATGGTTTTATCGTTGTGTTATTATGGTGTTATTGTCTTTGCGGTATTATCTCTGCAATATTCCGGTGTTATTTTTTTAACGAAGGATGTTAATGTTATTATGGGGTTATTGCGGTATTGTTATGGTTTTATTGTTGTGTTATTGTACTAGTGAAGAGAGTTTTATTATCGTGTGATTATGGTGTCATTGTCCTTCCTATTGGTGTTATTGTGGGTAATGGTTTATAGTGTTAACTACGTATTAGCATTGTGGTATTCTCGTGTTATTTTTATTAACGATTGATGTTGGTGTTATTGTTGGGTTATTGTAGTATTATTATGGTTTTGTTATTGTGATATTGTACCGTTTAAGAGAGTTTTATTGCTGCGGCTTTATGGGTTTATTATCGTGTGATTATGGTGTTATCATCTTTGCTGTTTTAGTATACGCACTTATCTTACTATTGACTTATTTGTTTTTCTATAACTGAAATCATTCAATGCAGGAAAGGAGGAAGATGGGCGAACAAGCCAAGTATTGTTCGTTGAGATGGAGATAAGTTGATGGAGAGTTTCCTGATTTCTCGGGAGGCAATGAGATGGAGTTATTTTGTGTTCATATAATCTTGATCGATAAACAGTAGAAAAATCAGTCGCATCAATGATCAAAGGTTGATTGAGAGGAAGTCTTAGGCGGTTCNTGTACTCCCGCCCTTTAGTTACCTGATTAATTGAAAGAATAGAATACGAAACGTCTATCGAAAAAGAACTCCGGAGCAAAACCGATAGACACACGACCACTTTTGCCATTCGCCATTTGTTTAGGGTTTCGAGTCTTCATTTGTTCGCCGATCGAAGTACATTCCTCAGTTCACCGCTAGAGTACAGTTGATCAAGATGGAAGCCGAGCCTTCTGAGATGGAAATCGAAGAGAACCCGACGACAATCGAAGCCGAGGAGCCATTGCCAATGGAAACCAAAGATGAGCCTTCAAGAATGCAGTCGAAGAAAAAAATCAGTGATCGTAAGAAGAAGGTTGCTGAAGAGGGTTCCGGAAGGTATATTTTGTTTTTTTGGTTGTTTTTTCTTCTTCTAAATACAGTTCTTCTTCGAAATGCATTTCTAAATNATTTTAGATGTGCGAACAGCCTGAAACTTCCTCTCAATCAACCTTTGACCATAGATTGTAATGATTTTTTGATTGTCTATCAATCAAGAATAAAAACTACATGCCAACAGCCAAGTATTGTTCGTTGAGATGGAGATATGTTGATGGAGAGTTTTCTGATTTCTCGGAGGCAATGAGATGAAGTTATTTTGTGATTCATATAATCTTGATCGTAAACATTAGAAAAATCAGTCGCATCAATGATCAAAGGTTGATTGAGAGGAAGTTTTAGGCGGTTTGCACATCTAAAGTTGATTGAGTTATATAATCTGATGTCAACGCTGAAGATGTGATTTGAATCAAGTAAGTCGTAATGGGTTTGTTAAATTGTGGGAACAGAAGAAAATGTAATTGTCAGTTTTGATGTTCTGGACTTCTCAAGTCTGATGTGAATGGTGTTCCGTCAGGTGAACCAGTTGGAACACCAGTCACATGAGACTTAAGAAGTGCAGAACAACATAACTTGCAATAACATTTTATTCTGTTTCAACATTTTAGCTAACCCATTATGAATTACTTGATACAGATCACATCATCACCATTATCATAAGATTATATAACTCGATCAATTTTAGATGTGCGAACAGCCTGAAACTTCCTCTCAATCAACCTTTGACCATAGATTGTAATGATTTTTTGACTGCCTATCAATCAAGAATAAAAACTACATGCCAACGGCCTAGCCCTCCCTTCGCCGCATACTATGTATTAAACGGTGGTTATTGTTATATGCATCGTTATGCTTATTCGACATGTTGTAATGTTGTGATATTATTAGTGATTTATTCGAGTATTATTTATCTATTATTTGATATGTAGTATATTGTTTTATTGCGGAGTGATTGGCGTATTATTAATTTATCTGTTTATCAACATCGCGGTGATGTATTATTATGGTTGTATTGTGGTATTATTCGAGTCTTATTGTGGTGGTATTAATGTGATTTCTTCCGAAGTAAATTTTTTTGTGCCCTGCAGTGTTACTGTGGTTTTAATGTTGCTTTATTATGTTTTAATTTAGTGGAGTATCAATATGATTGTATTATGGTAACATCTGAGAGTTCTTTGAAATTTTATTAATTTTATATCACGTGGGACCCGGTTGTACTCCCGCCCTTTAGTTACCTGATTAATTGAAAGAATAGAATACGAAACGTCTATCGAAAAAGAACTCCGGAGCAAAACCGATAGACACACGACCACTTTTGCCATTCGCCATTTGTTTAGGGTTTCGAGTCTTCATTTGTTCGCCGANGAGATATATAAACTGTAGATCATGTAGGTCATAGATGATTGTATAGGTCATAGCGGTAAGCTGTAATAACATTTGTAGACTACAAAGGCCAAAATAAGTGGTTGCATTTGCAATGAACCACATCCGCTTTTGACCAAAATAAGGAGTTGCGATGAGAGAACTTCAAAAGTTTATAGAAGGTTACTGCATTTTGAGAATGAAGCTTGTTAGCTGTTATTGCGGGGAGTTACATGGTCTTTGTGGTGCGTCGTTACACAATCTTTAGGGTGTGTCATTAAGCAATCTTCAGGATGTGCCATTACCCTTTTCGGGTGTGTTGTTGCTTCGCAAGGTTTGCTAATGGCGACAAACAGAAGGCAGCTGATAGTAGTTGACAGTGGTTGGGGAGCGGTGGTTACTTTGTTTGACAACAACAGTTGTAGGAANTATATATATATATATATATATATATATATATATATATATATATATATATATATATTACAAATTCTACCATACAACAGTTGGACAACCAATCCTACCGCCTTACTGCAAATCGCGTGTTCTAGAATCTACCGACATGTGACGATGAGAATGACCGAACCAACTAACCGAAAAGCAAGCAAGAGTCATTGATTGCGGCAAATCGGTCAACCCGCCTTTACCGCGACTAACGGGATCGACATTTGACCGGGTGTCTTGACCGACCAACACTTATTGCAAAGAGCAAGGTCGCCACTCAGCCTGTTGGGTTGCCTCAGTTAACCGAATTCTAGTAAGTTGACAAACTAATTACCGCTATGTTAAAATTCAAAGCGTAAATATATATATGACATGAAATCCATTCGATTAATAAGAGTATCCAATTCATTAAAAATGGTTCCCATTCCCATTTCCGTTCCACATTTTCGTGATTGTACAAAAGATTATCCTATAAATATGAAGCAAAAATACAAATAAATGAACCTTTTTTCCCTGCTTTCTCTACAAGAAACTTTAAACTTATTCTACTGTCTCTCTCTCTCCTTGTTCGTCCTCTTAAGACGTATTCACAAGGAATAAATTTAGATCTAACACCAATGCTCCCCTCAATCAAGCATAAAGATATCAATAAACATGTTAGTCAGCAGAATGACACACAAAGAGTAAGATGATTTAAAAACAAGCAGTTGAACCCTTCAAAAAAAAAGTGTAATGAACTTGCCACATTTAGATCAATAGTCACTTATTTTAATTGAGAATGGAACTTTTTTTATTAAACAATTCATAATTAAAATGCCAACAGCTTGAAGGAAAAATATAACAATGTGATTGAGCAAAGTCTGAGCCAAACTTTTAAAAACAGGTCAGACTACCTGCTACAAGTCAGCTTCTAACTATACTTGGTCTGATCAAGGACATTAACTTAGTCTTATATATGTACCCAATTAGGTCCATCATGAGTCACNTATATATATATATATATATATATATATATATATATATATATATATATATATATATATATATATATATATATATATATAATACAAATTTATTTTTATTTACTTGCAAAGTATAATAATTCTAAAATACTATTAAACTTTGAAATAGCATTAAATAAACGAAAATGTGCTCGAATGCATAAGAGTAGTTTGACTAGAAAAAAATTAAAAGAGGGAAAATCAAAAGCTCAGATGCAAGAACCCGACTGCATAAAGTAAGAAATAACGGTTTCACACCCTATTTATAAAGCGAACATGAAAAAGGAAGTGTCACACAATGATGAGTAACGTACTAAACATCTTTTCTTATCTATTCAATTCTGTTTTCATTTTCAAATAACATTATTACTGGTCTAAAATAAAATACTTTATGAACGGCTCTTTCAAGACTTAAGGCGAGACATACCCTTTCTGAATCAACTTTGGGAGGACCATCACCCCTCCTATCCTAAGTTATTCCATTCGGTCAACCTTACAGTTGAATCTGGACAAGTTGGTCGACTCCCGAAGAGCCCCCAGCTCGTGCATCACCTCGGCTAGGGCATCTAGCAAAACATCAACCTCCACTTATAAGGCCGCCATGACCGAGCTCATGAACACCGGACCTGACCTTCGGCTAATCTCGTCGACGAACCAGCCTTCATCAATAATGACCCAGTCCCTCTTGCCCCCCCAGTATCCTCCTGAAATGAATGCTGGTAGGACTCCTGCGAGCTTGATTTGTTGAGCGGCCACTACAGCAAAGGTCTCAACAATGTCTTTCGACTGCCCACCATCTCGTTGACCCTTCGACTAGGCCAACTCATCTGCACATAACAAATTACAAGGAGCTACTAAAAGATCGGCGACAACCAAAAAAGTTTCTTTGCATAATCATGAATCTATCCATTGAAAAGATGGTCTCCAGACATCTTCGCCCCTCTTTTGTTACGAAGTGCCTTCGTCTTCCAGGAGCAGCGGTTGGGGGGAGATACTTATCTTCTCTCCCTCTAGTCTCTTTCCGCCCTCCTTGACGCCTTTAACGAGCAAAGTCTGTTAGCCCTTGGAGCTCGCACCTATGCTTGACTCGGGAATCACGATCTCTCGATGGGGACCTTCGACACCTGCCCCATAGAGTCCCCCGATGAGCCGACTTGATAAACCAGCACAAATTCGATCCTCGATCACTTTTCTTTTCTGACCTTGATCTTCTTTACTGAAGTCGAGGGCCCGTAACGCACTTTCGTCAGAATTAAGTGGTCGACATGGACTTTCCTCAAATCATCAGTCATGACTCAAATCGGCTGATTAGGGGAAAATTATGAAAACAAATGCAATGTCAAGCCTATGACTATATTTATTGAAGCATACTAGGCATAGAATCGAAAGAGAGTTGATTATTAAATTGACTTTCTTGATTTTAGCGCCATTGAATACTAATCATTTTTTTGGCCATATTGTAGTTGTCACTTTTAATAAGCAGAAAAATTCGAGGAATTAATATGTATACATCATAATTATCAACACAAATATCAAAGCTTCTGAACAGCCCATACAACAGTTGAACAACCAAGGCGTCCATCAGCCTTAATGCAAATCGCGTAGTCAAGAATCTTCCGACATGTCACGACGAGAGCGACAGACCCAATTAACTGAAAAGCAAGCAAGAGTCATTGATTGCGGCAAATCGGTCAACCCGCCTTTACCACGACTTACATGATCGACATTTAACCGGGTGTCTTGACCGACCAACACTTATTGCAAAGAGAATAGTCGCCACTCAGCCGGTTGGGTTGCCTCAGTTAACCGAATTATAATAAGTTGACGAACTATTTACCGCTATGTTAAAATTCAAATTGTAAATATATATATGGTATGAAATCTATTCGATTAATAAGAGTATCCATTTCATTAAAAATGGTTCCCATTTCCGTTCCTCATTTTCGTGATTGTACAAAAGGCTATCCTATAAATATGAAGCAAAAATACAAATAAATGATCCTTTTTTCCCTGCTTTCTCTACTAGAAACTTTAAACTTATTCTACTGTCTCTCTTTCTCCTCGTTCGTCCTCTTAAGACGTATTCACAAGGAATAAATTTAGATCTAACACCAATGCTCCCCTCAATCAAGCATAAAGATATCAATAAACATGTTAGTCAGCAGAATGACACACAAAGAGTAAGATGATTTAAAAACAAGTAGTTGAACCCTCCAAAAAAAAAGTGTAATGAGCTTGCCACATTTAGATCAATAGTCACTTATTTTAATTGAGAATGGAACTTTTTGATTAAACAATTCATAATTATAATGCCAACAACTTGAAGGAAAAATCTAACAATGTGATTGAGCAAAGTCTGAGCCAAACTTTTAAAAACAGGTCAGACTGGCCGCTACAAGTCAGCTTCTAACTATACTTGGTCCGATCAAGGACATTAACTTAGTCTTATATATGTACCCAATTAAGTTCATCATGAGTCATTGATTTAAATTTTAAGAGTATACATAAATTTCAAGCTTTTTTATGGTGAATACAATCATCAAGCATGCTTTCCATCTTAATTTTATAAATATGGTCATAATTAAGATTCCAAATGGCAACCTGGCTCAGCCCGCTACTCAATTTCCTTTTTTGGCTTTTGATATCATAGAACATATGAAGAAAATAGTGGCGATAAATGCCCGATCTGAGGCTAGGTGGTGGGCCGTCTCTTCTGTACCTTAGCATGTATGGAGATGTGGTCACGTGATCAGGAATTTTTTTTTGGCAAGCTGCCAGCACTAGTTGCGTATTAATCCTCATTAAATGCTATTAATTACACAGATCGTTGTCGCCCTTCCAATGGGGCAAAAAAATGCAGCTTCAGCGACAGGAACGCCTGCCATGAAATCTTCATTTACCGTTCCTGAGATGTGTAGCATAAATTCTTCAATAATTAAGAGTTTTAATGTTTAAAATAAATCTTATGAAAATCTAGAGTAAAAAGGGATAACAAATTTGAATATTTTAATGTTTCAGAATTTATTTATGAATTAATGTATGTTATAAAGTGATAATAATAACCTATCTAGACCTCGAATGGCGGCTCGTCATAAGCCCACTTAGAATGGGCAAATGGTCGAACATAATCGCCATAAGTCCGCTTAGTATGAGCTGATTTTGCTATGAAAAAAACTAAAGTTTTGTGGGCTAAGCCAGGCTCGAGCTTTGACTCAGTCAAATCCTCAATGAGCCCGATCCGTGCCAAGCACAACCCGCTCATTGGCCCTGTCTCATAAATTTATTTCGCAATTGCAAGCTTTTAAAGCGATTAATTTCATCATCCTCTCTTCTTTATGTAACCATAAAGTTTGATTTTTATATTAATACCAACCACATCTTTTATATTATAAAAAATAATCAGTTTTTTTTTTTTTTTTTTTAATAAAATACAACTTTCATGCATATATAAGATGACAAATATGTAAAAAATTTGAGTTTTACTCAATTTTTTTTTATTTACATATTAGGGTATTCCCATTTTAAAACCTTACAAATTTAGTATGTATATATTTGATATTAAACGTATAAAAAAAACTCATACAAATAAAATCAATTTAAAACTCTTGTCGCACATCATTTCATGTTCAAAACGTTCATATTGTAAATTTTTTAAATATTTTAAATAACAACATGATTTGATGGAAAATATTAAAATTTTTATTATTTATTTTTTTATAAAAAATCATTACTTTTTAAAGCTCATAGCGGCTCACAGGATGGCTCATCCAATTTAGTGAGCACGACTGATCATGAAATTATAAATAGAATCCACAATCAAGCTCGGCTCGAGCAGACTTTAACTAGTCAAAGTTCAAATAAGCCCAACCCATGTCGACCCCAGCCGCCCACCCAACAACTAGGAGTAGTCCTATCATAACTAAAACGTTAAAAACATTACACCAACCAAATTAATATTACTATTCTCTAATTTTATATGACATTATACATATGTATAATGACATGAATCTTTTCAACACGGCAGTAATAAAATATAAAATTCATTAGCACTAAATACTTCAATTTTCCATAGTCTTTATTTGATGTTGTGTGTCTTAGATGCCCAACATGCCAACAATAATATTTCATAAAGATCAAGCTAGGGAATCAGATCATGTAATACATACTATGACTTGCAACGTTTCCAAACTCAATACAAATAAAATTAGATNTTTATTTGATGTTGTGTGTCTTAGATGCCCAACATGCCAACAATAATATTTCATAAAGATCAAGCTGGGGAATCAGATCATGTAATACATACTATGCTTGCAACGTTTCCAAACTCGATACAAATAAATTTAGATTCCGCAGATGCTGCCGTTACAGCGCAAGTTATTTATGGTGGAGGCAGCCATGTTACGGCAACCGGGCTCCGAACTGAATGTATTCCGTCGTGCCACGTCAGTGTCCCAAACTCCGGCGATGACTGCGCGGCTTTCGTTCTGAAGCTCACAGTGTAGGAAAGCTTCTGGTTTTGGGCACTGAAGCGGAGCACAGTCGGCTGGACCACTAACTCTGCTCCCTTTGGCGGTGAAACCTTTACATGGTAGGTCGAATTCGGACGGCCAACGTTAGTCACGGTTCTGTGTAGTTGCAACAATGTCGAAGCGTTGGAATCCGGAAGAACGGCGGAGATGGCCGGGTAGTTGAGATCTCCGGCGTTGGCTAACAAGTGCTTGCACGATCGGTTTGATGTCTTGGTAAAAACCTTTAGTTGAATAGGAGTCAGCTTCTGAGTACAGAGAAATTCAAAATAGTCGTTTGGGGTGATGTCATAGACGAGCCCCGGGTCTAAGGCTTTCAGCGGATGGATATGCCCTGCGCCGTAGTCGTAGGGAGTCGACGGCGTTCCAGTGGCGGCGTCCTTGAGGGGCTGCAAGGTGTTGTCGTGAACGTAGGCGGTGGTCATCAGAGCTGATTTGATGGCCGCTGGGCTCCAGTTCGGATGGCTCGCTTTTATCAGCGCCGCGATTCCTCCCACGTGAGGGCAGGACATGGAGGTTCCAGAAAGGATATTGAAGTCGACGCGACGGTGGTCGACGGGGAGGCTGGAGGGGCTGGCATCACCGGTCCAGGCAGCGAGGATGTTCACTCCCGGAGCCACCATGTCGGGTTTGAGAATCTCAAGGGTGAGAAAATTTGGGCCTCTTGACGAGAATGCAGCGACGACGGGAGATGGCCGGATTCCGAGTTTAGTGCCTTCGAAAGTAAGCGTTGCGGTTGCTTGGGGAATGGTTTTGATGTAACGCTTAATCGACTTGCCGGCGGTTTCTCCAACGGCTACTGCGGGGAGGAGGTGGCTGTCGGCGACGAGTTCTTCTCCATTTGCAGCGGTGTTTGCTAAAATCATTCCAATGCCGCCGGCTTGTTTTACGACATGTCCTTTCTCCACCCGCGGGCTGATGCCTCTGTCGCAGATCACGATCTTGCCGACAACAATGCGGGGGTCGAGGGTGCCATCAAGACATAGGGATCTCGGGTCGGGGTTGGTAAGATTGGCGCCCATGTAAACCAGGGGGTACTGCCTCTGCTGCGCGAGATTACGGATGCCTTTGTAGAGGGAGACGCCGGTCAAATTGATACCGTTCCCCAGCCGAACCGTCGCCGGGAAATCTCGGTCCATTGTGCTTGCCCCGACAGTGGCTATCCATGGCGAGATGTTGGTGAGACTGATCGGATCCGGTCCCCCGTTTCCGGCCGAGCAAGCGACAAAGACTCCCATCTCCATTGCGCCAAATGTGGCTACGGAGAGACTGTCACGGTAGTAGGAAGATATTCCACCGCCGAGGGAGATGGAGAGCACGTCCACCCCGTCGGCGACAGCCTGGTCGACGGCCGCCAAAATGTCGGAGCTGAAGCAACCGCCGCTCCAGCAAACTTTATAAGTGGCAATGCGGGCGCCGGGCGCCATTCCGCGTGCGGTGCCACTGGCGTAGCCTAGGAGGTTAGCGCCGGCAACAGGAGCTCCGGCGACTGTGGCGGCAGTGTGGGTTCCGTGCCCGTCTTGATCCCTGGGTGATTTGTACTCCGCTTTCTCGTCAATGGTNAACTGTGGCGGTGTTTTTGAAAACACCGCCTAACCGTTTGGTTTGCACGTTTTTGAAAATGTTATCCGCTGCATTTAAGTTTTTTTACACTAAACGCAGGCCGCAGAGGGTCGACTAGCGTGGTGTTTCAGGATAAGCTGCTTAACAGACCCTTAATCAGTCAACGTCTGAATAAGCCGACCCATGTCGAACCCCGGCCCACCCAACAACTAGGTGTATTCCTATCATAACTAAAACGTTAAAAACATTACACCAACCAAATTAATATTACTATCCTCTAATTTTCTATGACATTATACATATGCATAATGACATGAATCTTGTCAACACGGCAGTAATAAAATATAAAATTCATTAGCACTAAATATTTCAATTTTCCATATTATTTATTTGATGTTGTGTGTCTTAGATGCCCAACATGCCAACAATAATATTTCATAAAGATCAAGCT
>JXCR01098507.1:518619-551023 GCA_002079205.1 Phalaenopsis hybrid cultivar | reverse complement strand
AAGCCTAGGTGCCTATATTATATTATGCAGAGGTCTTCACACGTCCGAATGGATTATATCAAAGCATACAGTTGTTCTAGAAACCATATTCGTGACTTAGTGTTCTCATATTCAAGCACTACAAACAAGAGTGGAAAGATGTTATGATTTATACCGGTTGTTGCAGTATATATATATAAAACAATAGTATATATATATAAAACAAAACGATCGACTAAGAAGCGAAAAATAGAATGAGAAAATTAACACAAAAAGAACAACACAGCGGAACACACATATTTATATGGTCCGACAAATTGTCTATGTCCACGAAGTTGCAGAGGATTTTACTACTTGAGAAATTTACATCAGTCGATTGTCTCGACTTACAAGAATAATCTCTTACTTCGTTGCTCTATCTTCTTCTTTATCTTTTCTTCTTCCTTCACTGCAAGTAACTACACATTGCACTTCTCTTCCTCTATCCCAAGGAAGTCCGAAAAAGAACATAAAAACATGACTTAGAAAAAACCAAAGGAAAGCCGTTGCGATGCCTTTTATCGCAAATAAGAAGGGAGATGTCACGACTATTCGCAAACGGTAGCGGGAGCTTGCGCGACAGAGCGGGAGACGTGACTCGTCGCGAAGCTGAGGGAGACGCAAAGATCACGTGAAGCGAGGGCTTCACTTTGCAAAACAAGGGGCGAGGGCGGTAGCGGATCACGAGTTTAATTGGGCTCCAGCTAACAATCTCCCACTTGGAGACTAATACACAAGCTACAAAGTCTTCTTCCTCGAATTGATATCCCCCACTACCGGTGTCGACCTTTTCTTCAAACATGTATCATCTACTTCTGTAACTCAAAGTCTTTGTCTTCACTCCAGAAGACCAATTGAAGTTGTGTATAACTTCAATTTCTCAAGAGTTAAACCCTCAGTCAACAAATCAGCAAGGACAATATAGTTTTGCACCTCCAAGCTATTTCTTGAATTACTCTTGTCTCTACTTACAACTCCCACTGCATGAGCAATATCCTACTTTCGCTGAAAGCATTTTTCAACAAGTCTAGCCTTGTACCTATTACTGTCATCATGCTCAATCTTCACCATTGTGTAATGTCTTCTTCACAGGTGGAAGTTCTGTCAGCACCCACTTGCTCGAACTTTCATCTTGCAAGATTTATTCATAGCTTTATAGTTCTCCACCATATGTCTGTGGAACAATAGAAAAGGGTGCTCCGTACCTACTCCTCTATTCAATTTCATCATCAACAGAAATATGAACTGCCAAAAATAGTGCATTTTGTACTTCTTCAGATGCCATATTTTTGTGATCATTCTCCATCTTCTTGGGATTACTGCAGTTCTTCTTTATATGGCCAACATGCCACAATTCCAGCAGGTTGCTTGTTGACCATACTTTGATTTTAATCTCTCTCTATTTGAGTTCCTGTCCTGCAATCTCTCTTTGAAATCAACATTCAAGGTCAAACTCGTACCTGAGATCTCGTCGGAATCTTTTCTGCGCACCTCCTCAACCAAAATCAAATCACAGATATCATCACATTTCAGTTTAGATTTAAAACTGTTAATTGTCATCCTCATGACTTCTCAATTATTTGTTAATGATATCAACAAAATCAACGTCGTATCTCATCATCAAAATCAATTTCAACAGACGAAAATTGATTTTGTGATAGTATTAAAATCATTCAGGCCTTGAGTAACAGAAACACATTCTACCATCTTCAAGTTGAATAACTTCTTTATCAAGTACACCTTGTTAGTCACTGATGAATTTTCAACATACCTGATAAGACTGTCATGAGATCTGCAGTCGTCTTTTCCTTGACGAAGTTGTGTGCAACAACCCTTGATATGGTGAATTGAATAACCCCAAAACTTGTCGATCTAACAAATTTCATTCAGCCTCATCCATCATTTCATGTCTTTTCCACAATAACAGAAGATAAAGTTTCTTCCCATAGAGGTAGTCCTCTATCTTCATCATCCAATAACCAAAATCTGTGTCATCAAACTTCTCGATCCCTGAAACCTTCACTTCATCTGCAGCCATCGTCTTCCTCGGATCTGAAACTTGGCTCTGATACCAGTTATTGTGTGATATATACCAGTTGTTGTGGTATATATATAAAACAGAACAATCGACGAAGAAGCAAAAAAATAGAACGAGAAAATTCACACCAAAAAAGAACATCACAGCGGAACACACAAATTTACGTGGTTCGACAAATTGTCTACATCCACGGAGTTGCAAAGGATTTTACTACTTGAGTAATTTACATCAGTCGATCGTCTCGACTTACAAAAGAAATCTCTTTCTTCGTTGCTCTATCTTCTTCTCTCTCTTTTTTTCTTCATTCACTGCAAGTAACTACACCTTGCACTTCTCTTCTTCTGTTCCAAGGAAGTTTGAAGAAGAACACAAAAACGTGACTTAGAAAAAACCAAAGGAGAGCCGCTGCGATGCCTTTCTTTGCAAACAAGAAGGGAGACGTCGCGACTATTCTCGAACAGGAGCAGAAGCTAGCGCGATAGAGCAGGAGACGCAACTCTTCGCGAAGTTGAGGGAGGCGCAACAATCAGGCGAAGCGAGGGCTTCGCTTTGCAAAACAAGGGGCAGGGGCGGTAGCGATTTGCGGGTTTAATCGGTCTCCAGCCAAAAAAGGAGACTGTCATTTCTGTTAATTTCTAGGACAACTAGCAACGTCTCACTCTATTTTCCTAGAAGGAATGTCCCGCCAATTTAAGAGTAGATCGATAAAATTTATAACCAGAATTAATTGGACCAAATGCCCTGAAGATACCATGAAAATGTGTACTACTTCTTGCTTCTATTTTGTATCTGATTCAAGAATCAATTTGCATATAGTTATAATCAAGCATAATATGGATCAATAAGAGTCCCCATAACTATCAAAAATTGATTTGATAGCTTTTTCATGTGCATCCCAAGCTTTCATGTATATCAAATGGATATTAAATTTTGACTTCATTCTAACAACAATTATTTTAGGCTTTAGATCGAGTTTTTGTGGTAGAATAGCATCTACATAACTAGATATAAACTTCGAAGTGCAATTTTGTTGTTCAGTTGACATAACTGGATGAGTGCATATATGTGATACCCCAAATTACAAATATTTTCAATGCACCCCTGAGCATTGTCATTTAGATACATACTAGATGACACAGATGAGTCTCATGATTATGTTGTACACACTAGATAGTAAGTCTCCTTTTTTGAAGTTGTTTTTATATACTTTATGTTATTCATTATTGATCATCCATGCAAAGCAAATTGTAGTCGGTCCTTAGTTAAAAATATCATTCTCTCTAATAATACATATGAAATGACATCATCTTGACATAAAGGTATTTGATTTATAAGAACATCATTGTCATCAAGTGCATCACACTTTTAGTTGTGCAAATTCACACGACAAATTTATTGTTCTCTACCGTTGAAGCGAGAATCTCTATATTTAGCTTCACATATTGATGTAACAAATCATGTGCTGACAATATGATATTCAAATCAACATTTCGTCCGCTATAACCCTCATTTGCCCATGTTTCTCTTGAATTTTCACTAGTGCCACTATCCATGGTTTCATCTGTGCTTACATTAACATCAAAGTGCTCACTTAGTGATGTTTGTTGCATAGAAGACTCAACGTTTCTACTAACATAAGGGTGAAATAATAGTGTGAGAGATCAAATGATCAACACACACTATAGTCAATCACTGGCTTGTAAGATATATTATAGCACCCAATATCATATGCACTGAATGAAATTGGAGTTGGAATATATATTATAATTTATAATATTTAA
This sequence comes from Phalaenopsis hybrid cultivar, assembly GCA_002079205.1. Lineage (NCBI taxonomy): Eukaryota > Viridiplantae > Streptophyta > Magnoliopsida > Asparagales > Orchidaceae > Phalaenopsis > Phalaenopsis hybrid cultivar. Next base: position 547,186 of record JXCR01098507.1, on the reverse strand, counting down.
CTTATTTTTTACTATAAATCAGCAGTAGCAGCATAAATAAAATATTTACAATTTTTTATTTATAAATTTTTGTCATATACTTGATAAGGGCGTTATGAATGTGTGAATGACCAACAATCTGTGAAGAACCAATAATATCAGAAGCCTTAGTAAGACCTCAACTCTACATAAATAACTATTGTGTGTTTTGCCGCTTCTAACAACATAAATTCACATACTTCATCACTGTCAACGTGAGTTGCAATAAATCGACCACTCTCTGGGAGTCAACAAACTATAGTTACGATGCATTGAACTATCATGACTCAACAAACATAGTATTTTTCTTTTCGGTTGATATAGTGTTATCAAATGAGATATTGGACTTGATGGTCACATCCACCGACATAAACCATAGTAAAATCATCCCTAACTTGTAGCACTCCATCAAAATATAATAACAAACATGACATATATTGACTCATGTTATAAAATGAAGCATAGTTCCGTAGCTGACAATAACAAATTAAGAAAGTATGTATGTCACAATAACAAATGTGAACTATAAATTGTTAACTAACCTGATCTATGCAAGAAAATAAGACGAGTCATAAATATAAGAACTTCCAGTTGATGAGGGGTATAACCTCTTACATCATTTTGACAAAAATCTTTATAGTCTCAAATACATAATAATTTAGACACATATATGCAAAGTTATTCTCATTTGTAATATCATATTTATACAGAAAATGTGCCTAAGATATTCAAATATTAAATTTATTAAAATAAACTCTTATATCTAATTTGCAATTAAGTTTGTGTGTGGCAATGACATATGTTAAATATAAATCATTTACTTGATATATGTAACAAAGTTAGATGAATTCTTAGCTATAAGAACTTTCAGGTGAGGAGGGGGTACGAAGGCCTTTTATAACCCAAATTCTCCTCGTAGAATTTAGGTCTTTTTTACAAAGTTCTTTATAGAACTTCAAATGCACTATATTTCATACACATGTATGCTAGATTATTCTAATTTGTATTATCGTATTTATAAATAAGATGTATCTGAATAATTCATTCATTAAGATAAACTAAAGGCATTTACATCAAATGTATTTTAAATAAAATCAAAGCATGAGCGAGCATTGCTAATCAAGAAGTATAAGATAAGATCCTGATGATGCATGAATAAAGATACCGACAATCTAAAAATATTATCGAGCAAACTTTTATTGTATTTTTGGTAGTACATAGAGAACTAATGAGGAGGAAAGCGTCCAAAAGCAAATCGATAGATTTTAAGTAAAGAAAACATGAGAGCAATTTATTAAGAATCATTTAATAGATGAGATAAAATATTATAAGTTCTATACATGTCGATGTTATACCAGAATCGTCGAACTAATAGATATCAAGTAAAGAAAATATGAGAGCAAAGCAATAATAAATTTATTCAGAATCATTTAACACACAGAGATAAAAAATTATAAGTTCTATTCGAGTCGCTGTTACACCAGAACCATCAAGATAATATTTCAATCTCCTTCAAACTAGTTATACCGCGCTGTCAGTTTTCCAGATTATATACAGATCAGTGCTCTCTTGAAATTATTAAAGTTATTTATTTAGATCACGATTATTAAATTCCAAAAAATATATATATATATATATAATACTCTACAATACATAAATTATAAATTAATTCACATTTTTATTCAACTTAATTATAATTTTTAAAAAAATTTACTTAATTTCTAAAATACGTGCATAATTGGGAGAGAAATGAGTGGGTGAAAGAAGATTGTTGTTGATAATGNCTTGCTAAATTGCCCTTGGAAGTTCAACAATTTCTTCATCAATTTCATGATGTTGGCCCAGCTTATTTACCATCAATGTGGTCTGTCCAAAACCAAATTAATTTCTCTCTAAGTGCTACTCTAGCCAATCTATCGTATTATGGACAGCACAAATGAGCATCATATTCTACAAGGAATTGTAGATTGATTCAATATAGCTTGAGCCCATGTGTTGTCACAAAACTTCTTGTGCCTTATGTNGTCTCGGCAAAAAAAAAGCTGAAATCACTGGTTTTTTAGCTTGCCATATATATACCCAATATTCTGCTAAGCATTGTTCAAAGGCAAAAAGANACTCTAGCCAATCTATCGTATTACGGACAGCACAAATGAGCATCATATTCTACAAGGAATTGTAGATGAGCTGAAGGAAAAATAATTGATTCAATATAGCTTGAACCCATGTGTTGTCACAAAACTTCTTGTGTCTTATGTGCTTGATCCAGTCTTAGCCTGAGGGGCGCAGCAGGTATTCAGAAGTCACAAAACTCCCCCCTCCAATCACAACCCGTCGCATATACGGTCCGGTCTCACTGAATACAAAAATTTAAATAATTTAATGCATGACAGAGCCAAATCGTATACATGGCCTATTGTGATTGGAGTCATAATCCCAAACTGCATGAGAACTCCTGATATAATATTTTTTCCCGACACAAATGACAGGCGGAAAGCGACGCCAAACACACCAAAGCCATAAAACAACCATCGGGCCTCTCCCTTTACTACACCTCTAGGGTGGTAAGTCCACTCAACATATTAGAGCAGACGCAATAGCTGCAACCGTCATTAATAATATTTTTTAATTCTCTTANCCCCTCTCTCCAATCACAACCCCCCACATGTACGGTCCGGTCTCACTGAATACAAAAACTTAAATAATTTAATGCATGAGGGAGCCAAATTGTACACATGGTCCATTGTGATTGGAGTCATGATCCAAAACTTCATCAAGACTCCTGATGTAATATTTTTTCCTAACACAAATGACAGGCGGAAAGTGGCGCCAAACACACCAAAGCCATAAAACAAGCATTGAGCCTCTCCCTTTACTACACCTGTAGGGTGGTAAGTCCACTCAACACATTAGAGCAGACGCAATAGCTGCAACGGTCATTAATAATATTTTTAAATTCTCTTAGGTGAATTGTCTCGGCAAAAAAAAAGCTGAAATCACTGGTTTTTTAGCTTGCCATATATATACCCAATATTCTACTAAGCTTTGTTCAAAGGCAAGAAAAAAAAAATAGCTTGTCATATATCTACCGAATATTCTGCTAAGCTTTGTTCAAAGGCAAAAAAAAAGAAATAAAAGGAAAAAAAAATCTTTCACACATCAAAAATCTGTACAATTGATTTTACAGAACAAAAGACCGGAGCAGCAAAATTACCAGTAATCGGAACAAGTACACAGACCATCCTTGAACCGGTGGAAACGATTCCGATCTCTGACAATGATCTCTCTACTAAAGATCTCTGAAATCAGCTTCATGGCAGAGTGGCAGTCGCAGCATATGCGGAGATTCTTAAAAATACGGAGTGGCATTCCAGGTTTGGAACTAATAAGACCAAATGCAACGGCAAGTCTCTCACTGTGAGCCAACAAAGCCTGCTCTCGCTCTTCTCTTTCTTCCTCGCCCTCCAAGCAGTTATCCATGGAACGCGGCACTTGCGAAGCTACATTTGGATAGTACCCCGCAAATCGCAAGCGCTGCGCAATCTCATCCAATTTATCGTACAGCTCCAGAGTTCGAGGGTGCGATTTATCTCCAGCACAGAATCGGTGCACAAAACCGTTGATTTCAATATAGCTCAAGCCAGGTCCTTTCTTTTGTTCGCTCTTCTTGATCTGCCTACGTAGCTCTTCGGCATCCCGATGCCGCCCTTGGGATGAGCACATATTGTAGAGGAGAACATGATAGTCTGTGTTGTTTGGGTTAATCTCCATGAGCTCCCGCGAGAGCTTTTTTCCTAATTTGAGCTTCCCATGGAGACTGCAAGATGCGAGGAGAGAACCCAGAACAACTTCGTTGGGGCGCACTGGCATTTCTCGAATCAAAGTTTCTGCTTCATTTAAATGCCCCGCCCGGCCCAAGAGATCAACCATGCAAGCGTAGTGTTCAACCTTAGGCGTTAAGCCGTAAACTTGCTTCATCTCAAGGAAAAGCTCGCGGCCTCGCTGTACTAGCCCTCCGCGGCTGAGAGCACTGAGCAGACTTACAAATGTGATATCATCTGGCGGAAGACCTTCCTCCTTCACCATTATTGAGAAAAGTCTCAGCGCTTCAGCACACATTCCATGCATTGACAGCCCGCTTAACATTGCATTCCAAGTGATCACATTTGTTGTCGGCATCACCTCGAACAGCGCAATGGCGGCCTTGATCCGCCCGCACTTCGCGTACATATCGATAAGAGCGGTGTTGACGATGAGAAGATGGTCGTCGTCGAAATGACCTGATTTCAGAGCGGTGGAATGAAGCCAACGGCCGACGATGAGATCACCAGCTTGGGAGCATGCAGAAATCAGGGAACATAGGGTGATGTGATTAATTCTTCTGATGATGGAGGCGTTTGGGAATATCATGTCGGCCAGTAGGGAGAAAGCTTCTCTGGGTAATCCCGCTTCCACACAGGAAGCAGCCATTACTGTCCACGAAACGTCGTTCCTCTCCGGCATTAGATCGAACACTTTGCGACCGCTACTGATTCCTTCACAACGAAGGGAACCAACAAGGATGACAGTCCAAGAAACAACATTTGGACAAGTTATTTCGTTAAAAAGTCGCCGGGCTTCCAGCATTCGACCGCATTTGGCGTACATGTTCATGGCGGCGTTGCAAGCCGATAGAGTGAACGGGAGCCCTAGTTTGAGGAGAAAAATGTGAGCGGAGGCGCCGGCGATGGGGTAAGAGAGGCAAGCGGCAACGGAGAAGACAGAGAGGAGGGTAACCTCGTCGGGGTCCAAGCCTTCACGGCACATGGCGCGGAAGAGAAGTAGAGCACGGGTGGGGAACGCATTGCGGACATAGCAGGAGATAAGAGCGGTCCAGTCGACGGAAGAAAGAGTTGGCCTTGGGATATCTTGGAAGGCTCGTAGGGCTGAAGAAGATGAACCGAGGGCTGCGTACATGTGGAATAGGGCGTTGGAGATGTTCGGGTAAGTGGGCGAGAGAAGGATTCCTGCCTTGAGGAGGGCGGCGTGTAGACTTCGCCCCAGGGCTGGAGGGACATGGCCTAAGGCGCATGATCGAAGGAGAGAACGGTGGTGAAGATGAGAGACCTCGGACGGCGATGATGGTGTTCTAAGGGTGTTGAGAGGCACGTTTCTGGCCATCTAAAGGCCTCACCTTTCTGAAGAAACTCATCCGAATCGAAGGGTTTGGGCAGCTTATTCACCTACGGCGGCGTTTCCAAAATGTCGTCACTGTGTTTTAAATATTGCGTTGAGCGAGCGTATTTCTACTGCACCCTAAAGCCGATCCCGAATTCCTTAAGAGCGAGCGAAGCAGAGGGGTCCCTGCGTCCCGCGTATGAGTATCGCATTAGGGTAATACTTTCCTTCTGTGCCCCTCGCTCGCCCTCCCGTTCTACTCTCGCCCTCCTGTTCTTCCTTCCTCTTTCTACAACTTCTCTCACGGAGATCGACATCGAGGTAACGAAAATTCTCGCTCTAGGGACTCCCTGATCTTCCATCTGCTCCTTCTCGCCTCAAATGAGGTATCTTTGCACATTTTTTGCTTTTATCTGAAAAGAGATATATGATATTTCTATGATAGAGAGAATCTTTTGCATTTCTCTGAAAAGAGATATATGATATTCATTAGATTTCAACAGATTGCAAACAGAGGGAATTTTTTCTTGCTCATTCTCGCATCTCCTTTCGCATCACTATTTCCTTCTTCCTCTCTGATATTCTCAGATTTTTACAAATAGAGAAAAAGTTGGGGTTTTTCTTGCTACAGATTTCTGTTTTCCATATAAATTCATGTATGTCTCTCATTCGGATTATGTTGTTGGAGCTTGATTTGAATTTAAAGTTGAGTTTGCAATAATTTATAAGAATGCATTTTCGATAGTCTATTGTTCTGTAGAGGCGAAATTGGATTCTCGAATGTTTGCTGCAGTTCTTGGTTTACGGTTTTGCAGCATAATTGTATCTGTTACTCTATTGATTTTTTCGAATTGCTGGAAAGTTTTGGTATGTTTTTCTCGAATTGCAGCATAATTGATTCTGTTTCTAGATATTCCGAGTGAAATACAGGTTTGATTGCAATGGTTGCTGAAAAATGTTTCATATGTTCAGTATTTGATTTCAAAAATTGTACAGTATTGATTGCAATGGTGGCTGAAAAATTTATGGATATTCATTTTCAGTATTGAATTAGCTGCGAAAGTGGGTGTTTCAAATTCACTTGAAAATTGATTTAAAAATGACATAAATATGTATTACCTGCAGTTAAGGTTTTATGTATTAGTTGTACTTTTTTACACTTGTTTGGTTTTTTGTAGTTCTTGGTTCTTGGTTTTGCTGCAATTTCTTGTTTAATAATTGCATTGGATGCACTTTCTAGTTTATGTATTTTGCAATAACTCTTTGTATTGGCTTGGACGCAATTTCTGGTCTACTAGCTACAATGGATGCAATTTATGTTTTAATAGCTCCATTGGATGCATTAGTGTGATGTATTTTTCTGGTATACTAGCTAAAATAGATGCAACTTTTGGCGTTCTTTTTTCGGGTTTGATGGTTACGAGCTGCAGAAATTTGTTTTGGCATTACAATTTGGCATTAGATTATGAGCAGCAATGTCATCTTTTATTGTTGGATTATGTGCAGCAATGTCATCTACTATTATTGGATTATGTGCAACAATGTCATCTATTATTGGCATTAGAAGTTTATTTTGGCATTAGAAATTTGTATTGGCATTAGAAGTTTGTATTTGTCATAGAAGTTGCCATGTTTATAAGGATTATGTGTATCAATGTCAACTATTATTTTTGTAGCAGTTTGATAGTTATGTATCCTACACAATTTCATAATGAAACATTCGTGCTTTTCTTTCTGTGGATGTAGGTCATTGACCGAATCACATAATACTTTCGTGTACTTATACTTTTATTTTGATTTGTTAATTGCAAAATTGTGGAGATTCTTTGTGTATAATGCTTTTGTTCATTATAGTTCCAACATGTCTAAAGAAGGGGGTCCGTCCACAATGTGGGATAAATAAGTGACAATATTTTTTGCGATTTGTGTGTTAAAGAAATAGAATTGGGAAATCGGCCGACAACGTACTTCAACAAGGAAGGTTGGCTGAATATAGCTAGAAGGTTTAAAGAACTAACTGGAAGGGATTATGATAGGCTAAAGTTTAAAAATAAATGGGATCAATTGAAAAAGAAATGGAAGATTTGGAAAGAGCTAAAACATGGATCAACCGGGTTATGCCAGGATCCAATTAAACGGACAATTGATGCACCAAAAGAATGGTGGGCCAAGAAATTAGAGGTATGACTTACATTTTCAACTTGTGTATATCAAAAAAAATTTTAATTACATGAGTGTCCTCAATTTCTGTTATAGGCACTGCCGACAATAAAAAAAATACATGCAGAGCGGAATTGAGCCGAATTTTGAAAAGAAACTTGACATAATGTTTAAGGGGGTAGTGGCAACGGGAAAGTAGGCATTCACCCCTAGTGAGACGAGGTTTGCAGGAATACCCAATGATTCTACACCAGAGCCGGTGGCAGTTGAAGAAGAAATACACAATGTTAACTAGAGGGAGATCTCCGTTACATGCCTTACTTTAAGGTAATGTTACTTTTATTTACTTTTCATAACAACATATAAATATTTAATAACTTTGTCAAACAGAACTGCATAGGTGCAATTGACGGTACTCACGTTGATGTCTGAATATCCAGTCAGGACAGGGTGGCTTATATTGGTCGAAGTGGATCGACTACTCAAAATGTCATGGCAGTATGTGACTTCAACATGTGTTTCACATATGTTATGGCGGGTTGGGAAGGGAGCGCACATGATAGTCGAGTTTTCTCATATGCTACGAGGAATAGATCGCAAGGTTTTTCTCATCCGCCTTCAGGTATGTTTTGATTTATAAAATTACAAGTTATATTTATTTACTGCAAATAACAATATCTTCTATAACAGGAAAATACTATTTGGTTGATGCTGGATACCCTATGCAGAGGGGCTATCTAAAGACATATCCAGACACTATGTATTATATTCCTGATTTTGAGCGAGCAAGTGGCAGTATTCGTGGTAGGAAATAAATGTTCAACAAATGTCACTCCTCTTCACGTGGGGTAATTGAAAGAACGTTTGGGGGTTGGAAAAATAAATGGGTAATCCTACGTGATATGTTNTTCCTGATTTTGAGCGAGCAAGTGGCAGTATTCGTGGTAGGAAATAAATGTTCAACAAATGTCACTCCTCTTTACGTGGGGTAATTGAAAGAACGTTTGGGGGTTGGAAAAAGAAATGGGTAATCCTACGTGATATGTTATCATATCCATTTCAAAAGCATGTGCATATTGTGGTGGCAACAATGACACTTCATAACTTCATACGGCGACACCATTCACGTTCAGATACGGACTTTAGTATGGCTGATAACGAAGACCTAACTGTCTATGAAGAACCTTCAGAAATCATGATCGGGCCTTCAGTTCCTGAGGATGACAATGAATTTAATGAATTTGAAGTTAATGACTCGGAGGGTGTGGCTTAAATGACTGCTCTGAGGAAGTATATAGCAGATGCTATATATGAAAACTAATCCAGCAAGTCTTTCTTTTCTTCGCATATATGTAAATCAATCTTTATGTTGATTTTATTTTTTTGGTAACATGTTCTGACATTCGGTTTTTTTTTTTTATTTGCAATTATACAAACATGACTTCTAGGATATCTGTTGCAGACAGATGTATTTTGTGTTATTTTGGACTACCGTCTCTGTTGCTTACATCGCGGCAATCTCATAGGTTTGGGAGGCAGTTTTACGGTTGTGTCAAGGGTGTTTCAGCTTGTTGCGGTTTCTTCAAGTGGGCTGACAGTCCCACATATTACACTACCAGTAGTCATGGGAATCTGATGTTTTCTGATGTTGATAGTGCAGCTGAAAACAGGCGCAGACATAGTTTGAAATTAAATATTTTAATATTTCTCATTGTAGTTGTACTTATCTATGTCATTTTTTTATTTCTTCTGGTACTCACAAAAATCTAAGAACTGTATGTCATCTTTTGGAACTGATTTGTGATGATTGTATGTTTCTGCACTATATGCTTCTGTATTACCAATAAGCTATTCAGAATAATCTGCCCTAAACAGTTTTATTAGCTGATTATAAATAATCAACTGCTGCGCCAAACAGACCCGAAGTCTTTCATTTTTTGTGGGAATATACATACTCTGACAGGTAAATTAAAAGAATTAATAGATTTTATGATTCATAATAATACAATATCTTATGTATTCAAGAAACTAAATATGTTTGATAAAAGACTAAAGAGATTGATATTTATGATTTTAAACTTTAGTATTCAGGTACGAGTCGTACTAGAAATTGTGTAGATGTATTATAAATAAGAGCTTGAAATACAACTTCATAAGAAAATTAATATAACTAAAGATAGACTTACAACCTTAAAACTTATTTTTTATACTAATATTCTTCATATTATAAGGTTTAAGCTCCTCCAATGAGTTTAAAAATTTGTTCAAAAGAAAAAATTTTTAATGAATTCAAAAGAATTAATGCAAAGGATATCACTTGAAGAAAAAAATTTATTCGAGGAGATTTAAATGGATATTTTGGCAGAGTGGTATAAGATTTTAGAAATATTTATAGTGGCTACAATTTTGGAGTGATTAATAAAGAAGGTAAAGTCATATTAGATTTTACTTTAGTTTACGATTTTTTTATAGGTAATACTTATTTAATNAAAGAAGGTAAAGTCATATTAGATTTTACTTTAGTTTACGATTTTTTTATAGGTAATACTTATTTAATANGGTGTTGAGAGGCACGTTTCTGGCCATCTAAAGGCCTCACCTTTCTGAAGAAACTCATCCGAATCGAAGGGTAGTGTTTTGAATATTGTGTTGACCGAGCATATTTCTACCGCACCTAAAGCCGATCCTGAATTCCTCTAGGGAAAGCGAAGCAGAGGGTTCCTGTGTCCCGTGTATGAATATCGCATTAGGGTAATATTTTCCTCCTGTGCCCCTAGCTCGCTCTCCCTTTCTACTCTCGCTATCTCGTTCTTCTTTCCTCCTTCTGCAACTTCTCTCGCGGAGATCAATATCGAGGTAATGAAAATCCTCGCTCTAGGGCCTCCCTGATCTTCCATCTGCTCCTCCTCGCCTCAAATGAGGTATCTTTGCACATTTTTTGCTTTTATCTGAAAAGAGATATATGATATTTCTACGGTATAGAGAATTTTTTGCATTTCTCTGAGAATAGATATATAGTATTCATTAGATTTCAACAGATTGCAAATAGAGGGAATTTTTTTCTTGCTCATTCTCGCATTTCCCTTCGCATCACTGTTTCCTTCTTCCCCTCTCTACAAATAGAGAAAAAATTGGGGTTTTCCTGCTACATATTTCCGGTTTCCATATAAATTCATGTATATCTCTCATTGGGATTATGTTGTTGGAGATTGATTTAAATTTACAGTTGAGTTTGCAATAATTTCTAGGAATGACTTTTCGATAGTCTATTATTCTGTAGAGGCGAAATTGAATTCTCGAATGTTTGCTGCAGTCTTGGTTTATGGTTTTGCAACATAATTGGATCTGTTACTCTATTGACTTTTTCGAATAGCTGGAAAGTTTTGGTTATGATTTTTTCGAATTGCAGCATAATCAATTTTGTTCCTAGATATTCCCAGCGAAATACAATTTTGATTGCAATGGTTGCTGAAAAATGTTTCATATGTTCAGTATTTGATTTCAAAAATAGTTAGTATTGATTGCAATGGTGGCTGAAAAAATTTATAAATATTCATTTTCAGTATTGAATTAGCTGCAAAAGTGAGTGTTTCAAATTCACTCGAAAATTGATTTAAAAAATGACTCATATAAATATCCATTACCTGCAATTAAGGTTTTATGTATTAGTTGTACTTTTTACACTTGTTTGGTCTGTTGCAATTCTTGGTTCTTGGTTTTGCAGCAATTTCTGGTTTAATAGCTGCTTTGGATGCCGTTTCTGGTTTATGTATTTCGCAATAACACTTTGTATTGGCTTGGACGCAATTTCTGGTCTACTAGCTACAATGGATGCAATTTATGTTTTAATAGCTTCATTGGATGCATTGGTGTGATGCATTTTTCTGGTATACTAGCTAAAATGGATGCAGCTTTTGGTCTTTTATTTCGGGTTTGATGGTTACGAGCTCCAGAAATTTATTTTGGCATTACAATTTGGCATTAGATTATGTGCAGCAATGTCATCTATTATTGTTGGATTATGTGCAACAATGTCATCTATTATTGGCATTAGAAGTTTGTTTTGGCATTAGAAATTTGTATTGGCATTAGAAGTTTGTATTTGCCATAGTGGTTGCTATGTTTATAGGGATTATGCGTAGCAATGTCAACTATTATTTATGTAGCAGTTTGATAGCTATGTATCATACACAATTTCATAATGAAACATTCGTGTCTTTCTTCTGTGGATGTAGGTCATTAACCGAATCACATAATTCTTTCGTGTACTTATACTTCTATTTTGATTTGTTAATTGCAACACTGTGGAGATTCTTTGTGTATAATGCTTTTGTTCATTATAGTTCCAACATGTCTAAAGAAGGGGGTTCGTCCGCAATATGGGATAAAGAAGTGACAAATATTTTTTACGATCTGTATTTTGAAGAAATATAATTGGGAAATCGGCCGCAACGTACTTCAACAAGGAATGTTGGTTGAATATAGCTAGAAGGTTTAAAGAACTGACTTGAAGGGATTATGATAGGCTAAAGATTAAAAATAAATGGGATCAATTGAAAAAGGAATAACAAATTTGGAAAGAGCTAAAACATGGATCAACCGGGTTAGGTTGGGATCCAATTAAACGGACAATTGATGCACCAGAAGAATGGTGGGCCAAGAAATTAGAGGTATGACTTATATTTTCAACTTGTGTATATCAAAAAAAAATTTAATTACATGAGCGTCCTCAATTTCTGTTACAGGCACTACCGACAGCAAAAAAATACAAGTTGAGCGGAATTGAGCCGGATTTTAAAGAAAAACTTGACATAATGTTCAAGGAGGTAGTGGCAACGGGAAAGCAGGCATTCACCCCTAGTGAGACGGGGTTTACAGGAATACCCAATGATTCTACACCAGAGTCGGTGGTAGTTGAAGAAGAAATACACAATGTTAACCAGAGGGAGATCACTGTTACATGCCTTACTTTAAGGTAATGTTACTTTTATTTACTTTTCATAACAACATATAAATATTTCCTAACTTTGTCAAACAAAACTGCATAGGTGAATTGACGGTACTAACGTTGATGCCCGAATATCCAGTGAGGACATGGTGGCTTATATTGGTTGAAGTGGATCGACTACTCAAAATGTCATGGCGGTATGTGACTTCAACATGTGTTTCACATATGTTATGGCGGGCTGGGAAGGGAGTGCACATGATAGTCGAGCTTTCGCCATGCTACGAGGAATAGATCGCAAGGTTTTTCTCATCCGCCTTCAGGTATGTTTTGATTTACAAAATTACAAGTTATAGGTATTTACTGCAAATAACAATATCTTCCATAACAGGAAAATACTATTTGGTTGATGTTGGATACCCTATGCAGAGGGGCTATCTGAAGCCATATCCAGACACTAAGTATCATATTCCTGATTTTGAGCGAGCAAGTGGCAGTATTCGTGATAGGAAAGAAATGTTTAACAAACGCCACTCCTCTTTACGTGGGGTAATTGAAAGAACGTTTGAGGTTTGGAAAAGGAAATGAGTAACCCTACGTGATATGCCGTCATATCCATTTCAGAAACAGGTGCATATTGTGGTGGCAACAATAGCACTTTATAATTTCATACGGCGACACCCTTCACGTTCAGATACGGACTTTAGTATGGCTGATAACGAAGACCTGACTGTCTATGAAGAACCTTCAGAAATCATGATCGGGCCTTCAGTTCCTGAGGATGGCAATGAATTTAATGAGTTTGAAGTTCATGACTCGGAGGGTGTGGCTGAGATGGCTGCTCTGAGGGAGTATATAGCAGATGCTATATATGAAAACTAATCCAGCAAGTCTTTCTTTTCTTCGTATATATGTAAATCAATCTTTATGTGGATTTTATTTTTTTGGTAACATGTTCTGACATTCGATTTTTTTCTTTTTTTTTTGCAGTTATAGAAACATAACTTCTATGATATCTGTTGCAGACAGAGTTATTTTGTGTTATTGTGGACTACCGTCTTCGTTGCTTAGATCTCGGCAGTTCTACGGTTTTGCCAAGGGTGTTTCAGCTCGTTGCGGTTTCTTCAAGTTGGCTGACATTCTCACATATTACACTGCCAGTAGTCGTGGGAATATGATGTTTTCTGATGTTGATAGTGCAGCTGAGGACAGACGTAGCCAGAATTTGAAATTAAATATTTTAATATTTCTCATTGTAGTTGTACTTATCTGTCTTTTTTTTATTTCTTCTGGTGCTCACGAGAGTCTGAGAACTGTATGTCATCTTCTGGAACTGATCTGTGATGATTGTATGTTTCTGCATTATATGCTTCTGTACTACTAATAAGTTATTCTGAATAAGCTGTCCCAAACAGTTTTATCAGACAGTGGCATGAATGTCATTTAACCACCAATAAGCTAATCTGAATACGCTGCCCCAAACAGCAAGCCAGATTATTTTGATAATCTGCATATTATTATATTATCAGAATAATCTGTTTATCAGCAGATTATAAATAATTAACAGCTACGCCAAACAGACCCAAAGTCTTTCATTTTTGTGAGAATATACATACGCTGACTGATAAATCAATAGAATTAATAGATTTTATGATTCATAATAATACAATATCTTATGTATTCAAGAAACTAAATGGGTTTGATAAAAGACTGAAGAGATAGATAGTTATGATTTTAAACTTTGATATTCAAGTACGAGTCGTACTAGAAATTGTGTATATGTATTATAAATAAGAGTTTGAAATACAACTTTAAAAAAATTAATATAACTAAAGATAAACTTATTTTTTATACTAATATTCTTTATATTATAAGGTTTAAGCTCCTCAAATGAGTTTAGAAAATTTGTTCAAAAGAAAATTTTTTGAATGAATTCAAAGAATTAATACAAAGGATATCTCTTGAAGAAAAAAATTTTATTCGAGGAGATTTAAATGAATATTTTGGCAGAATGGTACAAGATTTTAAAAATATTTATAGTGGCTACAATTTTGGAGTGATTAATAAAAAAGGTAAAGTCATATTAAATTTTATTTTATTTTATGATTTTTTTTATAGGTAATACTTATTTAATAAAAGAGGTGAGCATATTATTATAATGAATCGACGATGAAACCAACGGCATAGATAAACTCTGGACACTTTGCGTGGATGGAACCTTTGGAACCTTAAGAAAAAGATTGTGTATGGTTTTATAAAGCCCACATGTACTTATATCTCATTATTTGATTTTACTCTGTTTTGATGCCATTAATAATCAAGCCGGGTACGAAATACTAATTGTCGAATTGTTCCTTTCAGTAGAAATCAGATTGAAATATCTTCTTGTTAAATCATATTCGTAATTGATAGTTAACCAAATAAATGGGGTATTCAAAGTACGAGACGAAATCCTACAAAAATATTTATTAAACGCAGAAAGTTTGAATATTTTTGAATCAAGGACACTTTTGAGAGAAGAAAACCAGCTAGCTTGCCTTCTCTCTAAGGGTGAATATTAGGTGTCCAAGGGGCATATGATTCTAGAGCAACCTGTTATTAATGGACTTGAAATATTAAGCATCGAATCAGAGTCTTTTGCAAGTTGGATTGACCCTATAAATGCATATTTGACCATAGAGCAAATTTCATCAAGAATAACAAATACTCAAAAATGCAGATCAAAAGCGGCCTAATATTTCATTATCAATAATGAACTATTCAAAAAGCCAATAATTAATATTTTATTGATGTGCCTTAAGGATAATGAAATGACAATAATCCTCTAAAAAATTATGCAGGAGAATGTGGAAGTCATTCGAGAGGTAAAAACTTTAGCCAACTGTATCTTGCGGCATAGATATTATTGGCCAAACTTAANGGTGTTGAGAGGCACGTTTCTGGCCATCTAAAGGCCTCACCTTTCTGAAGAAACTCATCCGAATCGAAGGGTTTGGGCAGCTTATTCACCTACGGCGGCGTTTCCAAAATGTCGTCACTGTGTTTTAAATATTGCGTTGAGCGAGCGTATTTCTACTGCACCCTAAAGCCGATCCCGAATTCCTTAAGAGCGAGCGAAGCAGAGGGGTCCCTGCGTCCCGCGTATGAGTATCGCATTAGGGTAATACTTTCCTTCTGTGCCCCTCGCTCGCCCTCCCGTTCTACTCTCGCCCTCCTGTTCTTCCTTCCTCTTTCTACAACTTCTCTCACGGAGATCGACATCGAGGTAACGAAAATTCTCGCTCTAGGGACTCCCTGATCTTCCATCTGCTCCTTCTCGCCTCAAATGAGGTATCTTTGCACATTTTTTGCTTTTATCTGAAAAGAGATATATGATATTTCTATGATAGAGAGAATCTTTTGCATTTCTCTGAAAAGAGATATATGATATTCATTAGATTTCAACAGATTGCAAACAGAGGGAATTTTTTCTTGCTCATTCTCGCATCTCCTTTCGCATCACTATTTCCTTCTTCCTCTCTGATATTCTCAGATTTTTACAAATAGAGAAAAAGTTGGGGTTTTTCTTGCTACAGATTTCTGTTTTCCATATAAATTCATGTATGTCTCTCATTCGGATTATGTTGTTGGAGCTTGATTTGAATTTAAAGTTGAGTTTGCAATAATTTATAAGAATGCATTTTCGATAGTCTATTGTTCTGTAGAGGCGAAATTGGATTCTCGAATGTTTGCTGCAGTTCTTGGTTTACGGTTTTGCAGCATAATTGTATCTGTTACTCTATTGATTTTTTCGAATTGCTGGAAAGTTTTGGTATGTTTTTCTCGAATTGCAGCATAATTGATTCTGTTTCTAGATATTCCGAGTGAAATACAGGTTTGATTGCAATGGTTGCTGAAAAATGTTTCATATGTTCAGTATTTGATTTCAAAAATTGTACAGTATTGATTGCAATGGTGGCTGAAAAATTTATGGATATTCATTTTCAGTATTGAATTAGCTGCGAAAGTGGGTGTTTCAAATTCACTTGAAAATTGATTTAAAAATGACATAAATATGTATTACCTGCAGTTAAGGTTTTATGTATTAGTTGTACTTTTTTACACTTGTTTGGTTTTTTGTAGTTCTTGGTTCTTGGTTTTGCTGCAATTTCTTGTTTAATAATTGCATTGGATGCACTTTCTAGTTTATGTATTTTGCAATAACTCTTTGTATTGGCTTGGACGCAATTTCTGGTCTACTAGCTACAATGGATGCAATTTATGTTTTAATAGCTCCATTGGATGCATTAGTGTGATGTATTTTTCTGGTATACTAGCTAAAATAGATGCAACTTTTGGCGTTCTTTTTTCGGGTTTGATGGTTACGAGCTGCAGAAATTTGTTTTGGCATTACAATTTGGCATTAGATTATGAGCAGCAATGTCATCTTTTATTGTTGGATTATGTGCAGCAATGTCATCTACTATTATTGGATTATGTGCAACAATGTCATCTATTATTGGCATTAGAAGTTTATTTTGGCATTAGAAATTTGTATTGGCATTAGAAGTTTGTATTTGTCATAGAAGTTGCCATGTTTATAAGGATTATGTGTATCAATGTCAACTATTATTTTTGTAGCAGTTTGATAGTTATGTATCCTACACAATTTCATAATGAAACATTCGTGCTTTTCTTTCTGTGGATGTAGGTCATTGACCGAATCACATAATACTTTCGTGTACTTATACTTTTATTTTGATT
Source organism: Phalaenopsis hybrid cultivar (assembly GCA_002079205.1). Classification (NCBI taxonomy): domain Eukaryota; kingdom Viridiplantae; phylum Streptophyta; class Magnoliopsida; order Asparagales; family Orchidaceae; genus Phalaenopsis; species Phalaenopsis hybrid cultivar. The sequence continues at coordinate 530,163 of JXCR01098507.1, read as the reverse complement.
TGTTAATTGCAAAATTGTGGAGATTCTTTGTGTATAATGCTTTTGTTCATTATAGTTCCAACATGTCTAAAGAAGGGGGTCCGTCCACAATGTGGGATAAATAAGTGACAATATTTTTTGCNGACGGCGATGATGGTGTTCTAAGGGTGTTGAGAGGCACGTTTCTGGCCATCTAAAGGCCTCACCTTTCTGAAAAAACTCATCCGAATGGAAGGGTTTGGGCAGCTTATTCACCAGCGGCGGCGTTTCCAAAATGCCGTCACTGTGTTTTGAATATTGCGTTGAGCGAGCATATTTCTACCGCACCCTAAAGCCGATCCCGAATTTCTTAAGAGCGAGCGAAGTGGAGGGGTCCCTGCGTCCCGCGTATAAGTATCGCGTTAGGGTAATATTTTCCTTCTGTGCCCCTCGCTCGCTCTCCCCTTCTACTCTCGCCCTCCTGTTCTTCCTTCCTCCTTCTACAACTTCTCTCACGGAGATCGACATCGAGGTAACGAAAATTCTCGCTCTAGGGACTCCCTGATCTTCCATCTGCTCCTTCTCGCCTCAAATGAGATATCTTTGCACATTTTTTGCTTTTATGTGAAAAGAGATATATGATATTTCTACGATAGAGAGAATCTTTTGCATTTCTCTGAAAAGAGATATATGATATTCATTAGATTTCAACATATTGCAAACAGAGAGGAATTTTTTCTTGCTCATTCTCGCATCTCCTTTCGCATCACTATTTCCTTCTTCCCCTCTCTGATATTCTCAGATTTTTACAAATAGAGAAAAAGTTGGGGTTTTTCTTGCTACAGAATTCTGGTTTCCATATAAATTCATGTATGTCTCTCATTCGGATTATGTTGTTGGAGCTTGATTTGAATTTACAGTTGAGTTTGCAATAATTTCTAGGAATGCCTTTTCGATAGTCTATTGTTCTGTAAAGACGAAATTGGATTCTCGAATGTTTGCTGCAGTTCTTGGTTTACGGTTTTGCAGCATAATTGTATCTGTTACTCTATTGATTTTTTCGAATTGCTGGAAAGTTTTGGTTATGTTTTTCTCGAATTGCAGCATAATTGATTCTGTTTCTAGATATTCCGAGTGAAATACAGGTTTGATTGCAATGGTTGCTGAAAAATGTTTCATATGTTCAGTATTTGATTTCAAAAATTGTACAGTATTGATTGCAATGGTGGCTGAAAAATTTATGGATATTCATTTTCAATATTGAATTAGCTGCGAAAGTGGGTGTTTCAAATTCACTTGAAAATTGATTTCAAAAATGACATAAATATGCATTACCTGCAGTTAAGGTTTTATGTATTAGTTGTACTTTTTTACACTTGTTTGGTTTATTGTAGTTCTTGGTTCTTGGTTTTGCTGCAATTTCTGGTTTAATAATTGCATTGGATGCACTTTCTAGTTTATGTATTTTGCAATAACACTTTGTATTGGTTTGGACGCAATTTCTGGTCTACTAGCTATAATGGATGCAATTTATGTTTTAATAGCTTCATTGGATGCATTAGTGTGATGTATTTTTCTGGTATACTAGCTAAAATAGATGCAACTTTTGGTGTTCTTTTTTCGGGTTTGATGGTTGCGAGCTGCATAAATTTGTTTTGGCATTACAATTTGGCATTAGATTATGTGCAGCAATGTCATCTACTATTGTTGGATTATGTGCAGTAATGTCATCTATTATTGGCATTAGAAGTTTATTTTGGCATTAGAAATTTGTATTGGCATTAGAAGTTTGTATTTGTCATAGAAGTTGCCATGTTTATAAGGATTATGTGTATCAATGTCAACTATTATTTTTGTAGCAGTTTGATAGTTATGTATCCTACACAATTTCATAATGAAACATTCGTGCTTTTCTTTCTGTGGATGTAGGTCATTGACCGAACCACATAATTCTTTCGTGTACTTATACTTCTATTTTGATTTGTTAATTGCAAAACTGTGGAGATTCTTTGTGTATAATGCTTTTGCTCATTATAGTTCCAACATGTCTAAAGAAGGGGGTCCGTCCACAATGTGGGATAAAGAAGTGACAATATTTTTTGTGATTTGTGTGTTAAAGAAATAGAATTGGGAAATCGGCCGACAACGTACTTCAACAAGGAAGGTTGGCTGAATATAGCTAGAAGGTTTAAAGAACTAACTGGAATGGATTATGATAGGCTAAAGTTTAAAAATAAATGAGATCAATTGAAAAAGAAATGGAAGATTTGGAAAGAGCTAAAACATGGATCAACCGGGTTATGCCAGGATTCAATTAAACGGACAATTGATGCACCAAAAGAATGGTGTGCCAAGAAATTAGAGGTATGACTTACATTTTCAACTTGTGTATATCAAAATTTTTTTAATTACATGAGTGTCCTCAATTTCTGTTATAGGCACTGCCGACAATAAAAAAAATACATGCAGAGCGGAATTGAGCCGAATTTTGAAAAGAAACTTGACATAATGTTTAAGGGGGTAGTGGCAACGGGAAAGTAGGCATTCACCCCTAGTGAGACGGGGTTTGCAGGAATACCCAATGATTCTACACCAGATTCGGTGGCAGTTGAAGAAGAAATACACAATGTTAACTAGAGGGGGATCTCCGTTACATGCCTTACTTTAAGGTAATGTTACTTTTATTTACTTTTCATAACAACATATAAATATTTCATAACTTTGTCAAACAGAACTGCATAGGTGCAATTGACGGTACTCACGTTAATGTCTGAATATCCAGTCAGGACAGGGTGGCTTATATTGGTCGAAGTGGATCGACTACTCAAAATGTCATGACAGTATGTGACTTCAACATGTGTTTCACGTTAATGTCTGAACATGTGTTTCACGTTAATGTTATGGTGGGTTGGGAAGGGAGTGCACATAATAGTCAAGTTTTCTCCTATGCTACGAGGAATTGATCGCAAGGTTTTTCTCATCCGCCTTCAGGTTTGTTTTGATTTATAAAACTACAAGTTATATTTATTTACTACAAATAACAATATCTTCTATAACAGGAAAATACTATTTGGTTGATGCTGGATACCCTATGCAGAGGGGTTATCTGAAGACATATCCAGACACTATGTATCATATTCCTGATTTTGAGCGAGCAAGTGGCAGTATTCGTGGTAGGAAATAAATGTTCAACAAATGTCACTCCTCTTTACGTGGGGTAATTGAAAGAACGTTTGGGGGTTGGAAAAAGAAATGGGTAATCCTACGTGATATGTTATCATATCCATTTCAAAAGCATGTGCATATTGTGGTGGCAACAATGACACTTCATAACTTCATACGGCGACACCATTCACGTTCAGATACGGACTTTAGTATGGCTGATAACGAAGACCTAACTATCTATGAAGAACCTTCAGGAATCATGATCGGGCCTTCAGTTCCTAAGGATGACAATGAATTTAATGAATTTGAAGTTAATGACTCGGAGGGTGTGGCTTAAATGACTGCTCTGAGGAAGTATATAGCAGATGCTATATATGAAAACTAATCCAGCAAGTCTTTCTTTTCTTCGCATATATGTAAATCAATCTTTATGTTGATTTTATTTTTTTGGTAACATGTTCTGACATTCGGTTTTTTTTTTTTATTTGCAATTATACAAACATGACTTCTAGGATATCTGTTGCAGACAGATGTATTTTGTGTTATTTTGGACTACCGTCTCTGTTGCTTACATCGCGGCAATCTCATAGGTTTGGGAGGCAGTTTTACGGTTGTGTCAAGGGTGTTTCAGCTTGTTGCGGTTTCTTCAAGTGGGCTGACAGTCCCACATATTACACTACCAGTAGTCATGGGAATCTGATGTTTTCTGATGTTGATAGTGCAGCTGAAAACAGGCGCAGACATAGTTTGAAATTAAATATTTTAATATTTCTCATTGTAGTTGTACTTATCTATGTCATTTTTTTATTTCTTCTGGTACTCACAAAAATCTAAGAACTGTATGTCATCTTTTGGAACTGATTTGTGATGATTGTATGTTTCTGCACTATATGCTTCTGTATTACCAATAAGCTATTCAGAATAATCTGCCCTAAACAGTTTTATTAGCTGATTATAAATAATCAACTGCTGCGCCAAACAGACCCGAAGTCTTTCATTTTTTGTGGGAATATACATACTCTGACAGGTAAATTAAAAGAATTAATAGATTTTATGATTCATAATAATACAATATCTTATGTATTCAAGAAACTAAATATGTTTGATAAAAGACTAAAGAGATTAATATTTATGATTTTAAACTTTGGTATTCAGGTACGAGTCGTACTAGAAATTGTGTAGATGTATTATAAATAAGAGCTTGAAATACAACTTTATAAGAAAATTAATATAATTAAAGATAGACTTACAACCTTAAAACTTATTTTTTATACTAATATTCTTCATATTATAAGGTTTAAGCTCCTCCAATGAGTTTAAAAATTTGTTCAAAAGAAAAAATTTTTAATGAATTCAAAAGAATTAATGCAAAGGATATCACTTGAAGAAAAAAAAATTATTCGAGGAGATTTAAATGGATATTTTGGCAGTGGTATAAGATTTTAGAAATATTTATAGTGGCTACAATTTTGGAGTGATTAATAAAGAAGGTAAAGTCATATTAGATTTTACTTTAGTTTACGATTTTTTTATAGGTAATACTTATTTAATAAAAAGAGATGAGCATATTATTATAACGAATCGACGATGAAACCAGCAGCATAGATAAACTCTGGACACTTTGCGTGGATGGAACCTCTGGAACCTTAAGAAAAAGATTGTGTATGGTATTATAAAGCCCACATGTACTTATATCTCATTATTTGATTTTACTCTGTTTTGATGTCATTAATAATCAAGCCGAGTACGAAATACTAATTGTCGAATTGTTCCTTTCAGTAGAAATCAGATTGAAATATCTTCTTGTTAAATCATATTCGTAACTGACAGTTAACTAAATAAATGGGATATTCAAAGTACGAAACGAAATCCTACAAAAAATATTTATTAAACGCAGAAAGTTTGAATATTTTTGAATCAAGGACACTTTGAGAGAAGAAAACCAGCCAGCTTGCCTTCTCTCTAAGGGTGAATATTAGGTGTCCAAGCGGCATATGATTCTAGAGCAACCTGTTATTAATGGACTTGAAATATTAAGCATCGAATCAGAGTCTTTTGCAAGTTGGATTGACCCTATAAATGCATATTTGACCATAGAGCAAATTTCATCAAGAATAACAAATACTCAAAAATGCAGATCAAAAGAGGCCTAATATTTCATTATCAATAATGAACTATTCAAAAAGCCAATAATTAATATTTCATCGATGTGCCTTAAGGATAATGAAATGACAATAATCCTCTAAAAAATTATGCAGGAGAATGTGGAAGTCATTCGAGAGGTAAAAACTTTTGCCAACTGTATCTTGCGGCATAGATATTATTGGCCAAACTTAAGAAAAGACACGGAGTTGGCACAAACATGCGAACAATTCCAAATATTTGCTCCCATGTGATTATAACATTCTCATAAGCTTCAATCAATCACAGATCCCTAGTCTTTCATGATTTGGGGGATGGAACTCCTCAGCCCCTTTCCTCCAAGAAAAGGACAATAAAAGTTCATTCTTGTAAGGATTAACTACTCTTATAAATAAATTGAAGCTAAGACACCAACAAAAATCACTGTTGAAATAGTATGCAACTTTATATGAACCGATATTGTATGTTGATTTGCCTATAACAAAATGAAAAATTTTGCGCAAGAGAAATAGCTCAAGTATATTTATGTTCACCATCCAAAAAAAAGGCTAGTAGAAGCTGCCAAAAAATTGATCCTCAGCTTACTGAAGAAAAAAAATAAAAGGGCAAAAATGACAGTGAGCTAAAATATTGCCCTTCTTATTATGGGTGTTACGAACTACACCCTTCACTTTTACCGGACACACTCCTTTCATCTTGTCACATGTAATTGAAGTAATAATTCCAGTATAGTATGACATAAATACTCAGTAGGTCTTAATTGTCTTTAGCTTCGGTGAGCAAGAGTTGAACGAATGAAGAGAACTTCATGACGGAAGTCTGTGCAAACGCTAGATCTCTTGAAAGAGCAACGCGCTCAACCTGCATTATGACAAGCGGAAGTCAAGAGAAGAACCTCAAAATAATACTACTCGTGAGTGAAGGAATGCCAATTCAAAGCAAACGATCTTGTCTTCAAAAAAGTTGACGCCACAGCTCACTATCAAGTTGTTGGCAAACTCGATTCTTCATGGATGAAACCATACATAATCAAAGAGCAACTTAGCCTAAGCGTGTTTAAGCTAATTACATATCTCAGTAAAGAAGTTCGTNAATGAATGAAGAGAACTTCATGACAGAAGTCTGTGCAAATGCTAGATCTCTTGAAAGAGCAACGCGATCAACCTGCATTATGACAAGCGGAAGGCAACAGAAGAACCTCAAAATAATACTACTCGTGAGTGAGGAATGTCAATTCAAAGCAAACGAACTTGTCTTCAAAAAAGTTGACGCCACAGCTCACTATCAAATTGTTGGCAAACTCGATTCTTCATGGATGAAACCATACATAATCAAAGAGCAAGTTAGCCTAAGCGTGTTTAAGCTAATAACGTATCTCAGTAAAGAAGTCTGAAGAACGTGGCGCGGGGATGATCTCAAATTTTTTTATCCCAAAAGCATGGCGAGGTGACCACATTCATTTAAATAGCAATTATTGAGCATAAGAAAAAAGGAAAAGCTAAGTACTCCAATGACTCGCCTTTACTCATTTAAGAGTGAAGACATTTGACAACAATATAATATATTTTTTTGATTTGCTTAAAGAAATTAGTTCTAAGTAAGTTGTTATGACATAAAAAATAATTTTTTTTTGCTAAGGGATAATTAACTATCTTCACAAAAATGTTAGAGACCCATAAACTACGAGAAAAACCTTATAAATGTAGCTCACGAGCCACCAAGAAAGTAAGACCTTAAGGAGATTAAAAATCTCTCAAGCAGGAGACCGATTTATACCTCAAGCATCATTATTTCTTTTTTATAAGAAGTAACTTAAGACAAAATTAATTTTTCAATTAAAAATCCTTAAAATATACATTGATTGTTCACAAGAGTAATATCCAACAACAAGATACTCATCTTTCTCTTTACTCATATACTATGGAGCAAAAGTGAGCATTAGTTAAAGAAATAATGAGTTTCTACATACTCATCATACTAAACTAACTTCAGAAACTTGCCCAAAGTTCATCAGATGCACTTTGTTATTCGCCAATGACTTTTCATGCATACCTGATAAAGCCGCCATGAGATCTGCAGTAGACATCTCCTTGATGACGTTGTGGGCAACATATCTTGATATGATTAATCGAATAACCCCCAAAACCTGTCGATCTAGCAGAATTCATTCTGTCTCGTTCATCTTTTCCGGTTGTTTTCCCAGTAACCGAAGGTGAAGTTTTTTCATATAAAGGTAGTTCTCTATCTGCATCCTCCAGTAAGCAAAATTTGTGTCATTGAACTTCTCAATCTTCGAAACATTCACTTCATCTCCAGTCATCATTCTTCCTTAAATCCAAACCGGGCTTTGATATCAGTTGTTGTGAAAAACAATGATAATAAAGCGAAAAATGAAACGAGAAAAATTACACGCAGAAAAAACGCCAGAGCTACACAGATTTACATGATTCAACAAATTTGCCTACGTTCATGGAGCTGTAGAGGATTTTATTTCTTTGAGGAATTACATCGTCGAGTGTCTCGACGTTTACAAGAAAATCTCTATTTTCTTTTCTTCCTCTCTCTCTCTCTTAGAGTACTTGGCTTGGCCTTGTTTGCCTAATTTATGACAAGCCATAAGAGATTATTTATAGAAACCAGGAGAGCGGTAGTCGGGAGGTAGGTGGGCAGCAGATGGAATGTGGTAGGTGAGCGGTAGGTGTGATAGGTAGAATTCTTAATTAAGAGGTTAATTAAATTACGCTAGACGAGGTCTCCACATTACCAAATAACGACAAAGCTAAGAGCATTGAACACTCCCAATATAAACAATAGGAGCTGTGAGAGTGTCGACGGAGCATAAAGTTAATGTTATAGTTCTTACTTGATGGAGGGATGCGCATGTGAAATTTCATTAGCATCTATCATCTACCAAGTGAAACCCCTCCGGTGACCCTAGAGAGAGCCTTAGCCCTACTAAATTTGAACAACCTGATGTTAGTATTCAGCGAGCAAAAGACCCCCTAGTTCAGATATCAACAAACAAAAGGACTATATCCTACCTGGTAGGATCAGCGAGGATAGTTTACTTCCCTTCTTGCGATAGACTCTGATCACGCCATCTTTATCCATCTTCCCTTCTTCACTCAATAAAAATGTTTTAACCACTTCCACTTGAGTGTTTTTCACAGGTCACTCCACCCTATTTACATGCCTTGAAGGAGGAGTCACGATAAGTGTTACTAACTTTTTTTACATAACCTCATAATGACATATTTATTATTATTTATTATAATTACCATTGCTGATATTACTCGACACCAATAATAAAAAAACAAAAGAAATGTGATGCTTTTCTAGGCAAGGACTTCATTGGCAATGGTTACAGAATCCACCTGCAAGAGCCGTAACGTGACTTTCCCAATACTTAAAATGCATTGATATAAATTGTAAAACTTGAGTTAAAGGATTTGTATTAATGATGCAATCAAACCACAAACGCTAAAGGAAGCAAAGCTATGATCATATATGAACACTACAATGTCAGATATAGATAAAAAATATACCAATAAAATACTAAGAATATAGATACACGTGTATCCTCACACATACATAAAGACCACAGAAAAAGCAACAATCAAGCGTTAGAAGAAGTTTCATCTTGATCTTACTATTCATCACCAGATCATCCAAGAAGCTGCTTGTATCGTTCCAAATCATCCCAATCAGGAGGAAGGATCTCTTTTTGCACCTCAGTACTAAGCATTGCTTGATCATCCTCTAATAATGATCTGCCAGTAACTCTTCATACTCAGACATCAGTTTAATTTCTTGAAGGAACTCCTCTTGCATTTTCCTTCCTACAAGATGCTCCTTCAAGCTTGTGAATCTTTCTTTAAACTCGTTATTCAACTTGTCGACTTCTTCGCACATCATATAAAATTTTTCAAGGTATGCAGCTTGGTCTTCCATCCACTTCCTTTGCTCAACAGAGCGTTCAACTAGGAGTCTCGCTGATCATTTATGCTCTTCAAGCTCTTCCATCAAGGTTTTAGCCGTCCCTTCACATCGGCTAACTCGCATTCTAATGAGGAATTACGTGAATTTTTCTCCCTTAGCTCATAGAGTAGCTTAGCTTTCTCCTCCTCTAACCAGTTTATCTAAGCTTGAGAGGAAGCGAGCAGCCTCGCGTTTTCTTTGGCTTTCTTCTGTAGCTCTTCCTCCTCTAACCAGTTTTAACTTAGCATATCCTTTACAAAGTCGGCGGTCACACATGGTGTATTTAATTTGTTATGTTTTATCTTATTAAGTGATTTGAACTAGTTGGATGAATTTTCAAATATTAATGATTTCGTTTATTAAGTTTGATAGTGAAAATGCTATGTTTACAATTTTGGAAAAGTTACACATGTTCCTTTAATTACTTTTAATCATTTCAATTTTATTATTTCTTTATTATTTTGTTGATTAATGATCATCTGGATTCGAATTATATCAATTTTAATTTTTCAAATTTTGGATTAAGAATTTAAAGCTGAGGAAGGATTTTAAAGGAAAAGTGGAACTGTTTTAGAAAGATCTCACAGACGCGAAGAATGATATCGTCCATTTTGTCCGCTCCAAAGTAGCTTCATGAGTATTCGACATCCTAACCGCGAACGGATTTACCTGGCAAATGCATATAGAGAATTTATATGAGAATTCAATTCGATATAGGATCACAAAAGTGAACGTGATGTGCAAAAATCAAGATGTTAGATTTAAGACGAATGTAAATTTAAATGTTAGGTATGTAGACACATAAACATTACACGGTGGATCTGTAAGTTTGCATATTTGAGTGTTAAGCATGTGAATCCATAAGAATTACACGGTAGCTTTGTAAATCCATAGGACTTCAACAAATACAAGTAGATTTTGAGAGAAGTTTAAGAGATGGTTGTGTATCGAATTCGGGCAAATATTATGTGAGCTTCAACTAGTGCTTAAGGGTTGAAATCACAAGAGCTTTCAGCGACTACAAGCAGGTTTTGAAGGTTTGCTTGGGGGCTGTCTAGGTGCTGAAATGTGGCAGGTTTCGATTGAGTTTGGGGGCTATTTAGGTGGCTGAAACGGAGCAGGTTTTGAGTGAGTTTTGGGGCTGTTTAGATGGTTGAAACGGAGCAGATTTTGAGTGAGTATTGGGGGCTGTTTAGAAGCCGAATTTTAGCAAGTTTGACGTTGGGTTTTGGAACTTCATAAGAGCTGAAATTGACGTGGGTTGTGAGTGAGTTTGTTGAGTAAAGTTGCAACAAACTAAAAAAAGGCTTAGATAAGGCAATTACAAACATGCCATTAAATTCTAATGTATTCACAACATCTAGGACGCAAAGAAAAAGAAGGATTCTTGTGGCCGACCCCACTTAGTGGGATAAAGGCTTGTTGTTGTTGTTGTTGTATTCACAACATCTAAACTTTACTTTTCACATTACCACCACTCAAATCTCTCATATCGAATAAAAAATCCCACCAATTTAATTTTTAAAGGTTTAAATACAACTTCTCATGCATAGGTAAGTTGATACGTATTGNGGAATTACGTGAATTTTTCTCCCTTAGCTCATAGAGTAGCTTAGCTTTCTCCTCCTCTAACCAGTTTATCTAAGCTTGAGAGGAAGCGAGCAGCCTCGCGTTTTCTTTGGCTTTCTTCTGTAGCTCTTCCTCCTCTAACCAGTTTTAACTTAGCATATCCTTTACAAAGTCGGCGGTCACACATGGTGTATTTAATTTGTTATGTTTTATCTTATTAAGTGATTTGAACTAGTTGGATGAATTTTCAAATATTAATGATTTCGTTTATTAAGTTTGATAGTGAAAATGCTATGTTTACAATTTTGGAAAAGTTACACATGTTCCTTTAATTACTTTTAATCATTTCAATTTTATTATTTCTTTATTATTTTGTTGATTAATGATCATCTGGATTCGAATTATATCAATTTTAATTTTTCAAATTTTGGATTAAGAATTTAAAGCTGAGGAAGGATTTTAAAGGAAAAGTGGAACTGTTTTAGAAAGATCTCACAGACGCNAGAATTTAAAGCTGAGGAAGGATTTTAAAGGAAAAGTGGAACTGTTTTAGAAAGATCTCACAGACGCGAAGAATGATATCGTCCATTTTGTCCGCTCCAAAGTAGCTTCATGAGTATTCGACATCCTAACCGCGAACGGATTTACCTGGCAAATGCATATAGAGAATTTATATGAGAATTCAATTCGATATAGGATCACAAAAGTGAACGTGATGTGCAAAAATCAAGA
>JXCR01098507.1:453794-509986 GCA_002079205.1 Phalaenopsis hybrid cultivar | reverse complement strand
TTTCAATTAATTTAATAGCAATCATAAACTTTGAAATCAAAATTTATTCATAAATTATTTATTTTGTTATTAAAAAAATCATTTGCATCAAACATAAAAAAAGATAGGCATGGAAGAGTGTAATTAAGGATTCTCTCCCGCACGAAAAATCAGCTCACTAATCCCCCCACAATGATCTAGTTATTGCTCAGGTAGTGCTCGCTCAAGGGCTTCAAAAAGGTTCTTTTTGTTAAATTCACTTGCAATAGCCAAATATGTTGGCTAAATTACTAAAATTGGCCAACAATCAGATCATTGTGGAGCATGAGGCTTTATTGGTTAGCTTATGATTTATTTTAAGAGTTGATGCCAAGCATTTGACCACTTTTGTTGATCAAGTTAAACGAGAGTATAAAGTTCAGCGCCACATTATAAATAAATACCTCTTTAGAGTCAAAATTAAGAACAACTAGCACAAGTCCGTATTCATCAAACCCTCTTGATAATAGAACAATTTTATTAGCACACAAGTGTGTCAAGATTGCTAGTCGACTTGCAATATATCTCATATGTCCTGGAACTAAAAAGCTTGAAATAATATAAGCCATCACATGATAAAGGCAAATTTAATCTTACAGCAAAAACTCCAAAAGGTTCAAGATGAAGAAGACACAATATTTGCAGATTGACAAACACGTTATTTAGAAAATCATTTTAATACGACTAATCTCTGATGTGTACGAAAGGCTAAAATTGCTAATAATTTTGATAAAGATTTTTTGATGGGAAAGCAGAAAATATTTCAGTGAAAGAATACTTGTTGAGAAAATAAGGGCGAAGAAAAACAGTAATCGACACAAATCCAGAAGAACACAGAGATTTAACGAGGTTCGGCGAAGATGCCTACGTCCTCGGGAGCAGAGCGGCGAGTTCCTTTCACTATTCAGAAAAGAGTTACAAAATAGAGGATTACTAACAGGCCTATTTATAACCCCAGGAGTAAACCTAGGCACAATATGTAATTACAACATTACCCCTGTACCAAACCGCGGGGCTTTGCCCCCGCACCCCAACCCACGTAACTTCCCAATTTGGACAGATTCTTCCGCTCCGCTCTGCTCCGCTTCGATCCAGCGTCTGTCCCGATATGGTAAATGAGCCATACCATAACAATACTCGCTCATTAAATTTTGTGATAACACTAGTTGTAGATGAATTTGGGCTAAGATTTAAAGATTAATGATAAGCAAATCTTTGTGCATCATGCCAAAACTAATAAATATGTAGAGGATAAATAGAGACTAATAACAAGCAAATCTGGAATCTTAGGGAAAAAAAACTAATCNGATTGACAAACACGTTATTTAGAAAATCATTTTAATACGACTAATCTCTGATGTGTACGAAAGGCTAAAATTTCTAATAATTTTGAAAGAGATTTTTTGATGGGAAAGCAGAAAATATTTCAGTGAAAGAATAAGCGCTCATTAAATTGTAGATGAATTTGGGCTAAGATTTAAAGAGTAATGATAGGCAAATCTTTGTGCATCATACCAAAACTAATAAATATGTAGAGGATAAATAGAGATTAATAACAAGCAAATCTGGAATCTTAGGGAAAAAAACTAATCAACGAAGTAAAATGGGTTCAACAGCTAATAGTCATGCTTCAGGCTCTACAAACGAAATCTTCCTCTACAATAAGACAAGCTCTCTTTGCTCCAACATGAATTAGAGGCAGTTACTTATCGACACAGCTTGCGCAATGAAAAAATTGTTGATGCTTTGAACCNAAGACAAGCTCTCTTTGCTCTAACATGAATTAGAGGCAGTTACTTATCGAACACAGCTTGCGCAATGAAAAAATTGTTGATGCTTTGAACTTTCAATAATGAGAATTTGATGTGTACGAAATGTGTTATGTTATTTCCTATGTTTTCTCCATTATTTGTATCAATTTGATATTTTTTATGGTAATTTTGCATGTTTTTGCAAGTTACAGGTTGCAGGTTATAAGAAAGAGCCTTCGAAACAAATTTTTCCTAAGTCCTTATCAGGCAATTCGACCCAAACAAGAAACCTAGCGCTGCCCATGGCTTCATTCAACCAGGGAAAGATAAATGAGAGAAAGATGGTGCTCCCGGCGCTCGAACCGGGAACAACATGGATGGAAAGTTTGCACCCAACTGGAGACCTGACGCCTGAAGAAAAAATCCTTACACCATTCAAGACATGAAGCACAGAAAGTCGGAGCTCGCCTTGGAAACCAAGCGCATGGTACCGACCTATGGAAGTTTGGATGGTTTTGTGTCGATGTGGCATCTTGCAAGGCTTAAATTGCTTGGATTCAAATTTACGAGAACCCCGGTGTATTAAACGATCCCTAAGCATAGTGTACGAGGAAGAATTTGAGGGGGACATTGAGAATGCTAGGGTAAGTTTGGTGAGAAATTTTCTTTTTTGTAAAGTGTGAGTGCTATCAAATAGAGATCACTGTAAAAGGGAGAAATTCAGTGTNTCGAAGCTCGCCTTGGAAACCAAGCGTATGGTACCGACCTATGGAAGTTTGGATGGTTTTGTGTCGATGTGGTATCTCGTAAGGCTTAAATTGCTTGGATTCAAAGTTACGAGAACCCCGGTGTATTAAACGAACCCTAAGCATAGTGTACGAGGAAGAATTTGAGGGGGACATTGAGAATGCTTTCGGGTAAGTTTGGTGAGAAATTCTCTTTTTTGTAAAGTGTGAGTGCTATCAAATAGAAATCACTGTAAAAGGGAGAAATTCAGTGGAGCAAAGCAACTAATCCTTTCGGTGAGATTATTCCTATGTAAGCTCTTTCTGCTTTGGTTTCTCAATGAAATCTATTTGGTTTTCTTTCAATGTATCTAGGAACTAAATTTTATATGCTTCTTTGAATTGGTTGGTGATGAATCATGTTATTTTCATGAGATTTGTCAGAGATTTCTCTGAATTTAATTGCATTTTAATGCGTTATACTTTTAATAATCATTTACTTTCAATCTGGTCAGTTGGAATGTTAAAATCCCTTATGATATAGGACTATTGGCCGTAGACTAGAAGAACATGTATAATAAAACTAAATCACTTAGTGGAATAGGAATTTTGTTAGCAGGTGATTGCAACTTCATAGAAGATTAGAAGACCCTGAAAAATATTACATGGTTAAGCCAACTTAGCTATAATAAGAGATTCTATCGTTTCTTATGGCGATGGAAGAGGTTAAGAAGGATTTGTCCATGTTTGTTATTTTAAAAATTTATTGGAAAATTATCAAGGAATCACTCAATCCAAATCAAAAAAGCATAAATATCATAAAAAACATGCTCTTGTAACTTTTAAGTTCTTTACTTTAACAAAGTTAGGATTTTAGACACTTTAAAATTCACAAAATTTCGACTCTTCAAACTATACCTAGGATTAATAAACTAGAACTTTTACCTCTTTGGAAATTAGCAAGTTCTCTGTAGGATTGATACACGCACTCAAAAATCAATATACAACTTAATTAACATGTATACTTGCATGGTTGGCACGTGCATCACTACATCGTGGCATCATAGTTGATTATTGGAGAAACTTTGATGAAGTATTGCAAACTTATTTCTACCTCCTTGAAGAGCATAAAATTCAAACATCTCCCCATAAGGAAATCTGCCAAAAATTACGATGGAAATGTTCATGAACTTTTATCAATTGAACATCCAATGCAACAAGAAGATAATCCTCCTTCAAAAGGTTACATCTAAATAAGAATCATATATTATCAATAAATATTTAGGCCTTGGAAGACCAACTTCAAACTTACACAGGAAAACCTATTCTAAGAACTTGGAATAGAGCAACTAAAAGTATTTTATCCTTGAAAAGTGCATGCCTGAAAACTCAATGTAAATTATAATTTTAATCAATTAAATAAAAAATATATTTTCTAGGTCTATTTATTTTTTTATGATCATGGAAATTTATAATCTAGAGCTTATGGAATCCCTCATGTCTAAATTAGACGGGGGAACTTCTCTCAAAGACGTCAGTAATATTGATATATTGAAGGAACTATCAACAAGTCTGATTGTGGAGTCCACACTTCATTTTTTAGTTAAATTCAGTTAATATAAAGGACAAAAATCAATATGTTAATTTAGATCAAAATTAATGAATTAACTTGAAAAAGAAACTTACAAAGTCACTACCATAGAGTATATCAAAAAATTTGAGACTGCCCTGTAAGCAAGCTACAACCCACTGCTACACAAACAAACTAAAATTCAGTCATTTTTCACTTAAAGCATGAGTTTTGTTCAAGGAGAAAAATAACTAAGATGAGCTTTCTAATAGTATCATATATAATAGCATCAGCCCAAAAAGTCTATGATTATTTCAACAAATTTTTAGTACTATTATATTCAATCCTAACTTGACTATTTGGCTATGGGTATTTTCACAAGCGTATGCCTTAGATATCACTCAAGATGGCAAGGTATAGTAGATTCATATAAGTCACACCTTTGGCTATGAGAATCTTTGAATAACTCGTCCATCCTGATGAAAAGTCAAGAACATTTTTTCTCTAAAGTCCGATCACAGCCTATTTTGTCAAAACAATAAGACAGAAAGCGATATCTTCTTCATTTTTCGCAAAAATTGAGTCCATGTAGTCTTTTGATTGAGCACGGTTATTGAACAAGTCAGCCCCACTTGGCTTTCAATTTTATAAAATATCAAAAACAGCCCTTTTTTCTTGTTTTCATTAGCCAGCAAAACTCATAATTTTATTAGGTGATTCTTATAATCCCTCAATTTATGCATGCTTTCATGCTTTCAAGTTTTAAATGTGGTTCATCCATTTAATTAGTGGCCATTTCAAGAGAGGACGACTCTCTCCTTACTGAGGCAATCTCCAACTCTTTATTTACATTATGTTTTATGCTATTTAATCAGTGTACTTAGCCTACCATTTTTGTAGTTTCTTGTCTGTAAGACCCAATTTGCGAGCACTCCACTTACCTTTTGTTTGCCTTCATATAAAGCAGCTTTTACAACATTTTCTTATGTAGTGGACTAAAGACATCTCATAAAATTAAAATGATACAGAGAAAATTCTATAATTTATGCTATGCCTCCAACTACTTTTCATCCTAATTGACGAGTTCAATACACATTCCAACATGCAGAGTTCTTAAGGACTGGTGATCACTAAGTGGCCATCATCAAAAACGAGCTCTAAATAAAAACAGTAACAAAAAAAAAACAATTTATATGTGAAAGAAAATAGAAGCAAAACAAAATATTCAAAAGCTTTATAATGAAAGGTTTGATTTCATAGTAGAAGTAATGACTTCATAAGAAAGGACCAACTTCAAGGCAACTGAANTTGTTGGTGGTTGTCGATGGCTAACTTTGGTGGATGGGTATGACTTTGATGGTTGGCGACGAACTTTGATAATTGACAACAACCACTTAGACTTTAAGAGTAAGCTTGAGTTGTAAGCCCATTCTCTTCTCTCTTCCTATTCAAGTGAAGAATCTGAGTCTATTTATAATTTTTTTAGATGAACATTTTGGTAAATTTGATCAATCTCTAAAACACTCCATCAGACGGTTCATATTGATTCCCTTAATCACAGATAACTTATTTAGCATTTAAATATCTTAATGATATCAGAATTGAATGATCTTAAACTTGGTTTTGACTATAAAAATGTCAAATTTTTAAATCATTTAATCTTTCAATTGATGCAGCAAAACTTTTGACTGCACTTCAAGTGTTCGATCTAGGCATATTTGGACTCAAATTAGATCACTTTTGGCATTATTGGGTTTATCTTTCTTAGACGGTCAGTTTGACTATATACTTGATAGAATTGATGTCCGAATGATCTTGAATTTAAATTTAGAATGATTCCAACTCAAAATGCTTCGAGATTCATGCCTGATGATAAGAATTTGTTCATGCCACATCATTAATTATCATAAAAAACGAAGTCTTCGCACCAAAAACCTAAAATCGAACCTAAAATTCTCCAGCAAAAATTGATCAAAAAGCCATGCTAAACTTAAAAAATAATCAAGATAATCAAATTAGCTTAAAATGCTCGAAAGATCATAACATTTCAACATTTACTAAACTTAAAACTAGCAACCTGCTTACTCTCTTTTTTACAAACATAATAATTTTTTTTATAATCAGATAAGAGTAACATGCTTTCATTTACTTTGCTGCCTGAAACAAATTAATTCACATAATTCATAATAAAAAAATTTCAATTAATTTAATAGCAATCATAAACTTTGAAATCAAAATTTATTCATAAATTATTTATTTTGTCATTAAAAAAATCATTTGCATCAAACATAAAAAAGATAGGCATGGAAGAGTGTAATTAAGGATTCTCTCCCGCACGAAAAATCAGCTCAAGCCTTTAATAAACCGCATAAGAATTTACCACTCTCCTCCTCAACATGAGTCCCGACATAGTTGCAGCATCCTCGGATAGAGTGAGCATTCAAATTCAACATTTTTTAAATTCTTCATTTTATTTCCAATCAATATATTATACATTTGAGCACATTACTCCATCATCTAATCTACAAAATTTGGATCTAGTTATTGCTCAGGTAGTGCTCGCTCAAGGGCTTCAAAAAGGTTCTTTCTGTTAAACTCACTTGCAATAGCCAAATATGTTGGCTAAATTACTAAAATTGGCCAACAATCAGATCATTGTGGAGCATGAGGCTTTATTGGTTAGCTTATGATTTATTTTAAGAGTTGGCATTATGCCAAGCATTTGATCACTTTTATCAAGTTAAACGAGAGTATAAAGTTCAGCGCCATAGTATAAATAAGTACCTCTTTAGAGTCAAAATTAAGAACAACTAGCACAAGTCCGTATTCATCAAACCCTCTTGATAATAGAACAATTTTATTAGCACACAAGTGTGGCAAGATTGCTAGTCGACTTGCAACATATCTCATATGTCCTAGAACTAAAAAGCTTGAAATAATATAGGCCATCACATGATAAAGGCAAATTTAATCTTACAGCAAAAACTCCAAAAGGTTCAAGATGAAGAAGACACAATATTTGCAGATTGACAAACACGTTATTTAGAAAATCATTTTAATACGACTAATCTCTGATGTGTACGAAAGGCTAAAATTGCTAATAATTTTGATAGAGATTTTTTTATGGGAAAGCAGAAAATATTTCAGTTAAAGAATAAGCGCTCATTAAATTTTGTGATAACACTAGTTGTAGATGAATTTGGGCTAAGATTTAAAGATTAATGATAAGCAAATCTTTGTGCATCATACCAAAACTAATAAATATGTAGAGGATAAATAGAGATTAATAACAAGCAAATCTGGAGTCTTAGGGAAAAAAACTAATCAACAAAGTAAAATGGGTTCAACAGCTAATAGTCATGCTTCAGGCTCTACAAACGAAATCTTCCTCTACCATAAGACAAGTTCTCTTTACTCTAACATGAATTAGAGGCAGTTACTTATCGAACACAGCTTGCGCAATGAAAAACTTGTTGATGCTTTGAACTTTCAATAATGAGATTTTGATGTGTACGAAATATGTTATGTTATTTCCTATGTTTTCTCCATTATTTGTATCAATTTGATATTTTTTACGGTAATTTTGCATGTTTTTGCAAGTTACAGGTTGCAGGTTATAAGAAAGAGCCTTCAAAACAAATTTTTCCCAAGTCCTTATCAGGGAATTCGAACCAAACAAAAACCTAGCGCTGCCCATGGCTTCATTCAACCAGGGAAAGATAAATGGGAGAAAGATGGTGCTCCCGGCGCTCGAACCAGGAACAACATGGATGGAAAGTTCGCACCCAATTGGAGACCTGACGCCTGAAGAAAAAATCCTTACACCATTCAAGACATGAAGCACAGAAAGTCGGAGCTCGCCTTGGAAACCAAGCGTATGGTACCGACCTATGGAAGTTTGGATGGTTTTGTGTCGATGTGGCATCTCGTAAGGCTTAAATTGCTTGGATTCAAAGTTACGAGAACCCCAGTGTATTAAACGAACCCTAAGCATAGTGTACGGGGAAGAATTTGAGGGGGACATTGAGAATGCTTTCGGGTAAGTTTGGTGAGAAATTTTCTTTTTTGTAAAGTGTGAGTGCTATCGAATAGAGATCACTGTAAAAGGGAGAAATTCAGTGGAGCAAAGCAACTAATCCTTTCAGTGAGATTATTCCTATGTAAGCTCTTTCTGCTTTGGTTTCTCAATGAAATCAATATGGTTTTCGCACAATGTATCAAGGAACTAAATTTTATATGCTTCTTTCATTTGGTTGGTGATGAATCATGTTTTTTCCATGAGATTTGTCTGAGATTTCTCTGAATTTAATTGCATTTTAACGTGTTATACTTTTAATAATCATTTGCTTTCAATCTGATAAGTTAGAATGTTAAAATCCCTTATGATATAGGACTATTAGCCGTAGACTAGAAAAACATGTATGATAAAACTAAATCACTTAGCGGAATAGGAATTTTGTTGGTAGGTGATTGCAACTTCATAGAAGATTAGAAGACCCTGAAAAATATTACATGGTTAAGCCAACTTAGCTATAATAAGAGATTCTATCGTTTCTTATGGCGATGGAAGAGGCTAAGAAGGATTTGCCCATGTTTGTTAATTTAAAAATTTATTGGAAAAATATCAACGATCCACGCAATCCAAATAAAAAAAGCATAAATATAATAAAAATCATGCTCTTGTAACTTTTAAGTTCTTTACTTTTACAAAGTTAGGATTTTAAACACTTTAAAATTCACAACATTTCGACTCTTCAAACTAGAGCTAGGATTAATAAAGTAGAACTTTTACCTCTTTGGAAATTAGCAAGTTCTCTGTAGGATTGATACACGTACTCAAAAATCAGTATATAACTTAATAAACATGTATACTTGCATGGTTGGCACGTGCATCACTGCATCGTGGCATCATAATTGATTATTGGAGAAATTTTGTGTAGTATTGCAAACTTACTTCAACCTCCTTGAAGTGCTTAAAATTCAAACATCTCCCCATAAGGAAATCTGCCAAAAATTACGATGCAAATGTTCATGAATGAAATTATTGTTCATGAACATTTATCAATTGAACATCCAGGCAACAAGAAGATAATCCTCCTTCAAAAGGTTACATCTGAATAAGGATCATATATTATTAATAAATATTTAGGCCTTGGAAGACCAACTTCAAACTTACACAGGAAAACCTATTCTAAGAACTTGGAATAGAGACAACTAAAAGTATTTTATCGTTGAAAAGTGCATGCCTGAAAGCTCATGTAAATTATAATTTCAATCAATTAAATAATAAATATATTTTCTAGGTCTATTTATTTTTTTATGATCATGGAAATTTATAATCTAGAGCTAATGGAATCCCTCATGTCTAAATTAGACGGGGGAACTTCTCTCAAAGACGTCAGTAATATTGATATATTGAAGGAACTATCAACAAGTCCGATTGTGGAGTCCACACTTCATTTTTTAGTTAAATTCAGTTAATATAAAGGACAAAAACCAATATAATTTAGATCAAAATTAATGAATAAACTTAAAAAAGCAACTTACAAAGTCACTACCATAGAGTATATCAAAAAATTTGAGACTGCCCTGTAAGCAAGCTACAACCCACTGCTACACAAACAAACTAAAATTCAGTCATTTTTCACTTAAAGCATGAGTTTTATTCAAGGAGAAAAATAACTAAGATGAGCTTTCTAATAGTATCATATATAATAGGACCAGCCCAAAAAGTCTATGACAATTTCAACAAATTTTTAGTACTATCAGATTCAATCCTAACTTGACTATTTGGCTATGGGTATTTTCACAAGCGTATGCCTTATAATTTACTCAAGATGGCAAGGTATAGTAGATTCATATAAGTCACACCTTTGGCTATGAGAAGCTTTGAATAACTCATCCATCCTGATGAAAAGTCAAGAACATTTTTTCTCTCAAAGTCCGATCACAGCCTATTTTGTCAAAACAATAAGACAGAAAGCGATATCTTCTTCATATTTCTCAAAAATTGAGTCCATGTAGTCTTTCGATTGAGCACGGTTATTGAACAAGTCAGCCCCACTTGGCCTTCAATTTTATAAAATATCAAAAAAAGCCTTTTTTTTCTTGTTTTCATTAGCCAGCAAAACTCATAATTTCATTAGGTGATTCTTATAATCCCTCAATTTATGCATGCTTTCATGCTTTCAAGTTTTAAATGTGGTTCATCCATTTAATTAGTGGCCATTTCAAGAGAGGACGACTCTCTCCTTACTGAGGCAATCTCCAACTCTTTATTTACATTATGTTTTATGCTATTTATTCAGTGTACGTAGCCTACCATTTTTGTAGTTTCTTGTCTGTAAGACCCATTTTGCGAGCTCTCCACTTACCTTCTATTTGCCTTCATATGAAGCAGCTTTTACAACATTTTCTTATGTAGTAGACTAAAGACATCTCATAAAATTAAAATGATACAGAAAAAATTCTATAATTTATGCTATGCCGCCAACTACTTTTCATCTTAATTGACGAGTTCAATACACATTCCAACATGCAGAGTTCTTAAGGACTGGTGATCACTAAGTGGCCATCATCAAATACGAGCTCTAAATAAAAACAGTAACAAAGAAAACACAATTCATATGTGAAAGAAAACAGAAGCAAAACAAAATATTCAAAAGCTTTATAATGAAAGGTTTGATTTCATAGCTGAAGTTATTACTTCATAAGGAAGGACCAACTTCAAGGCAGCTGAAGGGTGATATTCAACAAGTTCCAACTCCACATACATAATATTGAATAGAAAAATAAAATAAAACTGCAAAGTATGATCTAGGATTATGCAGAAAACTAACACAAATTAGTAATGAAAATAAATTTTCGTTCATTAAAGACAAAGATTCAGTTATATGAAGTTAAAAAAAAAATTGCAATAGCTTAATGCTTGGGTTGGCATATTTTCATAAAATTATACTAATAATAAGGTACAATAAAAATTTTAAAAGTATATATNGCAAAGCAACTAATCCTTTCGGTGAGATTATTCCTATGTAAGCTCTTTCTGCTTTGGTTTCTCAATGAAATCAATTTGGTTTTCGCACAATGAATCTAGGAACTAAATTTTATATGCTTATTTGATTTGGTTGGTGATGAATCATGTTATTTCCATGTGATTTGTCTGAGATTTCTCTGAATTTAATTGCATTTTAATGTGTTATACTTTTAATAATCATTTACTTTCAATCTGATAAGTTAGAATGTTAAAATCCCTTATGATATAGGACTATTGGTCGTAGACTAGAAAAACATGTATGATAAAACTAAATCACTTAGCGGAAAAGGAATTTTGTTGGTAGGTGATTGCAACTACATAGAAGATTAGAAGACCCTAAAAAATATTACATGGTTAAGCCAACTTAGCTATAATAAGAGATTCTATCGTTTCTTATGGCGATGGAAGAGGCTAAGAAGGATTTGTCCATGTTTGTTAATTTAAAAATTTATTGGAAAAATATCAACGATCCACGCAATCCAAATCAAAAAAGCATAAATATAATAAAAATCACGCTCTTGTAACTTTTAAGTTCTTTACTTTTATAAAGTTAGGATTTTAAACACTTTAAAATTCACAAAATTTCGACTCTTCAAACTAGAGCTAGGATTAATAAACTAGAACTTTTACCTCTTTGGAAATTAGCAATTTCTCTGTAGGATTGATACACGTCCTCAAAAATCAGTATATAACTTAATTAACATGTATATTTGTNAGTCTTTTGATTGAGCACGGTTATTGAACAAGTCAGCCCCACTTGGCCTTCAATTTTATAAAATATCAAAAACAGCCTTTTTTTTCTTGTTTTCATTAGCCAGCAAAACTCATAATTTTATTAGGTGATTCTTATAATCCCTCAATTTATGCATGCTTTCATGCTTTCAAGTTTTAAATGTGGTTCATCCATTTAATTAGTGGCCATTTCAAGAGAGGACGACTCTCTCCTTACTGAGGCAATCTCCAACTCTTTATTTACATTATGTTTTATGCTATTTAATCATGGTACTTAGCCTACCATTTGTGTAGTTTCTTGTCTGTAAGACCCAATTTGCGAGCACTCCACTTACCTTCTGTTTGCCTTCATATAAAGCAGCTTTTACAACATTTTCTTATGTAGTGGACTAAAGACATCTCATACAATTAAAATGATACAGAGAAAATTCTATAATTTATGCCATGTCTCCAACTACTTTTCATCCTAATTGGCGAGTTCAATACATATTCCAACATGCAGAGTTCTTAAGGACTGGTGATCACTAAGTGGCCATCATCAAATACGAGCTCTAAATAAAAACAGTAACAAAGAAAACACAATTTATATGTGAAAGAAAATAGAAGCAAAACAAAATATTCAAAAGCTTTATAATGAAAGGTTTGATTTCATAGCAGAAGTTATGACTTCATAAGAAAGGACCAACTTCAAGGCAGCTGAGGGTGATATTCAACGAGTTCCAACTCCACATACATAATATTGAATAGAAAAATAAAATAAAACTGCGAAGTATGATCTAGGATTATGCAGAAAACTAACACAAATTAGTAATGAAAATAAACTTTCGTTCATTAAAGACAAAGATTCAGTTATATGAAGTTAAAAAAAAAAATTGCATAGCTTAATGCATGAGTTGGCATATTTTCATAAAATTATACTAATAATAAGGTACATTAAAAATTTTAAANGTTTGTACAAGTTGGTATTATCTTTTATATATATATATATATATATTGTTAAGGATGGAGCCCGGTTCGTGACCTCGCTCCCGCTCGATCGCAAAACCGCTCCGGCCTCCGCCCGCTCTCGCGAGCACAAAGCGAACCAGGCTTCATCCGATCACGAATAGTCACGACTCCCTGTTGTGTTGCGAAACGTCGTCTCTCCGTTTCTNTATATATATATATATATATATTGTTAAGGATGGAGCCCGGTTCGTGACCTCGCTCCCGCTCGATCGCGAAACCGCTCCGGCCTCCGCCCGCTCTCGCGAGCGCAAAGCGAACCAGGCTTCATCCGATCACGAATAGTCACGACTCCCTGTTGTGTCGCGAAACGTCGTCTCTCCGTTTTCTGTTCGCGATAAAAGGCATCGCAGCGGGTCTCCTTTGGTTTTTGAAGTCACGATTTTTTTGTTCTTGTTCGGACCTCCTCGGGACAGAGGAAGAGAAGTGCAAGCAGTAGTTCCTTGCGGCAGAAGAAAGAAGGAAAAAGAAGAAGAAGATTGTTCTCCCTTGGCTTCCTCTTGGTGGCTTGTGGCAGAAGAGAAATTAGGTTTATTTCTCTTGAAATTTTATCTTCTTTGGTGTATCTCGGTGTAGAGCTTCTTCATTGTATCTCGGTATAGAGAGAGAAGAACGGAGACAGAAGAAGAGAAAGCAACAAAGAGAGAGATTCCTCTTGTAAGTCGAGATGATTAGGGTTGTCAATTTGANTGAAATTTTATCTTCTTTGGTGTATCTCGGTGTAGAGCTTCTTCATTGTATCTCGGTATAGAGAGAGAAGAATGGAGACAGAAGAAGAGAAAGCAACAAAGAGAGAGATTCCTCTTGTAAGTCGAGACGATCGACTGATGTAAATTCCTCAAGTAATAAAATCATATACAACNTTGGACCGCCGGAAGTCCCATGTGATGCGGCCGAGCGTGATGAAATGATCCCAGCCGCCTGATTTCCTCCACGGAAATTGGGAATCCATCCACCTGAGAAGATCGGTGCAAGTGCTGTCGCGCTCTTCGGAGGTAGAGGTGGAAGACCATAGGTGTTTCCCTNCCACTCCCGCTCGCGCAAAGCAAAGCTTTGCTTCGTCCAATCACGAATAGTCATGACTCCCTGTTGTTTTGCGAAACGTCGTCTCTCAGCTTCCTGTTCGTGATAAAAGGCATCGCAGCGGCTCTTCTTTGGTTTTTGAAGTCACAATTTTTGTGTTCTTGTTCGGACCTCCTCGGAACAGAGGAGAAGAAGTGCAAGCAGTAGTTCCTTGCGGCAGAAGGAAGAAGAAAGAAAAAGAAGAATATTATTCTCACTTGGCTTCTTTTTGGCGGCTTGTGGCAGAAGAGAAATTAAGTTTATTTCTTTTGTAAGTTTATCTTCTTCGGTGTATCTCGGTGTAGAGTTTCTTAGGTGTATCTCAGTATAGAGAGAGAAGAATAGAGAGAAAAGATGAGATAGCAACAAAGTGAGAGATTCCTCTTGTAAGTCGAAACGATCGACTGGTGTAAATTTTTCAAGTAGTAAAATCCTCTGCAACTCTGTAGACGTAGTCAATTTGCCGAACCATGTAAATTTATGTGTTCCGCTGTGATAATGTTTTCTGGCGTGAATTTTCTCGTTCTATTTTTCACTTCATCAAAGATCGTTCTCCTACTTTATTTATATATATATACCACAACAACTAGTATATATCACAATAACTGGTATCAGAGCTTTGTTTGGATCTGAAGAATAATGATAGCTGGAGATGAAGTGAATGTTTCAGGGATCGAGAAATTAAATGACACAGATTTTGATTACTGGAGGATGCAGATAGAGGACTACCTCTATGGGAAGAAACTTCATCTTTCGTTATTAGGGAAAATGCCTGAAAGGATGGATGAGACTGAATGAAATTTGTTGAATCGACAGGTTTCGGGATTTATGTTGCACACAACGTTGTCAAGGAGAGGACGACTGCAAATCTCATGACAGGCTTATCAGGTATGTATGAAAAGCAATCGACGAATAACAAAGTATACGTGATGTAAAAATTATTCAACTTGAAAATAGCGAAAGGTGTTTCTGTTGCTTAACACCTGAATGATTTCAATACTATCAAAAATCAATTATCGTCTGTTGAAAATGATTTTGATGATGAGATATGTGCGCTGATATTGTTGGCTTCATTGTCAAATAGTTGGGAAGCCATAAAGATGACAGTTAGCAGATCTGAAGGCAAATCTAAATTAAAAAATGATGATATTCGTGATTTGATTTTGGCTAAGGAGGTGCACATGAAAGATTCTGGCAAGATCTATGGTTCGAGTTCGACACTGAATGTTGATTTCAGAGGGAGATAACAGAACATAAACTCAAATATAGGAAGCTCAAAATCAAAGTGTGGTCAGCAGACAAACTGTTGGAATTATGGTAAGGCTGGTCACATAAAGAGAAACTGCAGAAATCCCAAGAATATGGAAAATGATAGCGCAAATGTGGTATCTGAAGAAGTACATAATACACTACTGTTGGCAGTTCATAGTTCTGTTGATGATGGAAGTGAAGAGAAGAGTGGGTCTGAGACACCCATTTCTATTGTTACACAGACAGATGATGGAGAACCACAAAGGTATGAGAAAATCTTGCAAGATGGTAGTTCGAGCAAGTGGAAGCTGACAGAATTTTTACCAAAGAAAAAGACATTACACAACAAGTGGGTGTACCGGGTGAAGACTAAGCATGATGGCGGTAAGAGGTACAAGGCCAGACTTGTTGAAAAAAGGCTTTCAGCAGAGACAGGGAATTGTCCATGCAGTGAGAGTTGTAAGCAAAAAAAAGAGTAACTCAGGAAATAACTTGAAGGTGCAAAACTATGTTGACCTTGCTGATATGTTAATTAAGGGTGTTACTCTTGAGAAACTGAAGTTGTGCACAGCTTCAGTTGGTCTTCTAGTGTGAAGACAGAAGCTTTGAGTTTCAGAGGTGGAGGATTTATGTTTAAAGAAAATGGGCGACAACGCCAATGGAGGATATCAGTTTGAGTAAGGAGGTGTTGATGCTTGTGTACCGATCTCCAAGTGGGAGATTTGTTAAGGATGGAGCTTGGTTCGTGACCTCGCTCCCACTCGCGCGAAGCTTTGCTTAGCTTAGTCAGATCTCAAATAGTCGCAACTCCTTGTTGTTTCGTCAAATGTCGTCTCTTCGCTTCCTGTTCGCGATAAATGGCATCGCAGCGGCTCTCCTTTGGTTTTTTAAGTCACGATTTTTGTGTTCTTGTTTGGACCTCCTCGGGACAGAGGAAGAGAAGTGCAAGCAGTAGTTCCTTGTGGCAGAAGAAAGAAGAAAAAGAAGATTGTTATCCATTGGCTTCTTCTTGGTGGCTTGTGGCAGAAGAGAAATTGAGTTTATTTCTCTTGTAAGTTTAGCTTCTTCAGTGTATCTCTGTGTAGAGAGAGAAGAAAAGAGAGCAGCGAAGAGAGAGATTCCTCTTGTAAGTCGAGACGATCGACTGATGTAAATTCCTCATGTAGTAAAATCCTCTGCAACTCAATGGACGTAGGGAATTTGCCGAGCCATGTAAATCTGTGTGTTCCGCTGTGTTAGTGTTTTCTGGTATGAATTTTCTTGTTTTATTTTTCGCTTCATCAAAGATTGTTCTCTTATTTTATATATATAAATATATATATATATATATATATATATTCTAAAAGAAAATTGATATTTGACACATGCCTAAATATCGATTTCTCATGCACTATTTGGACCAGCAGCAAAACTTCAGAGACCTTACGAGGGAAAACTCCTCGGATTAGCTCGCAAAGAACTAACTCAATCCCTGTTGCAATTTAACTCATGATAGAAGTCATAGAAAACTGCGACGCCAAGAAGAAGTTCATCGGGCTTTTTAGTTAATAACATGAAGAGAATATCACGTACAGGATCCAGATACATCTGAACTTGGCACGTAAAAGTTTTTCGAATAACGTGAGCAAAATTGTTGAGTAACTTGACAGGACAACATGCAATTTAATTTAGCATAGTGTATATTACTGTCACACTTTTATTTGGCTATTGTGGTTAAAAGCATTTTTTTTATAAAAAGATTTGCTAGTGTGGTGGCTACAAGCAAATTGATGTTCATGTTTAAAAAAGAAAAAAAAAATTATAATACCACAATAGCTTTATAAAAAAAAATTATATTCCCTATAACATCTCTATCATTACCCTTACAAATGGCTATACAGGTAACTAAAATGGACCCGTAGTCTCCATTTGATTAAGATCATCTATGTTGAACTTGGAGAATCTTTGCTCTATATTCATTAATCTCTCAATCACCTTATTAGCCCTTGTCTACTAAATCTCAATGCCTACACATAAACTCATTGTCATGGTCTTCAAATATTCCAATTTGATCAGCAGCACCTAGAATCCACCATTAGGGATCATTATCCTAGATTATCCCTCAAGTGATTTCGAAGTAAAGCTAGTTACATCAGAATTCGTGCTCCTCTCAAAAAAATTTTCACTCTTCTTGTTGGAGACCTTCTCATCCCTTTTCTCAATTTGCAGCTTCTTCAAGAGAGGGTTATCTGTTGATATAACCACTTCACAGACGAATTTTGGTTCAACTGCCTCTTTAAACTTCTTTTGAAGCTCAATGCTGACAATCAATCTTGTAAAAGTCCTTGAATTTCTATATTATGTACAAGAAGATAAGCTCTTTTAGCTATTGCAGATCAAAAGTATGGTGCTAAAATCGAACTATAAATCTCAAATTTNTGTGCTCCTCTCAAAAAAATTTTCACTCTTCTTGTTGGAGACCTTCTCATCCCTTTTCTCAATTTGCAGCTTTTTCAAGAGAGGGTTCTCTGTTGATATAACCACTTCACAGACGAATTTTGGTTTAACTGCCTCTTTAAACTTCTTTTGAAGCTCAATGCTGACAATCAATCTTGTAAAAGTCCTTGAATTTCTATATTATGTACAAGAAGATAAGCTCTTTTAGCCATTGCAGATCAAAAGTATGGTGACTAAAATCGAAGTATAAATCTCAAATTGNTTTCAAGAGAGGGTTCTCTGTTGATATAACCACTTCACAGACGAATTTTGGTTTAACTGCCTCTTTAAACTTTTTTTGAAGCTCAATGCTGACAATCAATCTTGTAAAAGTCCTTGAATTTCTATATTATGTACAAGAAGATAAGCTCTTTTAGCTATTGCAGATCAAAAGTAGGGTGACTAAAATCGAAGTATAAATCTCAAATTGATACGTTTCATGTTGATGCTTTTAAAATGAGCCAAAACAAAATTTATGTGCATTATAATAAGTCAGAGCTCTATTAAAGATTTGAGTGCGTAAATATGAAAGTATGTAATCCCAGCAAAAAAATAAATAAATAAATAAATAAATAAAAAAACAGAAGTCGGCCTCACAATTTATTACTATAGAGTATGGATAAATATGTACAGAGTGGCATATAATAAAGAAATAGTGCAATGTTCCCATCCTATCACTTACATATTTCAAGCAGCGCAGCGCAGCTGAATCTTGCTGCTGCTAAAAAAAATTTCTTTAAACCTCTAGCAGTGGTAGTACATTAATTGTACAATCACAAATCACAAATTGAAAAAAATAGTAATAATATAACTTCAAAGGCACAAAATTTATCGAATTTAACTAGCTCAGAATGGCGCAAACAATTACCTTTACAGTTTTACCCTCACCGTCGGTAGCGCTTTCCCTGAAATCGCCGGAGCACCCCTTGCACCGCCACTTCAAAGGCGTCCTCCATCCCCTCGTCGAGTCCTCTCTCCGCCCCTGCATACACCAGCTTCGGTATCAAACTTNTTCAAAGGCGTCCTCCATCCCCTCGTCGAGTCCTCTCTCCGCCCCTGCATACACCAGCTTCGGTATCAAACTCACCACCCTCTCCCTCATCTTTCGAACCTTCTCTTCGCCAATCCCATCCAAAACCCCCCTCACGCTGACCGCTCCACTCCTCACCTCTCTCCTATCGATGAACACCGACCACTCCCCAGCCTCCTCTTCTTCAGCAGGCAAGTACCACGTGTACTGCTCGTAGGCGCTCCGCCGCCAAAAGATCACCGGAATCGCCCCGGCGACCATGCAATCGAACATTGATCGCCGCGTGAAGCTATCCCCCCTAGGCTGCAAGCAGAATACCGAATCCAGAAAGAGGCTTAACGTCTCCGCGCTACGGTTTCCGCACCGCCCCTCGCTGCAATCAACCGCTCGACACGCGCTTCCCGCCCCCGCGCATTCCGACAATAATAAACCCCTAAAATCATCTTTGACGCTCACGCGCGCCGCTCCGGCGAAGCTAATGAGCGTCGATCGGGGCCGGTTCTTCACAAAAGCCTGCCAAGCACGCACCTCAGCCGCGCTTCGTGGGTGGAAACCTATGGGATATGGTATCCCCACGTCGAGCTCATCCCATGGGTTCCGTTCGATTAGAAGACGAGTCACATTCGCCATTCCCTGCATATAAAGAAAGCTCCCACCCCAATCGCGGTCTTTGGACCGCCGGAAGTCCCATGTGATGCGGCCGAGCGTGATGAAATGATCCCAGCCGCCTGATTTCCTCCATGGAAATTGGGAATCCATCCACCTGAGAAGATCGGCGCAAGTGCTGTCGCGCTCTTCGGAGGTAGAGGTGGAAGACCATAGGTGTTTCCCCACGGCAAGGCCGGCATAGAAGGGTATGTAAAATGCTGATGCCGCGTAGGGGTTTAAGGTTCGGCAACGGTGGGCGAGCAAGCGTCGGTGGAAAATCAGCTCTGCAGTGAATTGATCGGTGGAGAACCAAGAATTTAGAAGGGAATCCGGCACGATTCGCGCGAGATCGGCGGCTGGGGGGCCGAAGCCTCCGTTGGAGATGGCACCACAACGGGAAATCCATGGGTTGAGACCGGAGCAGTCGTTGATCAACTCTTTGTTGAACTTGGGAGGAATTTCGTAGACGTAAATCAAACCAGAGTCGCAGGAGACTTCCGTAGCTGGGGCAGGAGCGACGGCAACGGAAGGGCGCCTAAAGTCGAAGAGACGAGCGGCGATGGATCGAGTTGAAAGGAAAAGGAGGATTTGCAGTGAAAGGACGGTGAGAATAAGGAGCGCGCCATGGCGGGATGTGAAATGTAGAGACTGGAAGACGGCGACCTTGCCGGAGAGGTCGGGGCTGGGGAATTTGTTTAGGAGACGGGTCTCCGGAGTCGGCGTTCCCGACCGCGGAGACATTGCGGTGGCAGTGGAGGCGGCGGTGATCGGATCCGTGGAGCAGCAAAAGTTGTACGTGAAGAAGGAAAGTTGCTGCGAATGCCAGCGGTTGACGAAATTAGCCGAAAGAACGTCGGTGATGAAAAACTAAAAGCAGGAATTATGACACGTGCCAGTAGAAAGGTGGCGGAAAGGCGGTTTCAATACACCACAATAAGAAGCCACGTGGCAAGAATCGGGTGGTCGCAGTGAGCAGGACCGTATTTGAGCTGCGGGGTGAAATTTTTGAAAGGATTGTAGTTTAGCGAGTGGTTCGTGCATCCGGTTCACGACGGCGGGGCCTGAATTTGAGTCGGTGNCACGTGCCAGTAGAAAGGTGGCGGAAAGGCGGTTTCAATACACCACAATAAGAAGCCACGTGGCAAGAATCGAGTGGTCGCAGTGAGCAGGACCGTATTTGAGCTGCGGGGTGAAATTTTTTAAAGGATTGTAGTTCAGCGAGTGATTCGTGCATCCGGTTCACGACGGCGGGGCCTGAATTTGAGTCGGTGGACCTTCCAGAAAACCTATGTAGGTAGAGTGGTTTAATTTGCTGACTCCCGTTCCTTAATTTTGTCCCGTTGATGAAGGAATAAATAATAAGTATTGGACTTTGCCGGCCACATGATACTTTAATTAATTTGCAATATAATCTTAGTCGTATTTAATAGTTATCATAAAAATTTTATTTTATTTAAAAAATTANTGAGTCGGTGGACCTTCCAGAAAACCTATGTAGGTAGAGTGGTTTAATTTGCTGACTCCCGTTCCTTAATTTCGTCCCGTTGATGAAGGAATAAATAATAATTATTGGACTTTGCCGGCCGGCCTCATGATACTTTAATTAATTTGCAATATAATCTTAGTCGTATTTAATAGTTATTATAAATATTTTATTTTATTTAAAAAATTTATGTACATGACAATTTGTGTGCGCGAAGATTTATGATGATAAAATAATATTTTAATATCTTAGCATTATATAAAGATACAATACATACATTAGATAAACGAAAAATAATGAAATGAGGCGTAGGGAAAAAAGTATGGGCCACGTTGAATCAAAATAATCAATTATATTTTGTAAGTATAAGAGAGCGCACTTCTCTCACAACATAATGAACAAGATTACAATCTTACACTGGATAAGAAAATTTTTAAAGCAATAAATCAAATCTTAATAGTAGTAATTTAATGTAATAATTAGACTTTCTAGATTTTCGTGTAACACAACCCTTATATATTTGATAGATAGACAATGAAAATGGAGTTTCAGGCTCCAGATTTGTTGTCGTATGAACTCCTTAGCGTGCTCTCTATTATAAGTGTCTTTGTGGTCTATTTCTCCTCATTGATGTTATTTCCCTTATTTTTTGTAACATACTCCATGCTCACATCATTTTTTAGAATCTTAAATCCAAATTTGTCCTATGAGGCATGCTCAAAGATCGGATCAGTGGAAACCTTAACGAAGAAGTCGAAAGAGAGATAGATAGAGAGAGAGAGAGAGGAAGAGAGAAGGAAAGAGAAGTGAAAGACTTGTCTTGTATTGGCAAACTGAGGTCTTTTCGAGCTCTATGACCCATTTTATATATTGAAAGTGGGGTTACAAGTGAGAGGAAAAGAGAGCTCCTTATATAAGATGGGTCTAGAAATAGCCAAAAAACCTAGAGAGGTCAAATGCCCCCAATATATGTTATAGAAGCCCTATTTATCGAAGATAGAGAGCCAAAAGTGAAAAATTATATAATTACCCTGCTATAATAGGGTTTGTACAAGTTGTTATTGTCTTTTGTTATGTCTGTGTCTTTTTGTATTTATAACTAATCTTGACATGCTTTCACATGACATGGATCCTTGTCGGCACTATTTTGGTTTAGGAGTTGCCCGTTGGAAACTGTCGGTCACCGANCTTAATTTTGTCCCGTTGATGAAGGAATAAATAATAAGTATTGGACTTTGCCGGCCACATGATACTTTAATTGATTTGCAATATAATCTTAGTCGTATTAAATAGTTATTATAAATATTTTATTTATTTTATTTTATTTAAAAATTTTATGTACATGACAATTTATGTGCGTGAACATGTATGATGATAAAATAATATTTTAATATCTTAGCATTATATAAAGATACAATACATACATTAGATAAACGAAAAATAATGAGATGAGGCGTAGAGATAAAAGTATGGGCCACGCTGAATCAAAATAATCAATTATATTTTGTAAGTATAAGAGAGTGCACTTCTCTCACAACATAATGAACAAGATTACAATCTTACACTAAATAATAAAATTTTTAAAGCAATAAATCAAATTTTAATAGTAGTAATTTAATGTAATAGTTAGACTCTCTAGATTTTTGTGTAACACAACCCTTACATATTTGATAGATAGACAACGAAAATGGAGTTTTAGGCTCCAGATTTGTTGTCGTATGAACTCCGTAGCGTGCTCTCTATTATAAGTGTCTTTGTGGTCTATTTCTCCTCATTGATGTCATTTCCCTTATTTTTGGTAACATACTCCATGCTCACATCATTTCTTAGGATCTTAAATCCAAATTTGTCCTATGAGTCATGCCCAAAGATTGGATCAGTAAAAACCTTAACGAAGAAGGAGAGAGAGAGAGAGAGAGAGAGAGAGAGAGAGAGAGAAGGTGAGAGAACTGAAAGACTTACCTTATATTGGCAAACTGAGGTATTTCCGAGCTCTATGACCCATTTTATATATTGAAAGTGAGGTTACAAGAGTGAGGGAAAGAGAGCTCCCTATATAAGATAGGTTTAGAAATAGCCCAAAAACCTAGAGAGGTCAAATGCCCCCAATATATGTTATGGAAGCCCTATTTATCGGAGATAGGAAGCCAAAAGTGAAAAATTATATAATTCCCCTGCTATAATAGGGTTTGTACAAGTTGGTATTATCTTTTGTTATGTCAGTGTCTTTTTGTTTTTATAACTAATCCTGACACGCTTTCACATGACATGGATCCTTGTCGGCACTATTTTGGTTAAAGAGTTGCTCATTGAAAGTTGTCGGTCACCGGAATCGAAATCATGTCGCCCGCTTTGGAAGAACATTTACTTTACACACACACACATAAGTTTAGAATTTTATAAAAATATGAAATCAGACTGACCCAATATTTTTCATAGTTTAAATGAAAGAGTGTTATACCTTAAATCTTGTATCTATCCCGAAGGATACACACAAGACCTCAAATCTTGTATCTATCCCGAAGGATAAACACAAGACTTGAAGATGAGACTCGATCAAATAAACTAAGAAATATATGACATCCGTTTGATTTGTAAAACCATTTTATTTGTTGACAAATTCCCCTAATTAATATGAAGAATTAAATAGAGTTTATATTAAGTTGGGTTCGGATAAGCTTCTTATAAGGGCAAGCCCTTATAGTTAATTACATCTTAAATGATCGAAGTCACATAAGAAAACTCTCGATAAAAATCATGAAATATTATCTTCAAAGAGGTCAAAAGGATAGGACTTTTCAACAAAATCAGACAAAGTAGTGTGAAAGGGGAATAGCTCAAATTTGGAGCATTTTGTTGTAGAGTCCAAAGAAAGAAGAAGTAGAGGACGTCACAGATCTGAAGGAGAACCTTGGTGACTTCCCTNAGTCACCTAAGAAAACTCTCGATAAAAATCAGGAAATATTATCTTCAAAGAGGTTAAAAGGATAGGACTTTTAAACAAAATCAGACAAAGTAGTGTGAAAGGGGAATAGCTCAAATTTGGAGCATTTTGTTGTAGATTCCAAAGAAGGAAGAACTAGGGGATGTCACAGATCTGAAGGGGAACATTGGTGACTTCCCAAGTTATTCTAATGTTTGGCTTCAGTTTTGAAAATAAATATTTAAGTGTTTCATCCTGCCAATTTTATTTAATTAGGGCTTACATTCATGTGAAAAAATCACACAATTAGCCTGGAAGATGTGACGATTTAGGTCATGACAGACAACAACCTCGGAATCCTAAGACGAGTTAGGGCTTATATTGTACAGCAGAGCTATACAAAGACCTAAAGATGAGTTGAGGATTTATGTTGCACTAGGCGAACAACCTCGAAATTCTATGGCTTGGTTGTTTAATTCAAAGGAAAAAATGGTTTAGCTGATGTAGACAAGTTTTGTTATTTAAGGTGGTTGTGCTACCCACCATGCTAGCTCTAAGTTTCATGTCGTAACGAGTTTAAGTTTTCTAATGTGTCAGGTTATGATGTCAAATAAAATGTCCATATGGTTAAAGCTCTTTAAATGTATAGGGCATGTTAAAGATGATTAGAGCGACACTGGTTAGGATCCTACGATTCCCTCGTTCCGGCACAACTATTTTCTTTTGGATTCACTTAGTCCAAATGAATTTACTAAACTCAACTTAATGAGTTCAATACTTTCATTTAGACCGTTGGAAGTTTCATTAACAACCGTAGGTTACCTCCCCCAATGGATTCCCGATCATCTAATAGAGACGTCTTAATTTAGTTGCATTTGTTTTTTTGGATGTTTGTGATTAAATTTTGAGTTGTTATATATTTTGAATGTTTCTGGCGGTGAATTTTATCTTGGTTGATTTTAACTTTGGTTTTGGTTTTGTGACTATCCTAGCAGTTTTGATTTTCATGCAGGGTGATATCGTTATTTAACATGCAAATTTTGTAAGCATAAAAATACAGTGTGGAAAGTACTAGAAAACATGGTATTGTGAACTATAAAAATGTACCTGGTGAATCTTCTCGTTTCACCACCTGTAAGGTCAGTCTTGCAAGGCATGTATATAGTGTTGTAGGGAATTTAAATTGCATGAGTAGATGAAGGTTTAGCTACCAAACCCCAGGTTATGATTTATTTCAATCTCGGAAGATCCTAGTAGATGATTTTAGGACAAATTACGATAAGTTCAATTTGTGCTTCAAAATATTCAAAAGATTTTAAATTGCCTGGGAGATGCNGAGATTTCAATTTCGATGACCGACAGCTTCTTACGGGCAAACCCCACACCAAAAATAGTGCCGACAGTTACCTCCCCCAATGAATTCTCAATCATCTGATAGAGACATCTTAATTTAGTTGCATTTGTTTTTTTGGATGTTTGTGATTAAATTTTGAGTTATTTTATATTTTGAATATTTCTGGCGGTGAATTTTATTTTGGTTAATTTTAACTTTGGTTTTGGTTTTGTGATTATCCTAGCAGTTTTGATTTTCATGCAGTGTGATATCGTTATTTAACATGCAAATTTTGTAAGCATAAAAATACAGTGTGGAAAGTACTAGAAAAACATGGTATTGTAAACTATAAAAGCGTACCTGGTGAGTCTTCTCGTTTCACCACCTGTAAGGTCAGTTTTGCAAGGCATGTATATAGTGTTGCAGGGAATTTAAATTGCATGAGTAGATGAAGGTTTAGTTACCAAACCCCAGGTTATGATTTATTTCAATCTCGGAAGATCCTAGTAGATGATTTTAGGACAAATTACGATAAGTTCAATTTGTCCTTCAAAATATTCAAAAGATTTTAAATTGCCTGGGAGATGCCCTAAACTGTTTTTGAAAATCTCTTGAATTATTTTGAGTTCATTTCTGAACTTATCATAATGTTCCAATAATCATCTGAGTTTTAGAGTGTGGCTACCCCATTGCTTGGTGAAACTTAACAATTCAATTATCCCAAAGATGGCGATTAATTAAATGATGTTTCATTTAAGAGTTATGTGAGTGAGTGCCCCTAAGACAAGTTTAAGTCGTTTAAGGTTGTGGTGTCCACAATTAAGGTCAANAAGGATGGCGATTAATTAAATGATGTTTCATTTAAGAGTTATGTGAGTGAGTGCCCCTAAGACAAGTTTAAGACAAATTTAAGTCATTTAAGGTTGTGGTGTCCACAATTAAGGTCAGGCTTGTAGTGTTTAAAGATATTAATCACTAATCATATCATTTTATGAATCCAATCAACTTGGGTTTAGATATTGAGTCTATGTCACTACCAAACCCTTAATAATCATAATGGAGATTTTGGTGAAGGTTAAGATTTTGATTTAGTAACATGTATTTTTATTTAAAGATCACATTAGCTTCAATTTTGGGCTTAAGGAAATTAAATTATTTTTTTTCTGACTTAAGCCATCATNGTAGTGTTTAAAGATATTAATCACTAATCATATCATTTTATGAATCCAATCAACTTGGGTTTAGATATTGAGCCTATGTCACTACCAAACCCTTAATAATCATAATGGGGATTTTGGTGAAGGTTAAGATTTTAATTTAGTAACATGTATTTTTATTTAAAGATCACATTAGCTTCAATTTTGGGCTTAAGAAAATTAAATTATTTTT
The DNA here is from genome assembly GCA_002079205.1 of Phalaenopsis hybrid cultivar. Classification (NCBI taxonomy): domain Eukaryota; kingdom Viridiplantae; phylum Streptophyta; class Magnoliopsida; order Asparagales; family Orchidaceae; genus Phalaenopsis; species Phalaenopsis hybrid cultivar. The sequence goes on along the minus strand of JXCR01098507.1, from coordinate 483,555 downwards.
TTTCTGGCTTAAGTCGTCATTTAAGAATCATGTGATCTTTAATTGACTTCCGAGTCATGAAGATTAGGAGAACTATGTTTTTAGTTGATGTTATGCAAGTGTGTTGAATGGGTTTCTACCTTATAATCACATTGTATTACAATCATACAAACACAATTATCAGGATCAAAGTTACCCATTTTATCCCTGGCTAACCCTAAATTTTAATTAAGGCACCAAAGTCGAAAAGGACTATCTTGCCCTTAGGGCACTTCATCTCATAACTCTTTAAACAAAACTCANTTGATTATTTTAATTATTTTTAATTCAAAATATATTTTAAAAATAAAATATTTTCATAAAAATGGATTTTATTTTAATAAAATATCCTAATCACAAGGAACTTAGAAATATAATTTTTATAATTTTCCTAAGCATATTTAATTTAATATAATTATTTTTATACAAAAAGCGAGGTTTCGTTAAGAAATCCATGTTAGTGCTTAGACTAAATCAAATAATTTTGATATTTTTAGAGTGGGTAGACATGATTTTTATGGACAATGAAGAAGTGATTTTGTCAATTTTTGATAAGTGTATGATTTACATAAATTAATACAAGGTATTCACATTTAACTAAGTATATAAATTCACAAAATGATTCAAAACATCAAAATATTTTTTCTAGATTTTTTTGACCTCAGGAAACCTACTAAAATGGTTCTCATAATTTTTTAAGTGATATTTTGATTTATATAATTAAAATGAGCCAAAATAGTCAATTTAGCTTGAAAATTAGGGTTAAAAGCATAAAGATGTCCTCTGACCTTGAAAAAATCAGAAGACATAACCTCTATCATGAAGAACAAACCCTCAAAATTTCAAGGCATGGTGAGCACTCCTTAGTCATGTAGAATTACAATATCACAGAGAGTATTTAATTAATTAAAAATCAGGGAGTGAGAAAATAATTTTTATTTTTAGTCCACATTATTCTTCTCTGTTCACTGAGCAAGATAGTATTTTTCTTTTATTTTTATGATTTTTCTAGAGAAAGATATGGATTTTTAAACTTTAGGCATTTAAAATAATTCTAAAATCCCTATTTTTCTACTTATCTACGCGGCGCAAACTGGATCTTAGACAGCTCTGAAAGAACACGTGGTGCTTCGTCATTCGACGGAGCCATACACCTCAGCTGCCATGCGGACCGCGCTTTATGCACTATGGATCTGTCCGGCTTGATCTCCTCCTTCCATTGGATACATGCGCAATTGGACGGCTCTCCGTTATCGTCCTCAAGTGACCTAACCCGTGAGCCGTTCACACTAAAACCTTAAGATCTCGGCCTAGACTCAAACAAATCGCATGGGGTTTGTTCCTAAACCTTCATCTACTCAAGACGAACACATCTATACTGTTTATACGGTATGAAATACAGTAAATACGTATGGAGGATCGAAACAAGCTCGGTTTAGGGTTGGAGTTCAATACCTTTGTTTGAGAGGGGAGGCCTCAATCAGATGGTTGTGGTAGCTTCGATTGGTCCCAACAAACCTCCAGATGAAGTCTCAAGTCTTTGTGTTGGTCTAGAGCTATGTTAGAGGCTATTTGAGAGGGGGCTTTTGTGGGGAATCAACTTCTTTCACTGTGGGGATGGTGTGTGCACTGTTAATTGAAGTTTAGTTCACTGTTGAGGTGTGGAGAGATCTGTCCAGGTTTTGGCATAAATTTCAGCTCAAAATTGAGCTTCGACATTGGGGAGCAGTGGGGGAAAATGGTAGGCTTGAACTGAGGAGGTCTTAGAGAGTCTCTGAGAGCAATTTGGCAGAGTTTCCTTAAGCAAATTTCAGCCCTCCTCCTCTTTGCCATAGAGGTGAGGTTTAAATAAAATGGCCTAGGGTGGCTGTCATGGCCAATTGAGGGGTGAAAATTGGTGCTTAGGTGGAGGGTTTTGAAGTTCTAAAACCAATTGGATTTGGTCAGCTCATATGAGTGAGTTTGGGTTTGAATTTTGGCTTGGGGCTCTCAGTTTTGGTGTTTTCCGGCCACTAGGCCGGCCGGCAGGGCCAGGGGAGGTGGCCAGGAGGTCAGGTGAGCCAGTGGGAGGGACCATTATAATTAACCCTCAATGGCAAGTGATGATGGGGAAGATTTTTGGTTAAGGCCCATAAATGGGCATAAATCCCTTAATTTAGGGATCTAATGGTTCATAGCTCACCACGGTTGGTCCAAGGGGGTTTAGCTTGGTCAAAAGAGTGTACTTAGTGGTTGTGGAGTCATCAATTTGGTGGCTTTGAGATGACTAACTTAATTTCGGTGCATGGGTCCAATTTGGGTCCAAATGGTTAAAAGTGGGGTTTGGGTTAGGCAAGCCATGAATTTGAGCCCAATTGATAGATCAACATTGTGTATATGATTGTAATGAAGAATTTTGGTGAAGGGTTAAAGTAAATTTAAGGTCAATTGAAAGATCAATTTGAAGGATTTTGGGATTTTGGTCAAATTGGGCATGTTTGACTAGACTTGGGTCTAGGTTGGGCTATGGTTGGGTTAAGTACAAATTGATAGTTTGAAATGGTCCATAGGAATGTCATAAAGAGTTTTCAACATAAATTGGGTGTCAATTTTGGAGTTAAGGCATTTAATTTGGTGGAATTTGGAGACATAGTCAATTTGAGGCAAATTTGGTTATTTTGAATTTGGGTTAAAATTAAATGAAATTGAGGCTTCACCAAGGACAATTGAAGGTTCAATTTGGTGTGTAGGAGTGTTATGAAGATTTTAGGACTCAAATTGGGGCAAAATGATTTAGGCTATGGGGTTCAATTTGGTGGGATTAAGTTATAGGGCCAAAATTGAGGGTTTGACTTAGATCAAAATTTAACTCAAAGCATGGACCAATTAGGCTTGGATTTGGTTTATATTGGTCATTTTAAGGGTGAATTTGAGTTTAGAGTTGAAATTGATGGAAATTGGGGCTAAATTGATGGACATTTGGGAAGATTGGGTCTTTAAAGGCAATTTGGGGGGGTTTTGGTCAAAATGGTAAAATTGGCCAAATTGGATTAATTGGAGGGTCCAAATGGGTTTTGGAGACATTTGGAGTTATTTTGGAGGTTTTGGGAAAGTTTGGGGCACCAAAGGTATTTTTTGTAATTTTGGGGGTACTTTGGCAATTTTGGAATTTTTGGGTGAATTTGGGCAATTTGGGTATTTTGAAATGGTTTGAAATGATTTTTGAACAAAAGTGGGATTTTTTTGGTGAATTTGTGGATTTTGACCAAATTTAGGTTTTCAAGGGCACTTAGGTAATTTGGGTGAATTTAGGGGCAAAATGTGAAGTTGGGTATTTTTGGTGGAATTTGGGTGTCAACCAACATGTATGAGCTATGAACCAATGAGAACCCCATTTGGGTCCTCCATGTACTGGTCTTAGCTAAACCCTAGCCTAGGGCTAGTGGGTCTAGAGGATCATCTACATGAGTCTCCCAAAAGATCAAAGGGTCAAAGTCAACAATTTTGAATTTTATGATTGTGAGTGAATATGGATGATAGTGAGTGAACAAGCTCCAGACCAACACCCAAAGTTAACCCTAAGTTCAATCAGTCCTATGAGGACTCATCTTGAGCTCCCTCATACTGATCCCACGTACTAAGTGCTAGAGGTTATGACTAATATGTGAAACTTCAAGTTGAGCAAAGAGGAGTTTAGAGTTTCTAATGGTGAATGTTCCTTTTCTAGTTTTCTAAGAATAGTCAACAGGAAAGTCATATGGCTAGACCTTAGGCAACTAAAGAGGAAGAACTAAACCTCAACCAAAAGTGAGGTCAACAATCCTCTACTCGACGGGACCTTGGGTCGGTCGACCGAGCTGGTGTTGGTCGGCTATTTTATCTAGACATCGATCAACCTTCTCTCTGGGAAGCCGATCGACTTTAGTTTGGTAGATGTTCAGTGTCTTTTGATGTTTGGTCGTTTTGCTTGCCTTTGTTCCTTGGTGTTTTCTGGTACTCTTTGGGAGATCTATTAAAAGAGCGTGTTATTGATATTTATGAGATTGTTGGGGGTTTAGACTTTTGTTTGGTCGCTAAGGTAGATGTCTATCTTTTGTTGGCCTAGGCAGCCCTTTGGTCATCGAACTGGCTTTCAGTAAATCGACAGTCCTCCAGCCGATCGTCAGCCCTTCAGTTGGTTGGTCATTAGTAGACTTCACTAGTACTTGTAGTTTTTCGTCATAGGGATGATTCTCATTTTATCTCAAAACTTAAACCGTTGGATTGTCTCAAGATTCGTGCATACAACTTTTATTTGTGCACAATATTAAAAAAATGGAATAAGTTTTTTATTTATTTATTTTTTTTTTTGAAACAAAAACACTAACACATTCACAAACATACCACTCAATTCCCATGTATACATATACCTATATATACCTAACACCTAACTTCAATATTTACACGTACGTTACCTTCTGCATAGAAATTATATTTTATTTGTATTAGACATGCAAATACATAAAAATTAAATCATCGTGTCTGTAAGGAATCATCTAATTCAGTGTACAAGACTCTAAATCTGTTTTTGATCGCATCAAGTTTCACAGCATAAATTAATGCATTGAATCTACTGAAAAATAAAGAAGAAGAAGAATAGAAGTTTAGGAACGTGTGGAATTGGAACAAATAATTGAAATAAAATAATGCAATTTTACTTGGATCGATGAAGACATGAAGTGAGAGTTTAAGAGAAGTATTATAACTTATAAAAAATGAATAATGCAAAATTACGCAACATATTTTTCGTGCCGCGTATCATACAATATTTCAATTTGCTTGCTTTAAAAAGTAGTTTTATATAGGGGTGTAAACAAATCAAATNTCAAAAGTTAATTTATTTAATTATCCAAAATAAAATTTATATTTATGGAAAAATTATTAAAGGTTTCTTCTGGTTAGATAAACACTAAGAAAAAAATTCATGATTTTTTTTGAATCAAATTTCTATTTTTGTTATTTAATTTTAGATCAATTGTCATGATTTAATTAAATAGAAAATAGTGTTTTAATTAAAAAAAATTATTTGTATACTTTTATTAAACTTTTCTAAGTTCAGAACACTCAGAGAATCAAATTTTATATTTTTTTTATTTTTAATTTATTTAATATAATTATTTTAGTGAGAAAATATGAAAAAATCATTTTTAGGCCTTTAAAATTTATTTTTAACTTAGAAAAATTAGGAAGAATGTCCTAATAAATTCTAAGTGATCAAGAGATATTTCCACTCATTTTAAACCATTTTTGTATTTTTTTTTGAAAATTTTGACTATTTTAATTATTTTTAATTCAAAATATATTTTAAAAATGAAATATTTTTACAAAAATGGATTTTATTTTTATAAAATGCCCACAATCACAAGGAACTCAAAAAAATATTTTTCATAATTTTTCTGAGCATATTCAATTTAATATATTTATTTTTATACAAAAATCAAGGTTTCTTAAGAAATCAATTTTACTACGTAGATTAAATCAAATAATTTTGATATTTTTACAGTGGGTAGACATGATTTTTATGGACAATGGGGAAGTGAATTTGTCAATTTTTATAAATGTATGATTTACATAAATTAACACAAAGTATTCACCNTTTTGATATTTTTACAGTGGGTAGACATGATTTTTATGGACAATGGGGAAGTGAATTTGTCAATTTTTATAAGTGTATGATTTACATAAATTAATACAAAGTATTCACATTTAACTAAGTATAGAAATTCACAAAATGATTCAAAGCATCACAATATTTTTTCAAGATTTCTTTGACCACAGAAAACCTACTAAACTGGATCTTATAATTTTTTAAGTGATATTTTGATTTATATAATTAAAATGAGCCAAAATGGTCACTTTAGCTTGAAAATTATGGTTAGAAGCATAGAGATGTCCTCTGACCTGGAAAAATCAGAAGTCATAGCTTCTATTATGAGAAACAAACCCTCAAAATATCAAGTCATGGTGAGCACTCCTTAGTCATGGAGAATTAAAATACCACAGATGGTATTTAATTAATTAAAAATCAGGGAGTGAGAAAATAATTTTTTATTTTTAGTCAACATTATTCTCCTCTGTTCACTGAGCAAAATGGTATTTTTTTTTTAATTTTTATGATTTTTGTAGAGAACGATATGAATTTTTTAAGTTTAAGTGTTTAAAATAATTCAAAAATCCCTATTTTTCTACTTATCCACGCGACGCTGACTGGATCCTAGGCAGCTCCGAAAGAACACACGGTGCTCCAACTTTCAGTTTAGTAGCTAGTCAGTGTCTTCTGATGTTTGGTCGGTTTGGTTGCCTGTGTTCCTTGGTGTTTTCTGGTAGTCTTTGGGAGATCTATTAAGAGAGCATGTTATTGATATTTATGAGATTGTTGGGGGTTTAGACCTTTGTTCGGTCGCTAATATAGATGTATATCTTTTGTTGGCCTAGGCAGCCCTTTGATCATCGGATTGGCTTTCATTAAATCAACAGTTCTCCAGTCAATCGTCAGCCCTTCAGTTGGTTGGCCATTAGTATACTTCACTAGTATTTGTAGTTTTTTATCATAGGGATGATTCTCATTTTATCTCAAAACTTAAACCATTTGATTGTCTCAAGATTCGTGCGTATAACTTTTATTTGTGCACAATATTAAAAAAATGGAATTTTTTTTTTTTTGAAATGAAAACATGAACACATTTACAAACATACCACTCAATTCCCATGTATACATCTACCTAACACCTAACTTCAATTTTTACACGTACTTTACCTTCTGCATAGAAATTATATTTTATTAGTATTAGACATGCAAATACATAAATATTAAATCATCGTGACTGTAAGGAATCATCTAATTCACTGTACAAGACTCTAAAACTGTTTTGACCGCATCAAGTTTCCCGGCATAAATTAATGCATTGAATCTACTGAAAAATAAAAAAGAAGAAGAAGAATAGAAGTTTAGGAACGTGTGGAATTGGAACAAATAATTGAAATAAAATAATGCAATTTTACTTGGATCGATGAAGACATGAAGTGAGAGTTTAAGAGAAGTATTATAACTTATAAAAAATGAATAATGCAAAATTACGCAACATATTTTTCGTGCCGCGTATCATACAATATTTCAATTTGCTTTTTTAAAAAAGTAGTTTTATATAGGGGTGTAAAAGAACCAAACATGAATGAACAGAACTTATGTTCGTGTTCAGTTCGTTTGAAATTTAGTTTAATTGAAATAAGCTCGTGTTTGAAATTGTTCGTGAAGTCACTGTTCGTGTTCATTTCTTAAAGAACGAACAGNATATATATAAATAATATATTATATTAATTATATAACTTATATTATATAAATATATAATATCTATATTAATATGTTACTAATATAAGATATTAATATAATTTATATAGTTTAATTTTTTAAATATATTTATTTTAAATTATTTTATATTTCGAACAATCACGATTCAAACACAAACGAACGAATCACTGTTCATGTTTAGTTCGTTTAACTAACCGAACGAAAAAAAATTGTTCACGTTCGTCTCGTTTACTTATCAAACGAATCGAACACGAACTCATTGACGAACCGGACACGAACTGTTCACGAACAAAGAGCTTTTTTGACGGCTCTAGTTTTATAATGCCTATAATTAACTTAAACATATTCGAATATGGTTCATTCCGTGATAAAATTATAGGGGTCCATTTTTGTGCATTTAGGGGCATAATAACTTATTAATATTAAAAAATAAGATAAAACTTACATTATTCAAATAAAAAAATGGTTAATGAATTGAGAAATGATTATAAGATTTTAAATTATTTTATGTTCAAAAGTAATATCGCAAAACATTTTATTGGGAATCATATAAATATTTTCCTCTCAATACATATAGTCAATTTGCCTCTCAATATATGTACCAAGGCAGGAAAAATTATTCCATACGGATCGGACACCGCACGTAGCTTGCATGTGGTGTCAGATCCGGACCATAAATCACCTAATTTACGGTCCTGATGTATTTCGGTGGGCCTCACCTAAATTTTTTTTTCTTTTTTTAAAAAAATGAAAATAATCCTGATCGTAGATCACCGGTCAGGATCGGACACCGCATGTAGAGATGCATGCGGTGTCCGTATGCAATAATTTCTCGCAAGGCAGAAGTTGAGTTAACCATCATTCTTCTATTACTCATATTTTTCTATTACGTAATTATAAAAAAGAAATCTATTTACAATCGCAATAGTAATTAGTAAAATTAATGCCTTGATGATAATCATAAATAAGACTCTATCTACAATAGTAGTAGCAATTTGTAATTTAATGGAATTAGTAAAATAAATGTTAAAATTAAATTTAAATTAATCATGATGATAAGCATGCAAAATTATATAAATAGTATTTGGATACAGCTCTGCAAAGCAAATTGACTGTCCTTTTAAGAAGCAGAGATAAATAGTTTGATTTGGGTATTACACAAATACAGTAATTCATTGTTAACTTTAGAAAAATAGCTATTCAGCCCCTAAAGAGTTATATCACACGAAAACGACTACTGGATCTGAGTGGAGTAATTAGCGGGATAAGCCCGATTCTATATTCGGATGTACGAATTGACACTTGTGATGGGTTCGGCAGGCCTTTTTAACCTGGCCTTTAACTGTTGGGCAGTCAGGCTGTGAAAAAAGCTCGTTGTTCACGGAAAGCTCGTATTTGGCTCGTTAAGTAGCTCGTGTTTGACTTGTTCATTAAGTAAACGAGCCGAACAAGAACAAATTTTTAAAGCTCGAATTATAAATGAGCCGAACACTAAGAGCTCTTTCTTCGCTCGTGTTCGGCTTGTTTTAGCTCGAAATAAAAAATATATATATAATTATTTATATAACAATGTATTACATATATTATTTATATAATAATATATTATATATATTTATGTTTAAGTTTAAATCATAACACCTCATGTGATAATTTGGTTAGTGTCTTCTTTTTGTATATATTTGATCCAGGTTTGAATCTCACATTTTACATCTATTTTTTTTAATTTAAGTTTGACGAGCCAATTTTGAGCCGAATACGAACATGAATAATTAAATTGAGCCGAACACGAACACACTGTTCACGAGCCGATTTAGAAAAACACAAGCTATTTCGAACGAGTCGAACACGAGCCAAGTCGGAGCTCGCTCAACCTCGGCTCGTTTACAACCCTATTGGGCAGAGCTGGGATTTTTAATTGGTGTAGTATATTATTAAAGTTATTTCATCTATTTTAGATTCTGAAAAAATTAACTATAAATAAATTGTTAGATTTACATAACTGTATATACGTCCACTTATAACTAAGTCATGATCAAACCATCAGTTTTTTTATTACATTAAAAGTCTGTTTGAGATAGTTGTAGCTTAATAATAAACTGATACACAAAAACTATTACAGATAAGCTGATTGTCTGTTTGTTTTTTGAGTTTTGAAAACAGCTAAGTTAGCAGTTCATCAAAAAAAAAAAAAGTTCAATGAAAATGTTTCCTCATGAACCTATAAAGATCAAGTACAAAAGTGAAATTTGTTTGTTGTTTGGCGTTTATTAGAAAAGATTTTGGCATTTGCTTGGGTTTTGCTTTGTAGTTCATTCAAATCTACTTGATTATTTAAAAAAAAAAATAATAGGTGCAAAAATTTAAAAATAGTGACAACTTTTTATTTTAGGGAAATTTACATATATACCATACAAATCTTAGGTATTTACATATCTAACACCTCATGTTCAATATTTACATGAATAATACTTTGCTGCCATAAGCATGTGCATGAAAAATATGTATTTTACTTTAAAAACTTATTAGTAATATTATTTTGTCATACAAAATCAAAATCTTGAGTGCTACACATGTAAATATAAAATACTTTNACACATGTAAATATAAAATACTTACGTGTTAGCTAGATATGTAAATATATAAGAACTGTGTGCTATGTATATAAATTTATCTTTTTATAAATAATGATATTTAAACAAGCTCCTATTAATGTATCTTGAAATTTTAGCAATATTATTAAGTCATTATTGAAAGCAAAGATATTGTTATTAGAGTTTCTCATGAAATATGGTCTAGAGTTATGTACATGTTTCATATGTAAACCATGGAAGAAATAATGTGATTTCATAAAAAAATAAAAAGGCTGTTTACATACATAGCACTTAAAACATTGCAATTTACAAAGTAGCACCTTCTTTCATTCATTTCTCAAATTTTCACGCAAATATCAAAATTCATGATAAAACGTCTGCTCATATTTTTCATTTTTATCAAATTCTCAATGATTTGATTGTAACACTCATAAATACATTGGCTCGGTAGTTCAAAAACATTAATTGGATGTTAGATTTTGTAATTGCCAATGTTTGGGTGCCATGTACTTAATGATCCAAATAAAATGGAGTAAGACTAACAAGCCTTTAATAAGNATATATATATATATATATATATATATATAAGTTTAGAAAAATATGAAATCAAACTGATCACATATTTTCATAGTTTAAATGAAAGAGCGTTATATCTCAAATCTTGTATCTATCCCGAGGATAAACACAAGACTTGAGGATGAGACTCGATCAAATACACTAAAAAATATATGACATCCATTTGGTCTGCAAATTCATTTTATTTGCCGACAAATTCCCTTAATTAATATGAAGAATTAACTAGGGTTTATATTAAGTTGGGTTCGGACAAGCTTCATATAAGGGCAAGCCTTATAGTTAATTACATCTTAAATGACCGAAGTCACCTAAGAAAACTCTCGATAAAAATCAGGATATATTATCTTCAAAGAGGTCAAAAGGATAGGACTTTTTAACGAAATCGGATAAAGAGGTGTGAAAGGGGAATGACTCAAATTTGGAGCATTTTGTTGTAAAGTCCAAAGGAGGAAGAACTAGGGGATGTCACAGATCCGAAGGAGAACCTCAGTGACTTCCCTAAGCTATCCTGATGTTTGGCTTCAGTTTTGAGAATAAACATTTAGGTGTTACATTCTGCCAATTTTATTTAATTAGAGCTTACATTTGTGTTAAACAATCACACAAATAGCCTGGAAGATATGAGGATTTAGGTCGTGACAGACAACAACCTCAGAATCTTAAAACGAGTTAGGGTTTATATCGTACAGCAGAGCTATACAAAGGCCTAAAGATGAGTTGAGGATTTACTTTGCACTAGGCAGACAACCTCGAAATCCTATAATTTAGTTGTTTAATTCTAAGGAAAGAATGATTTAGCTGATGTGAAGATGGTCGTGCTGCCCACCATGCTAGCTCCAAGTTCCTTACCGTGACGAGTTTAAGTTTTTTAATGTGTTAGGTTATGATGTCAAATCAAATGTCCCTATGGTTAAAGTTCTTTAAACGTTATGAGGCATGTTAAAGTTGATTAGAGCGACACCGATTAGGATCCTACGGTTCTCTCGTTCCGGCACCACTATTTTCTATTGGATTCACTTAGTCTAAATAAATTTACTAAACTCAATTTAATGAGTTCGATACTTTCATTTAGACCGTGGGAAGTCTCGTTAGCAACCGTAGGTTGCCCCCTCCGAAGGATTCCCGATCATCCGATAAAAACATCTTAATTTAATTGCATTTGTTGTTTTGTGATGTTTGTGATTAAATTTTGAGTTTTTTTTTTATTTTGAATGTTGTGTCGGTGAATTTTATCTTGGTTGATTTTAATTTTGGTTTTGGTTTTGTGGCTATCATAGCAGTTTTGATTTTCATGCAGGGTGACATCGTTATTTAACATGCAAATTTTGTAAGCATAAAAATACAGTGTGGAAAGTACAAAAAAAGATGGTACTGTAAACTGTAAAAGCGTACCTGACAAGTCTTATCGTTCCACCACCTGAAAGGTCAGTACTTGCAAGGCATGTACATATTATTGCAGGGAATTTAAATTGCATGAGTAGATGAAGGTTTAGCTACCAAACCCCAGATTATGATTTAGTTGAATCTTGGAAGATCCTAGTAGATGATTTTGGGACAAAGAACGATAAGTTCAATTTGTCCTTCAAAACATTCAAAAGTTTTCAAATTGCGTGGGAGATGACCCTAAACTGTTTTTGAAGATCTCTTGAATTATTTTGCGTTCATTTCTGAACTTATCATAATGTTCTAATAATCATTCGAGTTTAGAGCGTGGATACTCCATTGCTCGATGAAACTTAACAATTCAATTATCCTAAGGATACGGTACTCGATTAATCAATTGATGTTTCATTTAAGAGTTATGTGAGTGAGTGCCCCTAAGACAAGTTTAAGTCATTTAAGGTTGTGGTGTCCACAATTAAGGTCAGGTTTGTAGTCTTTAAAGATATTAATCACCAATAATATTATTTTTTGAATCCAATCAACTTGGGTTTAGATATTGAGCCTATGTCACTACCGAGCCCTTAACAATCATAATGGGGATTTTGGTGAAGGTTAAAATTTTAATTTAAGTAACATTTATTTTTATTTAAAGATCACATTAGCTTAAATTTTGGGCTTAAAGAAATTAAATTATCATTTTTCTGGCTTAAGCCCATCATTTAAGAATCATTTGATCTTTAATTGACTTCCGAGTCATGAAGATTAGGAGAACTATGTTTTTAGTTGATGTTGTATAAGGGTGTTGAATGAGTTTCTACCTTATAATCTCATTGTATTTCAATCATCCAAACACAATTATCAGGATCAAAGTTACCCATTTTATCACTGGCTAACCCTAAAGTTTAAGTAAGGCACTAAAGTCTAAAATGACTATCTTGCCCTTGGGGCACCTCATCTCATAACTCTTTAAACACAACTCAAATGACTTTGAGGGTTTAAAGTATTTTATTCATGAGGTAATTAAAATGTTAGAGGAGAACATGTGGACCTCTCAAATTTTGATTTAATTTAGATAATTATTTAAATTTAGAAAATAGGATTTTCAAAATTTAATTTATTTAATTATCCAAAATAAAATTTATATTTATGGGAAAATTATTAGAGGTTTTTTAAGGTTAGATAAACACTTAGGAAAATTTTCTTGATTTTTTGAATCAAATTTTTATTTTTATTATTANGCGACATGTAGCTGTTGTATACGCTGTAATCCGGGAAGCCATCAAGGATCGCGGTTATGTTGTGACCTCTCGCTGATGCTGCCCACAATGAGAGAACCATAGCTGCCATTAGAAGGGAAGAAGATAGCACATTCTTCGCCATTGTTGTCTTCACTGATCTCTCTCCTACTGAATGGAAGACAGAAACGGTTTCTGGACTAATAGGAAAAGCAGCTAGCGAAGGATACTTAACTGAAGTTAGTGAACTGAGTACAGTTAGTTAACTGCAGTTTAACAGCCATGTGACGTTCACGAGTCGCGGCTACATAGAAGCTTGGACGGGTGCGTAGAGTTAATTGATATAACACCGTTGGATTATAGTTAAAAATCGTGTATGTAACCTGTATCGTCTGATGAAAAAGATTTTTCTGCCCTGAGGAGTCACCCTAGCTGTGGTGCATGTACTGTGTCGGCCGGAAACAGCTGGAAATATTGATTTTCTTATTGTGGTAAAGCTAAAGTGATTTACAGCGCTCCGACAGATCTATATAAAAATTTGATTGCTGCAGGGTTGGTTATACACATTAAATTTAACGATATTAAAAAAAGATAGATACTATACTGACCTAAAAAATTCATGTAAAGATTTACATCATATCATAATTGAATTAAAAGAATTATCACTTCCAGAAAAATAAATGTCGACCTCCGATATTTATAACCTTTTTAGTCCTCAAGTAAATCCATTTAACTAATTAAATTTTATTTTGAAGTAAGATATGAAAAGACGAAATTTGGAAATAAATTTGTAAATACATAATTTTTTTTTTTTTTTTGTGTATGTAAATCCACAATGAACAGCTTTACAATGCAATATAAATAATAGAAATATAATATAGTGGGTCAACTATCTATCAAGAGGGCACTTCGGGGATCTATATGAACAAAAAATACTTGGATGCAAAGGGGAAGACTAATTGTTTAGTGAGTTTACATTCTGATGGAGAGGTGGATCTATTGTTTCATTGGTTTCTTGAAAAGATATTGACAAGAACATCACATGACTGTGAGATTTGATAAGGTGTTAGCTTGGGAATAGAGAGGGATGCTAAGAGGAAAAAAGTTTCACCGAGGCATCACACCTAACCATTGTTGGCAACATCGTGATGATAGCTTTGATGTTGTTACTAAGCAGATCGTTATTGAGCCTAGCAGTGTATCATGAGTTTAATATATAAGTCATCTCATTATACAATAAATTTATTCAACCTTAAGAATTTGATCGGTCTTATCAAGAGAATGAGGTTATGGGTCTAATTGTCCTAACCGTGGTAGATGAGCAAGCAAGTTCTACCATCCATAATTTTGGGTGGAGGGCATGAAGAGTGTTACTAACTTTATCAGCTCAAATTGCAACTTAAAGTAGGGTGATGGGACATGTTAGTAACAAAGGAATAAGGATTTATGAATTTTTCTTATTTTTTATCGTTAAGGTTTTTGTAAGCATACAAGCTTCCAATGAAATTCTAAGATGATCAATTTGATTAAAAGCATAACATACAAGCTTGATGTCTCCTTATCTTGAAATATAGTGGCCAAAAATATTTTCTTTATTTGATGCTCAGTTTCATGAGTAATAGTAGTGAGAACCATGTAGGTCGTGGTTAGTCATGTAGGTCATAGTAGTGAGTTGTGATGACATTTGTAGACTGCAGGGGCCAGAGTCAGGAGCTGCATAGAGGGGGCTTTAAGTGTATGGAAAAGGTAATTTTATTTGGGATTTATTGTTACACCATCTTTGACAAGTGTTGTTCCACCAAAAGAGGGTGTGTTGTTACTTTACAATATACATCGAGGTNGGGGGGGGGGGGGGGGGGGGGGGGGGGGGGGGGGGGGGGGGGGGTTGGACTGATAGCATTGGCCAATGACTGCATAAGGAAGAGGTCATTAGTGGTTGACGATTGTTTCTAGTTGTAGGTGCAGAAGGTCGAAAATGGATGGTGTTGGTCGAAAGCAACGATAGTGTGCGAAAGCGCGATGGTCGAAGGTGGCGGCAACGAGCGGAGTTGGCTGGATTTGTAGTGCATGGAATGTTGCAACTCTCTCTTCTGCATGCTCCACCTTCCCTTTGCCTAGTGTTTAGTTCTCCTCTCATGAAGAGGGATATGACTCTATTTATAGAGTTTAGTTTGCAAAATAAAAAAAGAATCCAGATCACTCTTGATCAAACGGCCTAGAGAGACCACGTTGATCAGGAGACCATTGATGAATATTTGACAGCCTTAAAATGTTAGAATTGAGTGATCTTAAACTCTTTGGATTAACTTGTTGAGACACTTAATTTGACTATAACAATTTCATATTTGAAATTTGTTTAATTTTCAACTATGTTCGAAAAGCTTCAAAAAGTGATTGAATGACTTGATTTGGGCTTAATTAAACTCGGATTAGATTTTGGTATCTTTGGGTCCGTCTCGTCAAGCTGATCAGTTTAAATAAAAGTTTGTTGAAATCTGAGCAACGACTTTTAATCAAAATTTGAATATTATTTGTTCAAAAAATCTTCTAGATATCTCTACCATACNATATATATATATATATATATATATATATATATATATATATATATATATGTCATCTTAACTATGCATGGAAATTATCTTTTTTACTTTTTAAAAGTTGCATGGTTATATATTTATTTGTTAAGAAAAGTTTGCATGGTAGAAAGGCAAAAATCCAATCGTAGGTGTTAGATATGTAAAATAATTATGAATTGAATGGAAGGTACGTAAATGCCTCTTATTATTATTATTATTATTATTATTATTATTATTATTATTATTATTATATTGATGTGTCGTATAAATTTCACAGCGGCAGAGTAACAGATTATCGTCTTAACGTTGTACGAGAATTCAGCACATACACACAGATGAAAGAGAAACAAGTAGTGATGACTCCAGAAGTTTGTACCTGGAAATTCTGTAAATGGAAAAACCACGATGTCTGGACTAATTGCGAAAATCCACTATTGATTGATGATTACAGAAAATACTTGTCCCACAGACGGGAAAGGGTAACTATATTTTTCATATTACAACGTCGACTGACGGTGTCTAGTTGGTGGTGATTGATCAGGATTCTCTTTATACATGTCAAATGCGATGTATGTGATTATCTTCTTTATTTCCTTAATTATAATTCTTACTTCGCAACGACGCCAAAATTTGATCCCGAGCAATAATTATGTAAAATCTTGACTTCGAAGCAAATAAGAATATATCTTTTATATTTAAATATGAGATACTACACAAGTATATGTCGTTATCAAGTAATATAGCACTTTTGATTAAGCCCTGAATATTAAACTCATAGGGAAAATATAATATGCACTTTATAAAACAGGAGAAATTAGATAAAAAAATTTTACTCAGTAAAATATTCTTACTTAAACTCTAGATATTAAAATATGAATGAAAGTTCAGTTCTTTTTGTAATTTTTTATAATTGAGAATAAAGTAAGCAAGTAACTGACTTAACTAGATATTTACAAGATGAAGATAATATAAATAAAATAATTTTTTCCTTATCATGAATCAGTAACAAGTATAAGAATTTTGTTTTGAAAGTATTTTAATTGTGTTATGTCAAATCGGAGCAATGATATTCTTCACCCTTACTGGTTAATTTATAGTTTAATAGTCTTGAAAACGGGTTAGGTAAGGGAGATATTAGCTCTCACTCTGGAGTTCCTTCTTTTCCTTCCGCTTGAGGGATAATATCTCGTATCAAAACCTAAAACTATAAATCAAATTGGGGAATTTAGTCTATCACTCTAAAGTTTTCTAATTCTACACCCTTCAAAGTTTATTTCTCTATTTATTTGCACTCAATCCCATGAACTACATTTATATCCATGAAATAAAATGTGATTCTTATCGTTTGTTGACTAAGACAATATCATCTCAGATTTGACATGTTCTCACAACTTGTTTTAACATCTTAATTGGTCAAATCAAAAAGTAAGTGAAGAACAATGTTTAAAATCATCACAACTTCTTCTAATATTAAAGTAATATTTCACACAACTCCCCTCTAATACTTAATCACTTATCATTTTAAAGAAAAAGATTAAGAAAACTACTCAGAATTCATGGAGAAAACACAACTACACTTAAGTTTGAAAGTAGAAATCATGCACACAAACAAGAAGTCTAAATTAAAATCAAATGTAGTCACAACGATAAAAACTTATCTCAAATTCCTCTCCACCAATTGCCTTGAAGTTCCTTTGAATCTCTTTTTTCATTCATAATACAAAATACAACTCAAAATAAAAAGAAAATGTGGGCGGCGGCGGCGGCGTATGTGGTGGTTGACACTAGTCGGTCTGGATGGATAGATGATGATTCGCGCGCGCTTTTTCCATGGATGATCCAAGTATTCTTTTATAAAAATGCAAGAGGTGTTTTGGTGTCTCTTCAAAATGTGTCATCATTCAATGAATCTTCTAGAAGTCGTCTCCTTTAAAAATCCAATTGAATGAATTTTTGTGTCAATTAACTATTTCTCACGTTTTTACCGAGGGTTACTTCAAATATCTCTTCGAAAATTCATCCAAATTAAATTAATTATCAAATAACTATTTCTGACGCTTAAGCGCAGGGTATCTGACGCTTAGACACGGCTCTCTTTGATTAACTAGCGCGTAAGCGCCAGTCCTGAGTGCTTAGGCGTCACTGTTCATTTATTCTCTATTTTTTTCTCCTTTTCACTCCCTAAACTATTTTTTATCCATTTGATTGTTCCTGAAAGAAAAACACACAAATACATTTCATTAAAGAACAATATCTTGAAAATATGTATAAAAATGTATACATAAATACTATATATTTTAGGTGTATCAGTAATTGATGGTGGTTAATGATGGTCGATGACGATTGTTAGAAGTCAGCAGAGGTCGGCGGTGGTCGACGATGATATGCGGTGGTCGACGACGGTAGGCGGTGGATGACCAAGGTCGGCGGTAGTTGACAACGATCGAGAATGATGCTAAGTTGCAGCTCCTCTACGAGGACTCGGGCTCTCTCTCTAGGCTTAAGCTCTCCTCTCATGATAGGGGTGGTGCTCTATTTATAGTGTTCTGAGTGCAATTAATGCAAGATTATGAACCATTTTAATCGGACGGTCCGGAGAACTTCCCTAAATCAGACGTTGTTTAGTGGACATTTGAATGTCTTAATGATGTCAGAATTGAGTGATCTTAAACTTATTGGATTCGTCTTGTCGAGACGCTAGATTCAACTATAATTTGGTCAGATTCGACTTCCGTTTAATCTTCTAAATGTATCCAGAAATTTTCTAAGAATGGTTTAATGACTTGATCTAAGCTTGATTTAACTCAGATTGGACTAACTTTGATATCATTAGGTCCATCTCATCGAGCCGGTCAGTTTGACTATAAGTTTGCTGGAATCAAAGCTCTCTCAAGATACGTGCTATGCTTCAAAATTTGTGTGAGATGATGAACATTTATTTGTGGTGTATCTATTATTATTATTATTATTATTATTATTATACGGCCTTGAAATATGAAATACGGTGATATAAAAATTAAACAAAATCTACTCCTAGACATAACTGAATTGAGCAATAATGCATGGACTTAATTAATTGCAAGAGGCAAGACTTGGGATTGGGATTGAGGATTCTCTCATGAATTCATTGGGTTTAAGTTGATTAGAGATTTTTTAATTCAAAATCACAATTAATTAAGACTTTGATGCAGCTGATTAATAATTTCACAAAAAAATATTTTATTAATATTTGCAGATTCTCAAGCAAGGGATGAACTTTTTACTTCAAATTCTTCAATTAATCTTTGTTCGATTAGTTTTAAATGCAAATATTATTTATAAAACGTTCTTAACGTTGTGGATTTATTTAGTTACTCTTTTTGTGAACGCTGAAACTCGCAACAAAATTTATATATATGCAAAATTTGAACCTAAAATTTTTAGAATAATTTTCAATTGATATATTTACAAAGATACCTGAAACCTATATGAGTGCAATACTCTAAATTTACATTTGATGATGGAGTTTAAGGTTCGTTTAAGAGAAAAAATTTGCGTACGTCAAGGGTTACGCAGAGATGTGTACATAATAGGGTACACGGGCGTTATATGAGAGTTGCATGGGGGTTACAAGCATGTTATAACTTCCTTGTAACTTTCGTGTAACTCAGCTGTAACCTGCGCTTTTATTTTATTCATTGAGATTACAAGTTTATAGCGGTGTTACACGGGAGTTACACTGGAGGTACAAAGAGTTATAACCCCCTTGTAATTCTCGTATAAACCTCATGTACCCTATTATGTACACATCTCTGCGTACCCCTTGACGTACACAATTTTTTTCCCCGTTTAAGATGGCTTTTAGCATATTTTACATTTTATATCATCACCGTTGTTTAGGAACTATTTTCTATAACTTTTGTTGTGAGAAGCTTCTTTTTCAATTTGAAAATGTTAATGTATGGTGACTGTAAAAAAATTGCTGTCTGATTTTTTGAAAAAAATTATATGCATAATTATAATTCCTAACACATTTTTTAAGTAGTAGTTTTCTCAATCAAAACGTTATAATCATTTTTTTTAAGAATTTGTAGTCACTCCAACATATCGGAGATATGAATTGGATTTCAAATTTCAATATACAAAGAATCAATTAAATATAAAACAAATTATTTTTTATGCTTGGACTAAAATTTCCCTTTCTAATAAATTCAAATAATAATGATAGTAACTATGATGATGAGTAGGGCTGTCATTTTGGCTCGTTGTTCATGAACAACTCGTGTTCAGCTCGTTAAGCAGCTCGTTCAAACACGAGCAAATTTTTAAGCTCGAAATATAAACAAGCCAAACATGAACAACAGTTTGTTCGCTCGTGTTCGGCTCGAAATGGCTCGAAAAAAAAATTATATAACTTTTTATATAATAATATATTATATATATTATTTATATAATAATATATTATATANAATTAAAATGAGCCAAAATGGTCACTTTAGCTTGAAAATTAGGGTTAGAAGCATAGAGATGTCCTCTGACCTGGAAAAATCAGAAGACATAGCTTCTATTATGAGAAACAAACCCTCAAAATATCAAGTCATGGTAAGCACTCCTTAGTCATGGAGAATTAAAATACCATAGAGGGTATTTAATTAATTAAAAATCAGGGAGTGAGAAAATAATTTTTTTATTTTTTGTCCACATTATTCTCCTCTGTTCACTGAGCAAAATGATATTTTTTTTTAATTTTTATGATTTTTGTAGAGAAAGATATGGATTTTTTAAGTTTAAGCGTTTAAAGTAATTAAAAAATCCCTATTTTTCTACTTATCCACGCGACGCTGACTGGATCCTAGGCAGCTCCGAAAGAACACGCGGTGCTCGAACTTTCAGCTTAGTAGCTAGTCAGTGTCTTCTGATGTTTGGTCGGTTTGCTTGCCTGTGTTCCTTGGTGTTTTCTGGTTGTCTTTGGAAGATCTATTAAGAGAGCATGTTTTTGATATTTATGAGCTTGTTGGGGGTTTAGACCTTTGTTCGGTCGCTAATGTAGATGTCTATCTTTTGTTGGCCTAGGCAGCCCTTTGATCATCGGATTGACTTTCAGTAAATCGACAGTTCTTCAGTCAACTGTCAGCCCTTCAGTTGGTTGGCCATTAATAGACTTCACTAGTATTTGTAGTTTTTTGTCATATAGATGATTCTCATTTTATCTCAGAACTTAAACCATTTGATTGTCTCAAGATTCGTGCATACAACTTTTATTTGTGCACAATATTAAAAAAATGGATTTTTTTTTTTTTTTTTGAAATGAAAACATGAACACATTTAAAAACATACCACCCAATTCCCATGTATGCATGTACCTAACACCTAACTTCAATTTTTACACGTACTTTACCTTCTGCACAGAAATTATATTTTATTAGTATTAGACATGCAAATACATAAAAATTAAATCATCGTGTCTGTAAGGAATCATCTAATTCAGTGTACAAGACTCTAAAACTGGTTTTGATCGCATCAAGTTTCACAGCATAAATTAATGCATTGAATCTACTGAAAAAAAAGAAGAAGAAGAATAGAAGTTTAGGAACGTGTGGAATTGGAACAAATAATTGAAATAAAATAATGCAATTTTACTTGGATCGATGAAGACATGAAGTGAGAGTTTAAGAGAAGTATTATAACTTATAAAAATGAATAATGCAAAATTACGCAACATATTTTTCGTCCCGCGTATGATACAATATTTTAATTTGCTTGCTTTAAAAAATAGTTTTATATAGGGGTGTAAACGAACCAAACACTAACGAACAGAGCTTGTGTTAGTGTTCAGTTTGTTTGAAATTTAGTTTGTTTGAAAAAAGCTCGTGTTTGAAATTGTTTGTGAAGTCACTGTTCGTGTTCATTTCTTAAAGAACGAACCGACCACGAGCCAGTTTGACATCCCTAATATTAATATATATAAACAATATATTATATTAATTAAATAACTTATATTATATAAATATATAATATCTATATTAGTATATTACTAATATAAGATATTAATATAATTTATAAAGTTTAATTTTTTAAAATATCATAAATTTTTTAAATATAATTATTTTAAATTATTTTATATTTCGAACAATCACGATTCAAACACGAACGAACGCATCACTATTCATGTTTAGTTCGTTTAACTAACCGAACGNATATAATTATTTTAAATTATTTTATATTTCGAACAATAACGATTTGAACACGAACGAACGCATCACTGTTCAAGTTTATTCGTTAACCGAACGAAAAAAAATTTGTTCACGTTCGTCTCGTTTACTTATCGAACGAATCGAACACGAACTCATTGATGAACCGAACACGAACTGTTCGCGAACAAAGAGCTTTTTTGACGGCTCTAGTTTTATAATGCCTATAATTAACTTAAACATATTCTAATATGGTTCATTCCGTGATAAAATTGTAGGGGGGGTCCATTTTTGTGCATTTAGGGGCATAATAACTTATTAATATTAAAAAATAAGATAAAACTTACATTATTCAAATAAAAAAAATGGTTAATGAATTGAGAAATGATTATAAGATTTTAAATTATTGTATGTTCAAAAGTAATATCGCAAAACATTTTATTGGGAATCATATAAATATTTTTCTCTCAATATATGTACCAAGGCAGGAAAAATTATTCCATACCGAATCTGGACCGTAAATCACCTAATTTACGGTCGTGATGTACTTTGGTGGGCCCCACCTAAATTTTATTTTTTTTTAAAGAAAAATGGAAATAATCCTGACCGTAGATCACCGTGATCTACGGTCAGGATCATACACCGCATGCAGAGATGCGTGCGGTGTCCGTATGCAACAATTTCTCCCAAGGCAGACATTGAGTTAACCATCATTCTTCTATTACTCATATTTTTCTATTACGTAATTATAAAAAAGAAATCTATTTACAATCGCAATAGTAATTAGTAAAATTAATGCCTTGATGATAATCATAAATAAGACTCTATCTACAATAGTAGTAGCAATTTGTAATTTAATGGAATTAGTAAAATAAATGTTAAAATTAAATTTAAATTAATGATGATGATAAGCATGCAAAATTATATAAATAGTGATGCGTGCTAGAAAATTCGCGGCGGTAGAGTAATGGATTATCGTCTTAGCGTTGCACGAAAATTTAGCACACACTCAGATGAAAATGAATCAAGCTGTAATAACACCAGAATTTTTTACGTGGAAAACCCGTAAAAAGGGAAAAACCACGGGGCCTGGCCCAGTTGTAAAAATCCACTATAAGATGATGATTACAGATGCCCCTTGTCNCGAACAAAGAGCTTTTTTGACGGCTCTAGTTTTATAATGCCTATAATTAACTTAAACATATTCTAATATGGTTCATTCCGTGATAAAATTATAGGGGTTTTTGTGCATTTAGGGGCATAATAACTTAATAATATTAAAAAATAAGATAAAACTTACATTATTCAAAAAAAAAAAAAAAAACTCAACATGGTTAATGAATTGAGAAATGATTATAAATATCGCAAAACATTTTGATTGGGAATCATATAAATATTTTTCTCTCAATATAAATAGTCAATTTGCCTCTCAATATATGTACCAAGGCAGACATTGAGTTAACCATCATTCTTCTTGTTATAGTATGACTCATATACCATATCGGGACAGACGTTGGATCGAAGCGGAGCGGAGCGGAAGAATCTGTCCAAATTGGGAAGTTACGTGGGTTGGGGTACGGGGGCAAAGCCCCGCGATATGGTACAGGGGTAGTAATTACATATTGTGCCTAAGGTTTACTCCTGGGGTTATAAATAGGTCTGTTAGTAACCCCAAGAGATATCCCTGAATTCTGTAAACTCTTTTCTGAATATTGAAAGGAACTCGTCGCTCTGCTCCCGAAAACGTAGGCATCTTTGTCGAACCTCGTTAAATCTTTGCGTTCTTCTGGATTTGTGTCGATTACTATTTTTCTTCGCCCTAATTTTCTCAACACTTCTGTTACTCATATTTTTCTATTACGTAATTATATAAAAAAAAAATCTATTTATAATCGCAATAGTAATTAATAAAATTAATGCCTTGATGATAATCATAAAGAAGACTCTATCTACTCTAGTAGTAGCAATTTGTAATTTAATGGAATTAGTAAAATAAATTTTAAAATTAAATTTAAATTAATCATGATGATAAGCATGCAAACTTATATAAATAGTATTTGGATACAGCTCTGCAGAGCAAATTGACTGTCCTTATCAGAAGCAGAGATAAATAGTTTGATTTGGGTATTACACATAATAGAGTAATTCATTGTTAACTTTAGAAAAACAGTTATTCAGCTCCTAAAGAGTTATATCACACGAAAACGACTGCTGGATCTGAGTGGAGTAATTAGCGGGATAAGCCCGATTCTATATTCGGATGTACGAATTGACACTTGTGATGGGTCCGGCAGGCCTTTTTAACCTGGCCTTTTAACTGTTGGGCAGTCAGGCTGTGAAAAAAGCTTGTTGTTCGCGGGAAGCTCTTATTTGATGTTTGGCTTGTTGATTAAGTAAATGAGCCGAACAAGAATAAATTTTTAAAGCTCGAATTATAAACGAGCTGAACATGAAGAACTCTTTCTTCGCTCGTGTTCGGCTCGTTTTAGCTCGAAATAAAAAATATATATATAATTATTTATGTAACAATATATTACATATATTATTTATATAATAATATATTNTGTATCTTGAAATTTTAGCAATATTATTAAGTCATTATTGAAAGCAAAGATATTGTTATTAGAGTTTCTCATTAAATATGCTCTAGAGTTATGCACATGTTTCATATGTAAATCATGGAAAAAATAATGTGATTTCATAAAAAAACAAAAAGGTTGTTTACATACATAGTGTTAAGCGAAATATCAAAATTCATGATAAAATGTCAGCTCATATTTTTCATTTTTATCAAATTCTCAATGATTTGATCGTAACACTCATAAAGACATTGGCTTGGTAGTTCAAAAACATTAATTGGATGCTAGATTTTGTAATTGCCAATGTTTTGGGTGCCATGTACTTAATCATCCAAATAAAATGGAGTGATACTATCAAGACATTAATAAGCCTACAATAGATTGTCTTATTACAACGATGACAAAATTAAAATGGCCCGGCAATAGCTTCTAATAAATAGATAATTGAACAGTTAAAACAGAGCAATCAGAAAACAGAATATAAATTTCTAGAATATGCCGAAATGATTGACATGTTTGCAAGGCCGGGAAAATAAGAACAGCATATCATTGAAACTCTTTCATATTAGGTTTGTCATTTCCGTTTAAATCTGCTTTATGTTTGGATATGACGGCATGTATATAATATTAAGATTTATGCTTTACATTTATTTGATATATTTTTAGTTATTTTTCATAAAAATATTGGGTGGGCGGGTCCAGCTAGCCAGTTATATTGTCTAATGTTCACAAAGCTGGTGGTGGTCCAGCGCTAACTGAAGCCTGGCAATTATGAAGCGTGAGCTGTGAAACTGTCGGTGAATAGTATTCGTAGAGCAATTTGATGAACATATTTTTCTTGGTTTGTTAGCTGGCCACGCTGGATCAGTTGATCGGCCTTCGTCGTTTAGTATATGGCCAGCATGGATGTCGACGGAGACCTATTTTAAAAGTCTTAAACATAAATTTTAGTGTTACATATAAGAAGTTATTTTTAATCTTTCAAAAGTTTAAATAATGATATTTTTATTTGATATGAATGATTTGAGCGTTATAGTTGAAAAGAAATAAAGTTTGGGTGTCTATTATAACTTGTTTTTTGGTATGCCCAGTAAGGGGGCAGGAAAAGAAATTAGATGGACGAGGGATATGAATTGGGCCAGCTCCCCCTTTAAGGGGGTTCGATCCATTCATATGTCTCTCTCTCCTTGCCATTACTTTCCTCCCTCATTTTCTCCTCCCTAAATCAATCACTTATAGAAGATTAAAATTTAAGGTTTAGGGAGGGGGACTTCCATCATATTCGTTCTTATCTCAACATTTCTCTCAAAACAATCTCTCTAGGATTGTATTAGACCATGGACAATATTGAACTCTTATATGTTTTCATTTGTTCGGGGTTCAACACTCAGTCATTTGCATCTGGCCCATCGGTACTCAACCATTTGTACCCCATAATTCGAGCTCAAGCGTCATATGTTTGAATATGTATTTGGGTTGGCTTGTCTTTAGCTCTCCTCTTTATCAGGCTGGATCATTTCACAAACCTAGGCAAAGAAGTGAAGCCCATTAAACCGGTATGGATTTTTTTATGGCTGCTTTAGCCACTTTGGTATTACACTATTCTAAAATTCCATTCTCATTACATATAGCACCCGAAATTTGATATTTAGAAACCAAACACCGTCTTTCATTCATTTTTTAAAGTCTCATTCAAATATCAAAATTCATGTTAAAACCCCAACATTTATTTTTCATTCTTTATTAAATTCTCGATGGCTTGACTGTGGAACATTGGTAGTTCAAAAAAGTCACTTACGTAGCTAATTTGTAAATAACAATGTTTTGGGTGATCTATATGTAACTATCCCTATCTTTTAGACTTTGTTTGATCTATATAGGTGAAGCTCCATTCAATTCAGTGCAACCCCTACGCCTAAAAAATTTTCATTTGTTAAACCGAGTCTCCCCTGTGTCTCCCAACGTTACTTTAGCAAAACGGAGAAATTGGATGTTGTTGATCGCGTAGGGGCGGTTCTGTCCGTGGAAGTGACTTTTGAAGGAGCTTTGAAGTCTTGCGAAGCTCCCTCAAATAAAGACTTAATATTATTAGGTTATTAATTCAATATAAAAAGAAAAATTCGATGCAATTTCTATCTTCAAAATTTAAACTCTCACCTGATATTTATGAT
The DNA here is from genome assembly GCA_002079205.1 of Phalaenopsis hybrid cultivar. Lineage (NCBI taxonomy): Eukaryota > Viridiplantae > Streptophyta > Magnoliopsida > Asparagales > Orchidaceae > Phalaenopsis > Phalaenopsis hybrid cultivar. Next base: position 456,926 of record JXCR01098507.1, on the reverse strand, counting down.
GTCTATCGAGTTCCATAGATAAAAATTCATTTCATTTACTCATCACCAAGTATCGAACCCGCTTCCAAATGTATTTCAATTGCTTCCAAGGGCTAAAACATCAAAATAAATTAGGTCTATCAGTGCTGCAAGAGGAATTTGAAATGGCAAAATACATAAAGCCACATAACATGTTTGTTATTATTAGGAAGAGTTACATACATAGCCCTCAATTCCTATGCATTATATGTACTACACCATGATATGTCATCGAGAAATTTATATGATCAAGCATGAACCTCAATATATTTTCTTAAGAATTTTTTTTTTATATTTAAATTCATGATAGTCAAAGCCATAATTTTAGCAAAGAAATAGTTATGCTGAGCATCTCGATTATACAAGTATAATGACGTTGGAATTGATCCAATCCGAGTCTTAACAAGCTCAGATCAAACATTTAAACTATAGTCAAAGGCTTTTGTGCAAGAAATGAAAGGTGAAATAATCTCAAATTTTGGCATGCTTATAGTCAAATTGAGAGGTTTGACTGAAGGATGCAAATGAGATGAAGATCATTTAATTTTGAGTTCACCTAATTGTTAAAAAAAGAATATATGATTAGAGGAATCAATGTATACCGCTTGATAGAATGTTTTGAGATTTCAACTAAATTATCAATAGGCCAATATTTTTCAATTGAAAGAGGGAGAAGAAGATGGTAAGTTGTCTACTAAAACTTAACTCTTAAAGACCCGACGATTATCGCTAATCACACTTGACCAAAACCAACCACCGAAGTTTGATATCGGCCACCTAAGAGCTGTCGTTGATCAAAAGAGATCATTGAAACCAAAGATCGTCACCGACCGTGAGAGGTTGTAGTTGACCACCACTACCAATTATTACAACCAACTATGATTGTTTTAGCCATGAACTACAACTTCTATAGCCAATTAAAACATTTGCAATCACCAATTATGGCATTTGCACCCAACTACAATTTTTGTATCCACAACTATAGATGGTGTAGCCCAATAAAGGCTTCTATAACCAACTACGTCTGTTATGGCCCAACTAACTTTTGTAGCCAACAACTACCATACAATTATGATTATCAATTTTTGTAATCTAATCTTCCCTAATTAGAAGAAGAGTGGTCTTCTATTCTTACAATTTATAGTGGATTATTTTAATTGGGCTATGTCTAGTAATTTTTTCTCTTTTTGGGATTTTTCACATAACAAATCTGGTTCTCTTATACATTTCTTTATGTGTGTATACTAGAAAATTATATTGAACGAATACTTGAATTTCTCATATGTTGAAATTAGTTTAGTACACAACACTATCTAAACNTTTATGTCTAAGTTTAAATCATAACACCTCATGTGGCAATGTGGTTAGTGTCTTCTTTTGTATAGATTTGATTCAAGTTCAAATCTCATACTTTACATCTATTTTTCTCAATTTTAGTTTAACGAGTCAATTTCGAGCCGAACACGAAGACAAATATTTAAATCGAGTTGAACACGAACACTGTTCACGAGCTGATTTTGAATACGAGCCGATTTAGAACACGAGCTATTTCGAACGAGTTAAACACGAGCTCGCTCAAGCTCGGCTCGGCTCGTTTACAGCCCTAATGATGAGCATTCATTATTTGAATGGAACAATTAATATTTTTTTTATATTTTTTTTTTATTTTTATTAAAATAAAACATTTTTTTTTTGTGATTTTTTTTATGATGTGCATGTACTTGGGTAATTAAATTGATCATTTGTGCAGCCCATTTGATCCAACGATTAGATGTTTTGTCCATAATCATAAGATCTTAGGTTCATAGTCCAACACGTACAAATATGTACATGAATGTTGAGACAAAAACTTTATTGGTAGTTATAGCATGCATCCATGCTCTACTAAATTTCAATCTATGGCAGTGACATTTAAATTACTGATAATTCCCATCATTCAAAACAAATTAAAAATTGGAGATGGGAGCTCAACGGCAAAGCTAAGGTTAGCATATGAAACCTCGGGATGAGAATTCAACTATGGTTTTAAATATGATTCTTATATTACAGGTAACTGAAAATATATTATTGAAAGAGTTTTCGCTCATATATCCTCGTAAACTTTCATATTTATTGCTAAGGGTGTAAATGCGTCGAACACAAGCGATCCATGCTCAGCTTGTATTTGACTCGTTTATATTTCGAGCTCAAAAAGTATGTTCGTGTTCGGCTTGTTTGCTTAACGAGCCGAATACGAGCTGTTCTCAAAACAAAGAGTCGTTTTGACAACTCTAATCATGTAGTTATAAGACATTAAGGGTTTGAGCAATATTTAAGAATTATTATTTATATTAAAACATCATTTGAATCTAATTCTATTTTCTTAATTAATATTTTAATTGATTATAAATCTTTGTGGCCTTGTAGTCAATTAGATTTTTTTAAAATATTACTTTTATATATATATTAACTTGATGAGTAGTATTTCGAGCCAAAACGAGCCGAACACGAACGAACACATCTTTTTCGTGTTAGGGTCGTTAACTTATCGAACGAATATAACGAGCCGAACATTAGCTTCTTAGCAAGCCGAACACGAACTGTTCGCGAACAACGAGCCATTTTGACAGCCCTATTTATTGCTATACAATTGCTTTTAATCAAACTTATATATCACAATAAGGTTATATACTAGTAAAATATAGCAAATAGGGAGATATATGACTCTTTTACTGCAATGACAAAATTTTCTTTGATTTTTTAATTTATTGTACCATTTTTTGTGGTACAGATATCATTCACATAACAATGATTATATGGAAATCTTTCGTTCTTACAAGGTAATATATGAAATTGGATCAGCTCGAGGGGAATCAATCGCAATGGATGCCAGCAATTTTCTTCTTTTATTTGACATTTGATGTTTTTTCGCTTTTGAAGCTTTTTATAATGATTTTGCTTTCTAGGACCTGTAGGCGCTAAGTAAAATATATTGGTATTTTCAATTGTCACCACATGATCCCTATAGCTCTCAGTGCTGATAGATTAAATGAGATTTAATATATATATATATATATATATATATATATATATATATATATATATATATATATATATATATATATATATATATAT
>JXCR01098507.1:374134-431481 GCA_002079205.1 Phalaenopsis hybrid cultivar | reverse complement strand
TTGGGAGGAAAAATATTTAGGTTGTTCATACGCACGCAAAATTGCGTGTGTATGAAGGTTATTTGGATGTTATTGCAGGGTTATGTCGTTGTTATTGGGGTTAATACCCTTAATAACCTCACCAAACCTCGAATGACAAGAAAAAAAATGAGCGCCGAACCGCAAAATGTATTTGTAGGTTATTGGGAGGTTATTGAGATGTTATTGGGGTTAATACCCCCAATAACCTCTTAATAACCCTCAATAACTGTGTTATTGTAAGGTTATTCGAGATCAGAAGCACACAAAATTGCGTGCGTATGACGTACGTAAATAATGCTTGTTTGGGAGTGCCTTTTAATAGAATTTACCACCGAATTTACTAAGGGCTTGCTTGACAACACTTCACCGTTGAAAAATTTTCTTTTAAAGCCGCATTTCACACTACCGTATCTCATTTGCTATACAGAATGGAAGGAAATGCAGTTGAAATAGCATTGCGATGTGAAAAACATTTTGAAAAATTGATTTGCTAAACAACGTTTATGTTTTATGCGCTTTCTGTAGAATGCAACAGAGGCTAAACGCCTCCTCAAACAAAGCCTAAATTTAATGAAATACTAAAATGCATGAATGATTAATGAATTTTTTTGATATAATTTTCCAAATTTGCTTCGATTCGGCTTAAATCTAGATTTACTAATTCCAGGAGTAGGGAGGATTTAACGGATTTACGATATATGGATTTACTAAATTCTCTTTACTCTAAATACTACTTGCAGCCAAACACCCTTTAAATGTTATGGAATCATAAATCAAAAATATTTTTATTTAAAACATCTGAATTACTTGACCGTTTTTAACCAAATGATGCAATTTTTTTTAAGCAAATTAGGGAAGTATTATATTAGTATTAAATGTAGAATAAAATATTAACACTAACAATCAACTTAAATAATGGAGCATAAAGTAACATTAAGTATGACTCATAAACAACCTAAAGTTTGCATACTTCCATTCCAAAATTATCCAACCTATGTGCTATCAATTTTCTAAAATTGATAGAACTCTACTACAGATGTTGAATTCTGATTTACCCGTAGACTCACACCTCGAGAGAAGAATTAGTAAAGAAGGAAAGTCTGAATTGAAGAAAAGAGATGTAGGGGATGTTGTATTATTTCTTTGAGTATAGTTCAACAATCCGTCGTTTTACATTACATCTTTTCCCTTTTATAAGGGTATTCTCCTATATAATATACATATATGATGATTATACTTAGATCTCTAGGGATCTTTGGCAAAATTTTTTTGTCTTATTCTTACATATATGCATAAATAATGTTAACTCTAGCACGTTATCCTCTATCAGTATCACATTCCATATTCTATTCCACTGTACACTTTGTTTGTTCACATCTCAACATCTGCTTGACCCTCTGATTAGAATTTGCTCTGAGGCTAACTCTCCTTTGGAGCAGATAGGCTTCTAATTCAACATGACGACTGAGAATAGGAGGGAGACTTATGGCAAAGCTATTGAAGATATTTGCCAGGCGTTTACTCATGTCATTTTTCTTGTAATCGGCTACTCGTCATCAATCGATTGTATTCGGCTACTCCTCATCAATCGATCGTATTTGAAAACTTGATGATTGTTTATGTTTGGTTGTTAGCACTCAGTTAATCATATACTCAACTAGTTGTCAACCCAATTTTTTTGATTGAGCTAAAAGGCCCATTAAGTTTGCTTGGACCTTTATTGGCTCAATAAAATTGTTTTTTATCTCTCTCTCTCTCTCACACACACACATATATTTGCTACGAAAATAATAAAAGAATATGATAAAAATCCAATAAAGAGCCATGAACTCTCTGCTTTGCTACTCCTGCTCATTTTGTTATTTAATCTTTTGGTATATTCATTGCTGCAAAGATTCAGATGGAAAATATTATGGAAGAGCATACCAAAATTCTTAACCCAAACTCTTGGATGGTTTGCTAAAAAACTCAAGCGAGCGGACGACTCTATGAAGAGGAGGATGGTGCTGAAACGGATAAGGGGTTTGACGGAGAGGCATCTTTAAAAGTTCCTCCTGGGACTATCATTGACTTAGATTCATGGAAAGGTTATCTTCTAAGGATCAAACTTCTCTGAACAAAGGCCTTGTGGAGAAGTTGCGAAAAGATTTGTGTTCGTTGATGTTGGCGAATAAGGTGAAATGCCTACATCTTCACAGCTTCAATGAGTGGGTACACAATATGTAAAATTTATGCATCAAAATTAGCAATCATTCATTATGTGTCATATTATTTTTATTCTCCCTCTTTGCTTGTAATGTTTTTTACTTATATAGAACTCATGAGATTAGACTCCCGTACAAAGAATGTGAGCGAACTAAATTTGAATGTGGCACTAGATTCTCTTGAAGGTAAGGATGGTCAGGTTGAAGAACTGATCAATCAACAGCTCTTCCGCGAAGTACCTTCTATGGCTAAGGATAAGAACGAGATGCAGACTGTAGGCGAAAACAAAGAGGGTCATGTGGTTAGGGCGCACACCCTACCCCAACAATATAGGGAGGGCTCGCTGCGAGACTCCCTCAGAATTTCTTTGGTTGTTGATTCAGTTGAGCTTGTGCATTAAATGGCTAAGTTGAAACATGCAATTCTTGAGTTGAGGGGATCCTTAGGTGATTTCAAGAATGGCTTGACTGATTTGAAGGATAGGTGATCGTATTTCAGAATCAAGCAGAGTCTAGTTGCTTAGTCTAGTTCAAAGCTACTTGGGTGTTTTTGCTTAAGCGATTTATTTGGCCTGGTTGAGTTCCGACAAAAATCATTTGAGATCGCTTGTAAATTTGAGACGTGTTCTCAACTTATCTCGTTGAATTTACATGCACGGGTAGTATGAAACTCACCGATAAACTTAAGATCGTTGGAACAAGTAATCTACAGGATGATCTGAGAGTGTGCTAATGTTGAAAATTCAAATTTTTATTGTGGGAAAAGTGAGAGACGTGATCATCAGGTCGATCGTCTAGTAGCGAGCAAGAGCTTTTAATTCGTAAATTCCTTGCCATGTCGAGTATAGATTCTGTGATCTTTTCTTCGACAAATTATTGTATCCCTGGTGGATTTTGCTTTATTGTTTGAGCGAATTCCTTCATTTGAGTTTTTTTTTGAGCAAATAGCTTATATTCAAGACTTAATGATAGAGGGGTTTTATAATGCTTGAACATTTTTAAGAGAATAGAAGTTGTGTTTGATGCAAATGAATAGAGATTATATGTTTGATATAAAAACATTATATATTATTTAACACATTTCTAAAATTCTAATAGGTTGATTACTGTCGGGCAAGCTCAATCGGTTGATTTCCCCGAGCATGAGATGTAATAATAATTAAACCTAAAGACGAGGATAAGGACGTATTGAATGTTTGTAATCTTGTGAAGAAGATCAATCTGTATTAGTAAATATATGGATACTTTCTGTAGAGATCAAGGTTCCATCATGTGATTGGTCAGAAGTACGACTCTTTTAATGCTGAATTGATTATTCCCACAAATCTTTTCAATTCCTATTGTTATACCGACTTTCAGGAGAGCAAGGTGTGATCACGAGGGTGACCCTCAAATAATGAGCAGTTTATGGCAAGCTTTTAGATGAAATGAGTGCATGAATGAATCAAAGCCTACTCTAATAGGGAAAGAAAGATTATTGAGCTATAAAAGTAATATATTAAACCAATGTAACTATATGTGAGGCACCTTTTGTGGAACGAGTGGAGTTTTAGTGGGAACTACAAAATTGGGCTTGCTTATGATAGTGTATGCTTATAGTGGTTGACATATTGAGAAGTTACACTAATAGGGTAAAACTGTGAGGTTTAGCCTGGGAAAAAATGAGCAATCCTTTTGCATAATATTTGGTTGGATCATTCATGATGCATTTGAGTACGACTAAACATTATACTTCATGGGCTGCTTTGGTCACAAGTCTTACACTTCTTGGAAGAGTGGTGCTTATTTCTTAATAATTGTTGTAATTGTGGATCTCTAAATTTACTTAATGTAGAAAAGCAAAGCCTATTTCTTTCTTCATTAAAAACCAAATAAGTTGAAATAAATATTTTTGTAATACATATATAAGTTTACCTTTATGTGCAGCCACCATGATACATTTATTGTTGTTACACTATAGTCCTTTTTTAGGGAGCACTGCTTCCCATCCTTAATCACGTGACACTAGTAGGAGCAATACAACACTGTATACCTATCATTCTGGTATGCACGAGATATCGTAGATGTAGTTTTTGATGTTGCAAATTTCTATTGACATTGATCAAGTTTCATCACAGCCCCCTTTTGAAAGGCAACACAGACGATAGTGTTTTGTTTGAGATACGGTGTCCAATTTCACCTTCTGCTCAAGAGTGGTAGAAATGTGGTTCTTCTAGTTTGTCATCGATGATAGTGTTGCTCATCTCTTATTTGGCATAGTGCTCAAATTGCATAATTCTTTGTCTTAATTAGACTATGACCTATGGTTAGGCATCATTGCCACGTTTATTGGATCAGACATGATATTGTTCATAGTATTAGCAATCATCTATGCTTTCCTATTTTTTTTCCACTATTCAGACAAGAGTTCACGGTTCACATCCCCGAATTTGTCTCTGATACGACCAAGCTTCCATTATTTATCATATAACGTCCTTGCAATGTTTCATTAGAGGTTGAAGTAGGTTTTAGTGCATTACTTTTCTTTTTTTGCTTTTCATTTTTTGAATGGCTAAATTCTTTTTTCGACAGTTCTCATGCCTTATTTTTCTTGTGTTGATTTTTGCACTCTACAATATCATCACCATATCAACTTGATTGAGATGGTAATTGAAAATACGCATAAGTCATTTATAATTTGTGAATAATGCCTTGAGGTGCATTTCATTAGAGTTTGCAGAAATATTTCTAATGTAACATCTTGACTTAAAAATTGGATCGTGTACTTATGCACAAATTGTCATCAGAAATATATTAAATCATTCTTGTTTCATTCTATCTTCTTCACACCCTAACTAATAGAATTCTCAACGTATCAGCTACTTCAACACGCTTAAGGCATCTTTTGATAGCTATTCATCTTTAGATTAGCATTTTATCATGTCAAGGCATGATAATTTAACTCTGATTGGGCAATCGAAACCTTATAATGGGTGGTTTTCTTATTTAAGCTGAAATCCCAATTTGTCTATCAATGCATCTGAATTCTCAAAATCAACTCTTCTATCATTGGTATGAATCTTCACATTGGCTTCTACTTTAAATGACGGCACTCGCTTGAATGATATCCATCACCTCATCTTCATCCTCTTCATGCATGTTTATATTAGGCATGAAAGATTAGCAGAAATACAACTCACCTAACTAGTCGCAACAAAGATTACTTTCATCCTTATCTACTCCATCATCATGATCATGTGCTTTATCAGTCTAGCCATTTTGACGGCTAGATTTAGTTTAGAATCATCATAGTTCATTGATCGACTTTCTTCTTCTCTTTTGTTTCTTGTCCTTTTTCTGACTTTTAATATATCTCTAATGTAAGAGGTGAATCTACCTTGTCTTTAGTTTCCTTTTTGATTTTTACCATATCTTGATGATCAATACTCTAATACCGACTAATTATGTAGACCCCCTCCTCAAGTTTTCCTTTGCTGGATATATATAGGATTCCCTTTTGCTGTTTTTTTTTCTATATGGCAACAAAACAAATTGCTGTTTTTTTCTATTTGGACTTGGAGTGTTGTAGATGCAACGGAAGTTCATAACATTAACAAAAATGATAGAATAGCACTAATCGACAACTACTAAGAGTGGAAGGGATAAACAAGCAGTAGCACTAGCATAGAGGTAAACAATTTCAACACTCCTTGTGGAAAGAAGCTCTTTGTTGGCAAGAGGAGCNCCGCTGTTCCATGACTCTGAGTACAGCTATCTGCATGATTAAGGGCCAACGGTACGTTAAAAGTGGATTTTGACCATTAATTTTACGCCTTCAAGGTTAACGAGTAATTATTAATTTCGTGCTATTTTGATTATATTGATTGTAGATGATTGTTGATAAACTTTAAAAGTTTGCCAAAACGCTAAAAATTACTGCGACGCTCTGGTTAACGTTGAGTGATCGAAGTTTGTTTAGTAGGCCCATTTGGCATTTGGATTCTACTCGTTTTTTAATTTAGTCATGCCGCAGTTGTCAGTGAGTCAAAAGCGATGCAGTAGTAACACTACTGCATGCGCAGCATGCCGCGAGCTTCCGCTAAGGTATCTCTCTTTTGAGATCTCTCTCTCTCTATATACCCACCTCCACGACTAGTAGAGATCAATGCACTTCGTGAACAAAAGTAGAGCTGGGTTCCATTAATATACTAACATATTTAACCAGATGAGTAAATAAATAAATAAAAATATTTTTTAAAATTTGAAAAATTGAAAAAATTAAACTTGAACATAATAATCTAACACATTTACTAATGTCTCTAAACAAATTATTTTATTGTTTAATAAATATATTATTAAATACGTTATTATGCGCTGTATTATATAAATAAATTTTGATTAATTTAAATTTATTTAATAATATATTTAATAATAACATATTATAATTTAATTTTAATATCTNATCTACTAGTTCTAAATCTATTCAACTTCTTATTTATTTAAGTTTATAAAATTATTAGTTAATAATTTTATATAAGAAAACTAAATAGTCAATTAATTACTCATTTAAATTTCTAATTTACTTATTTGTTTAATATAAAAATAATGAAATAAATATATTATTAAATACCTTATTATGCCCTGTATTATATAAATAAATTTTGATTAAGATAAAATTATTTAATAATANTATATATATATATATGTACTTTAATTATTAGTTAATAATTTTATATAAGAAAACTTATTAGTCAATTAATTGCTCATTTAAATTTCTAATTTACTTATTTGTTTTATATAAAAATACTGTACAATCAAAATTTAATTTTATTTGAGAAATCAATTGTTCATTTAAATTTTTAAATTTTATTTAATAAAAACAAATAAAATATAAAAAATATGAAGATTAACAATTTAAGCAAACAAAGTATAAACAAGTATATGAAAGTTCGTCTCAAACTTAAACTGAACTTGAACAATTTATGATTCAACAAAGTCAAATCCAAATATGAGCATACTCGACTCGACTCGACTAGATTACAGACCGAAGGTCACACTCCCACTCAGCCCAGTTTGCCTCTCTAACTTTGAAAATGATTGGCTATACAAGCTTATTAAATTTTAGTTAGATAAAGTTTTTTTCAAACTCTACATACAGGCATCACATTTATTACATATCCTTTAAATTTACTTGGCTAGTCACTGACGTAGACCTATTGAAAATATAAAATATTGGCTCTAACGGGCTATTTCAGGAAAATATTTATATGATAAGAATAAGAAAAATACAATATATTTTATCAGATTACGAAAGTTTATCATTTAAAATAAGATAAAATTTATTTCTTATAAGTTTTATGAACATAGAATGCTATTTTTATTTAATGTTTTACGCTTTCACAAAGTCATGCACTTTAGTTCTCAGTTTTTAAGCAATTATTTCAGCACTTCTGCTAGCTAGAATTTAAGAGAGTAAGCCATGATGATGTTGTTTTTGCTAATCTATATAACCATTTGATGTGGTATATATATAAATCAAACAGAAGAACGATCGACGAAATAAAAAATAGAACGAGAAAAATCACACCAAAAAAGAACAACAAAGCGGAACACACAGATTTATGTGGTTCAGCAAATTGCCTACGTCCAATAAGTTGCAGAGGATTTTACTACTTGAGGAATTTACATCAGTCGATCACCTCGACTTACAAGAAGAATCTCTCACTCTTCTTCTCTCTCTATATAGAGATACACCGAAGAAAACTCTACACCGAGATACACCGAAGAAGACAAACTTACAAGAGAAATAAACTCAATTTCTCTTATGCCACAAGCTATCAAGAAGAAGCCTAGGAAGAACAATTTGTTTCTTCTTTCTTCTTTTTCTTTCTGCCGCAAGGAATTGCTCCTCCTTGCACTCCTCTTCCTCTGCCCTCAGAAAAACTTCCTCTATCCCGAGGAAATCGAAGAAGAACTCAAAACGTGACTACTAAACCCAATGAGAGTCATCTGAAGCCATTATCACGAACAGGAGGGAGCGAGGAGATGTTTCACTTCACAAAAGATGAATGCGGGAGTGATTATTTGTGAAGAGGTGTGACTCTCCAAATAAAGTAACCGCCCAAGCATAGTAGACCGAGCTCCACCATTTCTAACAGATGATTCCTTAAAATTAATTTCCTGGGACACATCAAAATATTTTTTTAGGAGCAGCTATACAAATTTGATCACTTTGCAGCACTCATTTATGCCCTCCATAAACACCATTTAACAAAAAATATAGAATCTATACATTTAATGCCTAAACTTCATTATTTACATGCATAACTCTCAAAATGACAAATAACATATCATTATTCTTAACAATCATGTCATAGCGCCGGCATCATTAGCACACAGTTGGTCCCATCGTCCTTCACTAACACGCATCTGTCCGATCTCGCCAAGCCTTTCCGGGGAGATCTTCTCGTGACTTTCTTGTCTCGTCTTCTTTGTCTGTTTAAAATACAAGTCTGAATTGAGTATGATTTAACTAGTTAATTTTCATAAAAAAAAAAGTATGCGTTGAAAGACTTGAGCAAGTCATTTATTATATTCTTCTTTAACTGCAGCGTTGTCATCTACATATTGTTTAAACGCAGCTTCCTCATCTACACATTTATCTGCAATGAAGTGGTCAGCATTCAGCGTCCAAGTGAGAGAGAGAGAGCTCCCGACAGAGTTTTCTGTCAGGGGATTGGAGATGATAACAGTATGTCACATGTCCAACAGTTGTCAAGTTATCATTTAATATAGGTTTTTATTAAACTTGTGATATGCAGGATTCACCAGTGTGCTCAAAATTTACTTTTGACTTTTTTGTGTTGTATTAAAAGCGTTTTATTTTATGGTCAGGCGTATATCATGTATAGTTTGCTTTTTATTTTGGATTTTTATTATCAATATCTTATTTTTAAAATAAAAATTCAGTATTTGTACTTAAAAACTTTTTATTTTTACCTTTTTTTTTTTCTTTTGGAGAGAGTAGAAATTTGTTCTTCATGAGTAAATGTGTGATATATCAAATATACTTCGAGTGAGCGAGCGATGACACTTACGGGAGATAATATTATATTTTTTGTAAGTATGTGTGAACAATGATAAATATTAGAAATGTCACATCACTATAATTTCAGTTTAATAAGACTCAGCATTTCCATTCATTGTTATCTGCACATATATACAGTATGTAATATTTCCTTCACTTAAAATAATAGAATGTGTTTTTTTTTTAAATGGACCAATAAATTGCAATGAGTGTCACTAACTATAACTTTGGAGAAACAATTGCCCTTTTCGAGTAATGGTCCACAGATCTTTTTTTATGAGAACATGCACTTCAATACTCAATATTATGTTTCCTCTTTATTTATTACTTTATTTTAGTACACATCCTTTATATTTTTCGACGCACTTACATGTCTTCCACACATCTCTTATTTATTTACATATTTAACGTCTAACTTTCAAATTTACCTACATAATACTCAAGTCTATATTATTACACAAAAAATAATCATTATTATTAACTTTTTAAAAAAGCATAAACTTTTATTCTTAAGTTTATGACATATCAAAATATTTCAAATGTAAATATCAAATTTTGAGATTGTAGAAATTGTGTGGAATGTAAATAATTTTTTTCTTTTTTCGCTTTCACGGTTGGATTTTCTCTAGGCATTTGGAAATAAGAGCATTCAATTTGCATTTAGTTGGTTATGATAAGTTGTGCAACTTATTTATTACATTTGTCTACTATCACTATCATTCCATCCTCTCCTTTCATTTATACTCTTAGTCATAATTATAGTCCTAAGATAATATTTGTTTTTGCTATAATAGTAGAATGGTTCATAACGCTTATCTATATTAGAAAGCTTAATGGAAAATATATTGAATAACTTTACTTCTCTAGTTTGTGTTTTATTTTTAGGTTCTTTCTTTATTTTTATATTTGGCATAATATCCATTATGATCATGATATGAAAATGATCATTCCCTTCACGACTATTAAATTGGCTCCTTACCTCCCAATCCACTTTTTGTTTTTTTTCTCTGAATAGGATTCTACAAGCACTTCAGCTAATATCATATGAACTTCTACTCTTACCAAGATGGGTGATATCTTGATTCCCAAATCAACCATAAAATTTTCATTTTCAACTTCAAAGATTTTATCAGTATACAACTAACAAGTGACAATAATCCAATATGAAGACTTCATATGTTAGTAACGTTCACAACAAATGCTCTTGTAACTTCCCTTTGAGCTTCTTTACTATAAGCCTCCTCTTTACTCTCATCTCAAAGTATTTGGATGCCCACACTTCCCATGACTTCACCACATTCTCCACATAAATTGTCCCCCTAGTCCTCCGGAAAAACTAAGAAATAAACACAATCTCAAAGAAAACTTAATGGTATATTGAACAACTTTACTCTTCTAGTTTGTGTTTTATTTTTAGGTTCTTTCTTTATTTTTATATTCGACATAATATCCATTACAATCATGATATGAAATGATCATTCCCTTCCCAACTACTAAATTGGGTCCTTACCTCCCAATCCACTTTCTATTTTTTTCTCCAAATAAGATTCTACAAGTACTTCAGCTATTATCATATGAACTTCCACTCTTACCAAGATGGGTGATATCTTGATTCCCGAATCAACCATAAAATTTTTATTTTTAACTTCAAACATTTTGCCAGTATTCAACTAACTAGTGACAATTATCCAATATGAAGACTTCAAATGTTAGTGACGCTCACAACAAATGCTCTTGCAACTTCCCTTTGAACTTTTGTACTATAAGTCTCCTCTTTACTCTCATCTCAAAGTATTTGGATGCCCACACTTCCCATGGTTTCACCACATTCTACACATAAATTGTCCCCCTAGTCCTCCGGAAAAACTGAGAAACAAATACAATCTCAAAGAAAGCGCAATGGAAAATATATTGAATAACTTTACTCCTCTAGTTTGTGTTTTATTTTTAGGTTCTTTCTTTATTTTTGTATTCAACATAATATCCGTTATGATCATGATATGAAAATGGCATTCCCTTCACGACTATTAAATTGTCCCATTACCTCCCAATTCACTTCTTCTTTTTCTTTTTCTCCAAGTAGGATTCTACAAGCACTTCAGCTAATACCATATGAACTTCCACTCTTACCAAGATGGGTGATATCTTGATTCCTGAATCAACCATAAAATTTTCATTTTCAACTTCAAACTCTTTGTCAGTATTCAACTAACAAGTGAAAACTTTCCAATATGAAGACTTCATATGTTAGTAACGTTGACAACAAATGCTCTTGCAACTTTCCTCTGAGCTTCTTTACTATAAGCCTCCACTTTACTCTCATCTGAAAGTATTTGGATGCCCACACTTTACATGGCTTCACCACATTCTCCACATAAATTGTTCCCCTAGTTCTCCGAAAAAACTGAGAAATAAACACAATCTCAAAGAAAGTGTAATGGAAAATATATTGAATAACTTTGCTCCTCTAGTTTGTGTTTTATTTTTAGGTTCTTTTGTTATTTCTATATACGACATATTATCCATTGTGATCATGATATGAAAATGATCATTCCCTTCACAACTATTAAATTGTCTTCTTCTTATTCTCCAAATAGGATTCTGCAAACATTTCAGTTAATACCATATGAACTTCCACTCTTACCAAAATAGGTGATATCTTGATTCCTCAATCAACCATAAATTTTTCCTTTTCAACCTCGAGCAAATTTATAGTATTCAACTAACAATTGATAATTATCCAATATGAAGTCTTCATATCGTAAAAAAGTTT
This sequence comes from Phalaenopsis hybrid cultivar, assembly GCA_002079205.1. Taxonomy (NCBI): domain Eukaryota; kingdom Viridiplantae; phylum Streptophyta; class Magnoliopsida; order Asparagales; family Orchidaceae; genus Phalaenopsis; species Phalaenopsis hybrid cultivar. Next base: position 419,417 of record JXCR01098507.1, on the reverse strand, counting down.
CTAACAAATCCTCTTGCAACTTCCATTTGAGCTTCTTTACTATAAGCCTCCTCTTTGCTCTCATCTCAAATTATTTGGATGCTCACGCTTCTCATGGCTTCACCACATTCTCCACATAAATCATCCCCATAGTCCTCATGAAAGACTGAGAGTTAAACACAATCTCAAAGATTTACTTGAAGCAATAAAAAAAACAAATTACTTTAATAAAATCAAAATGGTTGAAATTAAGTAGAAGTAATCCAAAACAATTCATTTAAATAAATCATCAAAGAATATAAAACATACCAAAATTCTTATAAAAATCCAAATTTCATTTGACACCTTAACACTTCTCTATCTTACAATAATTGTACAATAAAATATAATAACAAAAATATATTGATTCAATTCAACTTTGACCATTCTTTTCTCATTTTCTATAAAAATATTTGTAACAATCTATCTAGCTATAAAGCTTTATAAAATACATAAAATTTAATACTAAACTCAAATATTTAAGAAGAATGAATGAAGTGTATAAATCATGAATGAGTATAATCGTCATGGTGTATATGGAATCAGTACATTATCATAACCGTAGAAAATTCAACTTTGATAGCATAAACATTAACCTTAAAATATGTGTCCTATAAATAGTAATGAATTACAATCTTGACGAATAGTGAATGACATGTTTGCAAATCAAGAATGAATATAATCTTAAAAGAGTATATGAGATCATTACATTATTATAACAATATAAATTAAATTAACTTTAGTTGTATAAACATAAACATTATATGAGTACAATAAATAGTAACGAGTTACAAATATATTTTTTCTCAGTACATTAAACATATTAATGATCTACATATACTATATCAAATCTTTTTCTATTAGTTATTTTTATTTTTCTTTTATTTCACATGAGTTTTAAAGTGTGTCATGTATTGTTGTGTAAGTTTATTGGCCATCATAAAATAGTAGGTTGGAAATCTAAATCATGTAACATAAGATATGGGCACAGCCTTAAAGTGTAACTATAGGAATTTAAATTTTTTTTGGACGGCCACAATCTGTTGATTATGATAAGAAAAATTGTTGCTTTACTTTTACTGACGGTTTTAAGCACGTAGGTAAAACACTTGTCGGTAATTTAAAAAATTAAATTTATGCTTGAAAGCCTTCTGTTACAGCGTCGGTGTCCCTGCTCACGCTTGAGTTTTGGTGTCATCGGTGTCGTAGCTCACTCCAAATTTCCTCGAGATCCGAATCTCTAAACCCAAGGCAAAGCACTGTAGGGAGACAAATTTAGAGGTATTTTTCGCAACAAGGAGATAAACGATCTAGCACACAAAGACATGACGATTCATAGCCGCGACAAGAAGCATTCTGAAAAGAAAAATGAGGCTTACCGACGGCGAGGGATGGGGGATGTGAAGAAATGAGACGAGGCTCGAAGTGGAAGCGCAGACTATGAGGGCTTATGATATTGCCACAAGGGCCTTCAAAAGATCTAAGGTGAAGTCCAATTATCCTTTCTCTAAGAACTACAAGAGTCCTAGCTCGCCGGTAGTTCTAGCAGCTAGAGTAGCACCGTGGAGTCCTCCATTCGTGAAGTTATATCTATTGTGCCTCCCCTTACAACTCCTATTCCTCAGGTAGAGCACAATCTTCTCCATCCCGACACATTGCGCTTCCCTTTCCACACTTTCACCTGGTCACCGTAGCTCAGGCGGCGACGATCACAGTGGCACACCCTTTGTTTCTCTTCAATCCCTTCATCAGATCAGAGAGGTCAGAACGATGGCCGCCAAAGTAACTATTGGAGGCCATAATTATAACCATTTACTTGAACTGCAACATCCACCGATAAACTCCAGCTTGAACAACAACACCGGCGCCGTAACAAGTGATCTCGGCGTAAATTCAAAATTTTGAGATCTTTATATAGAATAAATATAATTTTGGGACCTCCATATTTAAAAACCCTTCATTTTTTTTTAGAACATGGTCCCCTTCTAAATGAATTTTGTTCTATTACTGTTTGACCCTTTTTTTGAATAAATGTTAACAGCTTGAAATAAATAAGGCACATTTACATACATATCACCTAAATATTATGTATTTAAATACTAACAGCTAAATTTTATTTTTCATGTTTATACCACCGAAATTTCATATTACATAAAAAAGTGAAATTAACATCTTTTCATCCACAACGTAGCGTGAGCGTCCCTTTTTTTCTCCTTTTGCCCTCACAATTGCAAAGCATCCTCCCGATTCTGCAAGCTTCGTCCTTTTGAAATCGACCCTTTTCTTTTTAGTTCCCTTCTCCATGGCAGCGACTGAGAAGAGTCATAGAGAACAAAAATGTCGGTCCCTCTTCGATCTCCCTTCCGATTTCTTCGATTCTTGCCGCCTCCTCATCTCCGACCATCCTTCGATAACATCCACTGACGTGTCTTCTACATCTCATACGTCGGACGCTCCGGCAGCGAGCGCAGATAGCGTCGCACCCGGAGAANGACGTGTCTTCTACATCTCATACGTCGGACGCTCCGGCAGCGAGCGCAGATAGCGTCGCACCCGGAGAGGAACCCCACTTAAAGGTCATAGAAGAGAAGCTGAAGGGGGCTACCCAGCGATGGACTTGCAACGTCTGCAAGTCGGAGTTTGAATCCCTCCATGATCAGCGATCGCATTTCAAATCCGACCTCCACCGCCTCAATGTGAGCTCCCTTTCTCGAAATCTATTTCTATGAGCTTCTTATGCATCCCTTTCAACCGTCGTGAGTAAAAGGATTTGAGGTTTTATACCCCTAAACTGGCTTCTGGCCATGTTTCTACATGAGAAGACTCATCGACAACAGGCAGCCGCGTGGTAGAAATTTTCTTGAATTTATTTATAAACAACAGAAAGATGGAGAAATATGGAGGTTAGAAATATATAAAGATTCCTCAAACAATTGATGTCCATTTCTCAATNAATCCCTCAATGATCAGCGATCGCATTTCAAATCCGACCTCCACCGCCTCAATGTGAGCTCCCTTTCTCGAAGTCTATTTCTATGGGCTTCTTATGCATCCCTTTCAACCTTCGTGAGTAAAAGGATTTGAGGTTTTATACCCCTAAACTGTCTTATCGCCATGTTTCTACATGAGAAGACTCATCGACAACAGGCAGCTGCGTGGTAGAAATTTTCTTGAATTTATTTATAAGCAATAGAAAGATGGAGAAATATGGAGGGTTAGAAATATATAATGATTCCTCAAACAATTGATGNTCAAATAATGAGCAGTTTATGGCAAGCTTTTAGATGAAATGAGTGCATGAATGAATCAAAGCCTACTCTAATAGGGAAAGAAAGATTATTGAGCTATAAAAGTAATATATTAAACCAATGTAACTATATGTGAGGCACCTTTTGTGGAACGAGTGGAGTTTTAGTGGGAACTACAAAATTGGGCTTGCTTATGATAGTGTATGCTTATAGTGGTTGACATATTGAGAAGTTACACTAATAGGGTAAAACTGTGAGGTTTAGCCTGGGAAAAAATGAGCAATCNGTATTGGTAGGTTATTGGGAGGTTATTGAGATGTTATTGGGGTTAATACCCCCAATAACCTCTTAATAACCCCCAATAACTGAGTTATTGGAAGGTTATTCGAGGTCATACGCACGCAAAATTGTGTGCGTATGACGTATGTAAATAGCGCTTGTTTGGGAGTGCCTTTTAATAGAATTTACCACCGAATTTACTAAGGGCTTGCTTGGCTACACTTCACCGTTGAAAAAATTTCTTTTAAAGCCGCATTTCACACTACCGTATCTCATTTGCCATACAAAATTGAAGGAAATGCAGTTGAAATAGCGTTGCGATGTGAAAAACATTTTGAAAAATTGATTTGCTAAACAACATTTATGTTTTATGGCTTTCTGTAGAATGCAACGGAGGCTAAACGCCTCCTCAAACAAAGCCTAAATTTAACGAAATACTAAAATGCATAAATGATTTATGAATTTTTTTGATATAATGTTCCAAATTTGCTTCGATTCAACTTAAATCTAGATTTACTAATTCCAGGAGTAGGGAGGATTTAACGGATTTACGATATATGGATTTACTAAATTCTCTTTACTCTAAATCCTAGTTGCAGCCAAACACCCTTTAAATGTTATGGAATCATAAATTAAAAATATTTTTATTTAAAACATCTGAATTACTTGACCGTCTTTAACCAAATGATGCAATTTTTCTTAAACAAGTTAGGGAAATATTATATTAGTATTAAATGTAAAATAAAATATCAACACTAACAATCAACTTAAATAATGGAGCATAAAGTAAAATTAAGTATGACTCATAAACAACCTAAAGTTTGCGTACTTCCATTCCAAAATTATCCAACCTATGTGCTATCAATTTTCTAAAATTGATAGAACTCTACTACAGATGTTGAATTCTGATTTGCCCTTAGACTCACATCTCGAGAGAAGAATTAGTAAAGAAGGAAAGTTTGAATTGAAGAAAAGGGATGTAGGGGATGTTGTATTATTTCTTTGAGTATAGTTCAACAATCCGTCGTTTTACATTACATCTTTTCCCTTATATAAGGGTATTCTCCTATATAATATACATATGTGATGATTATACTTAGATCTCTAGGGATCTCTGACAATAAATTTTTGTCTTATTCTTACATATATGCATAAATAATGTTAACTCTAGCATGTTATCCTCTATCGGTACCGCATTGCATATTCTATTCCACTGTACACTTTGTTTGTTCACATCTCAACATCTGCTTGACCCTCTGATTAGAATTTGCCCTGAGGCTAACTCTCCTTTGGAGCGGATAGGCTTCTAATTCAACATGATGACTGAGAATAGAAGGGAGACTTATGACAAAGCTATTGAAGATATTTGGCAGGCGTTTACTCATGCCATGTTTCTTGTATTCGGCTACTCGTCATCAATCGATTGTATTCGGATACTTGTCATCAATCGAGTGTATTCGGCTACTCGTCATCAATCGATTGTATTTGAAAATTTGTTGATGATTGTTTATGTTTGGTTGTTAGCACTCAGTTGATCATATACTCAACTAGTCGTCAACCCAATTTTTTTGATTGAGCCAAAAGGCCCATTAAGTTTGCTTGGACCTTTATTGGCTCAATAAAATTGTTTTTTGTCACACACACACACACACACACACACACACATATAGTTCTTTTTTCTCTTATCTCTTAAAAAGCTTTACTACGAAAATAATAAGAGAATAAAAATATTGAACCATTGATAAATTTCTTGTCATTTATGAATTACTCCATTGAAGTTTAGAATCTTGAGTTCTGATAAAAAACCAATAAAGAGCCATGAACTCTCTGCTTTGCTACTCCTGCTCATTTTGTTATTTAATCTTTTGGTATATTCATTGCTGCAAAGATTCAGATGGAAAATATTATGGAAGAGCATACCAAAATTCTTAACCCAAACTCTTGGATGGTTTGCTAAAAAACTCAAGCGAGCGGACGACTCTATGAAGAGGAGGATGGTGCTGAAACGGATAAGGGGTTTGACGGAGAGGCATCTTTAAAAGTTCCTCCTGGGACTATCATTGACTTAGATTCATGGAAAGGTTATCTTCTAAGGATCAAACTTCTCTGAACAAAGGCCTTGTGGAGAAGTTGCGAAAAGATTTGTGTTCGTTGATGTTGGCGAATAAGGTGAAATGCCTACATCTTCACAGCTTCAATGAGTGGGTACACAATATGTAAAATTTATGCATCAAAATTAGCAATCATTCATTATGTGTCATATTATTTTTATTCTCCCTCTTTGCTTGTAATGTTTTTTACTTATATAGAACTCATGAGATTAGACTCCCGTACAAAGAATGTGAGCGAACTAAATTTGAATGTGGCACTAGATTCTCTTGAAGGTAAGGATGGTCAGGTTGAAGAACTGATCAATCAACAGCTCTTCCGCGAAGTACCTTCTATGGCTAAGGATAAGAACGAGATGCAGACTGTAGGCGAAAACAAAGAGGGTCATGTGGTTAGGGCGCACACCCTACCCCAACAATATAGGGAGGGCTCGCTGCGAGACTCCCTCAGAATTTCTTTGGTTGTTGATTCAGTTGAGCTTGTGCATTAAATGGCTAAGTTGAAACATGCAATTCTTGAGTTGAGGGGATCCTTAGGTGATTTCAAGAATGGCTTGACTGATTTGAAGGATAGGTGATCGTATTTCAGAATCAAGCAGAGTCTAGTTGCTTAGTCTAGTTCAAAGCTACTTGGGTGTTTTTGCTTAAGCGATTTATTTGGCCTGGTTGAGTTCCGACAAAAATCATTTGAGATCGCTTGTAAATTTGAGACGTGTTCTCAACTTATCTCGTTGAATTTACATGCACGGGTAGTATGAAACTCACCGATAAACTTAAGATCGTTGGAACAAGTAATCTACAGGATGATCTGAGAGTGTGCTAATGTTGAAAATTCAAATTTTTATTGTGGGAAAAGTGAGAGACGTGATCATCAGGTCGATCGTCTAGTAGCGAGCAAGAGCTTTTAATTCGTAAATTCCTTGCCATGTCGAGTATAGATTCTGTGATCTTTTCTTCGACAAATTATTGTATCCCTGGTGGATTTTGCTNTAATCTTTTGGTATATTCATTGCTGCAAAGATTCAGATGGAAAATATTATGGAAGAGCATACCAAAATTCTTGACCCGAACTCTTGGATGGTTTGCTAAAAAACTCAAGCGAGTGGACGACTCTATGAAGAGGAAGATGGTGCTGAAACAGATAGGGAGTTTGACCTTTGCCCAAGGAGAGGCATCTTTAAAAGTTCTTCCGGGGACTATCATTGACTTGGATTCATTGAAAGGTTATCTTCTGAGGATCAAACTTCTCTAAACCAAGGCCTTGTGGAGAAGTTGCGAAAAGATTTGTGTTTGTTGATGTTGGCGAATAAGGTGAAATGCCTACATCTTCACAACTTCAATGAGTGGGTTACACAGTATGTAAAATTTATGCATCAAAATTAGCAATTATTGAATATGTGTCATATTATTTTTATTCTCCCTCTTTGCTTGTAATGCTTTTTACTTATATAGAACTCATGAGATTGGACTCCCGTACAAAGAATGTGAGCGAACTAAATTTGAATGTGGCACTAGATTCTCTTGAAGGTAAGGATGGTCAGGTTGAAGAACTGATCAATCAACAGCTCTTCCGCGAAGTACCTTCTATGGCTGAGGATAAGAACGAGATGAAGACTGTAGGCGAAAACAAAGAGGGTCATGTGGTTAGGGCGCACACCCTACCCCAACAAGATAGGGAGGGCTCGCTGCGAGACTCCCTTAGAATTTCTTTGGTTGCTGATTCAGTTGAGCTTGTGCATTAAATGGCTAAGTTGAAACATGCAATTCTTGAGTTGAGGGGATCCTTAGGCGATTTCAAGAATGGCTTGACTGATTTGAAGGATAGGTGATCATATTTCAAAATCAAGCAGAGTCTAGTTGCTTAGCCTAGTTCAAAGCTACATGGGTGTTTTTGCTGAAGCGATTTATTTGTCCTGGTTGAGTTCCGACATAAATCATTTGAGATCCCTTGTCAATTTGAGACTTGTTCTCAACTTATCTCGTTGAATTTACACGCACGGGTAGCATGAAACTCACCGATCAACTTAAGATCGTTAGAACAAGTAATCTATGGGATGATCTGAGAATGTGCTAATGTTGAAAATTCAAATTTTTAATGTGGGAAAAGTGAGAGACGTGATCATCAACTCGATCGTCTAGCAGCGAGCAAGAGCTTTTAATTCGTAAAAAAAATTCCTTGCCATGTCGAGTGTAGATTCTGTGATCTTTTCTCCTACAAATTATTGTATCCCTGGTGGATTTTGCTTTATTGTTTGAGCGAATTCCTTCAGTTGAGTTTTTTTTGAGCAAATAGCTTATATTCAAGACTTAATGATAGAGGGGTTTTATAATGCTTGAACATTTTTAAGAGAATAGAAGTTGTGTTTGATGCAAGTGAATAGAGATTATATGTTTGATATAAAAACATTATATATTATTTAACACATTTCTAAAATTCTACTAGGTTGATTACTGTCGGGCAAGCTCAATCGGTTGATTTCCCCGAGCATGAGGTGTAATAATAATGAAATCTAAAGATGAGGGTAAGAATGTATTGAATGTTTGTAATCTTGTGAAGAAGATCAATTTGTATTAGTAAATATATGGATACTTTCTGTAGAGATCAACGTTCCATCATGTGATTGGTCAGAGATACAACTCTTTTAATGCTGAATTGATTATTCCCACAAATCTTTTCAATTCCTATTGTTGTACTGACTTTCAGGAGAGCAAGGTGTGATCACGAGAGTGACCCTCAAATAATGAGCAGTTTATGGCAAGCTTTTAGATGAAATGAGTGCATGAATGAATCAAAGCCTACTCTAATGGGGAAAGAAAGATTATTGAGCTATAAAAGTAATATATTAAACCAATGTTACTATATGTGAGGCACCTTTTGTGGAACGAGTAGAGTTTTAGTGGGAACTACAAAATTGGGCCTGCTTATGATAGAGTATGCTTAGAGTGGTTGACATATTGAGAAGTTACACTAATAGAGTAAAACTGTGAGGTTTAGCCCGGGAAAAAATGAGCAATCCTTTTGCATGATATTCGGTTGGATCATTCATGATGCATTTGAGTACGACTAAACATTATACTTCATGGGCTGCCTTGGTCACAAGTCTTACACTTCTTGGAAGAGTGGTGCTTATTTCTTAATAATTGTTGTAATTGTGGATCTCTAAATTTACTTAATGTAGAAAAGCAAAGCCTATTTCTTTCTTCATTAAAAACCAAATAAGTTGAAATAAATATTTTTGTAATACATATATAAGTTTACCTTTATGTGCAGCCACCATGATACATTTATTGTTGTTACACTATAGTCCTTTTTTAGGGAGCTCTGCTTCCCATCCTTAATCATGTGACACTAGTAGGAGCAATACAACACTGTATACCTATCATTTTGGTATGCACGAGATATCGTAGATGTAGTCTTTGATGTTGCAAATTTATATTGATATTGATCAAATTTCATCACAACCCCCTTTTGAAAAGCAACACAGACGATAGTGTTTTGTTTGAGATACGGTGTCCAATTTCACCTTCTGCTCAAGAGTGGTAGTAATGTGGTTCTTCTAGTTTGTCCTCGATGCTCATCTCTTATTTGGCATAGTGCTCAAATTACATAATTCTTTGTCTTAATTAGACTATGACCAATGGTTAGGCATCATTGCCACGTTTATAGGATCAGACATGATATTGTTCATAGTATTAGCAATCATCTATGCTTTCCTATTTTTTTTCCACTTCAGACAAGAGTTCAGGGTTCACATCCCCAAATTTGTCTCTGATATGACCAAGCTTCCATTATTTATCATATATCGTCCTTGTAATGTTTCATTAGAGGTTGAAGTAGGTTTTAGTGCATTACTTTTCTTTTTTTGCTTTTCATTTTTTGAATGGCTAATTTCTTTTTTCGACAGTTCTCATGCCTTATTTTTCCTGTGTTGATTTTTGCACTCTACAATATCATCACCATATCAACTTGATTGAGATGGTAATTGAAAATACGCATAAGTCATTTATAATTTGTGAATAATGCCTTGAGGTGCATTTCATTAGAGTTTGCAGAAATATTTCTAATGAACATCTTAACATAAAAATTGGATCGTGTACTTATGCACAAATTGCCATCAGAAATATATTAAATCATTCTTGTTTCATTCTATCTTCTTCACACCCTATCTAATAGAATTCTCAACGTATCAGCTACTTCAACACGCTTAAGGCATCTTTTGATAGCTATTCATATTTAGATTAGCATTTTATCATGTCAAGGCATGATAATTTAACTCTGATTGGGCAATTGAAACCTTATAATGGGTGGTTTTCTTATTTAAGCTGAAATCCCAATTTGTCTATCAATGCATCTGACTTCTCAAAATCAACTCTTCTATCATTGGTATGAATCTTCACATTGGCTTCTACTTTAAATGACGGAACTCTCTTGAATGATATCCATCACCTCATCTTCATCCTCTTCCTGCATGTTTATATTAGGCATGAAAGATTAGCAGAAATACAACTCACCTAACTAGTCATAACAAAGATTATTTTCATCCTTATCTACTCCATCATGATCATGTGCTTTATCATTCTAGCCATTTTGACTGCTAGATTTAGTTTAGAATCATCATTGTTCATTGATTGACTTTCTTCTTCTCTTTTGTTTCTTGTCCTTTTTCTTACTTTTAATATATCTCTAACGTAAGAGGTGAATCTACCTTGTCTTTATTTTCCTTTTTGATTTTTACCATATCTTGATGATCAATACTCTAATACCGACTAATTATGTAAACCCCCTCCTCAAGTTTTCCTTTGCTGGATATATATAGGATTTCCTTTTGCTGTTTTTTTTTTCTATATGGCAACAAAACTATTGCTGTTTTTTTCTATTTGGACTTGGAGTGTTGTAGATGCAACGGAAGTTCATAACAGTAAAACAAATGCTAGAATAGCACTAATCGACAACTACTAAGAGTGGAAGGGATAAACAAGCAGTAGCACTAGCATAGAGGCAAACAATTTCAACACTCCTTGTGGAAAGAAGCTCTTTGTCGGCAAGAGGAGCTTCCTCCCTCCTGGTTTAGTTGTAGGATCAGAAATTTGTTGTCTTTTGACATGAGCTCCTCCCTTCAGTTTAAGCTATACGACTAAAGAATTTGTTGTCTTTGACAAATTGACAATTAGCTATAGTACCAAAATTGCTGCCGTTATATGTAAAAAAGGGCATTATCATACTTGAGTTTTTATTATTTTTTTCCAATAAAATTTCAAATTTTTAAATAGACAATTATAACAAGGATATATCTAGTCCATATCTAATTAAAATTCGTCAAAAAGAGAAACCTTATATATAATAACAACTCAAGTAGTGATTCTAGCAGAAATTATCCTTGATAGTGGATTAGAAATTAAAAAATAGGTATATCCAATTTAACTAAAATATTTAAAGCTCATCCTTTTCTTTTGTATTATGATGTTTGGTTCAAAACTCGTTTGTGTAAGTTTTAATATCTCTCATATGGTGTTATGTTGATGATTTGACGTGCCTATGGGCTCTTGGTGACAAACGCTTTGATATTAACAACGTGATTTGGAATCATTGGTAACAATTTTCATAGAGAGTTCATATCATTAAACTTATAACAAGCATGATCTCCTAGATTTTTTATGATTTAATGTCCAAATTTTGATCATGTATGATTTGATTTATAATCTACTCATTTTTCTGCATATCAGAATAAGAACGACTATTCCAAGAAATAGATTCCACACAGTCGTAATATGACAGAAATGTAGGTATAAATGAAAATAAATTTTCTTCGAACCAAATTGATGTAAAATAAGTCATGGGATGGTAAAATTTTTTTGGAATTGATTGATAAAATAAAAGAACAATTAATGAAAGAGATATAAAAAGAGAGAGTGGGGGGTAGAAAGATTTAATGTTTTTTGCATGTTTCCCAAAATATCATGTTATTGAATCTTAAAAGCAAGATGATATATTTTCAAAGCACCCATATGAGGTTAAAATCTCATAAAACTATGACTTAAAAATAGTTCATTATTTATTATTTAAAGTATATGACTTAGGGCACTATTTTTAATAATATCTTTTATTCCAATGACAAAATTGCCATTGAACAAACATGTTAAATACCTAACTAGTTCTTATGAAAAAGAAACATTAATCACTAGCAATCAATTTATATTACAAACATTAATAAAGGATGAAGCAACATGAAAACATGACACATAAGGTACAAAAACTTTAAAATCCACTAAAAGCAATAGTAGCCATCACATGGGTACATCAACGTCTTTTTATTTTTTTTGAAGTTTTTCTTTTCTTATAATAATATATTTGTTCAAAAGTTGATACTTCTCTTGTAACTAATTATCTTGTTTTTACTTTCATTGATTCCTAGATTAAGCTGAGTGTTGCTGGTAAGAATATTGTCAAGGAGGAAGAATTCGATGAACAGGGGTGTGATATTTCCTTTGAAGATTTTGACGTATCTAGTATTTCAGGCTCTGAAGATGAGTTTGAAAAAGGCGCAGTTACAAAAATCAAAACAAGGGAAGGATTTAAACAAAAATTGTATCTTCGTCTCTACTCAGGGGGAATAGTTTCTGTATGGAGAAGTTTGATTTTGGATGAGTCTGAGGATGTTTCTCTGGATGAATACAAGGAAAACCAACTGAGAGATGATGGAAGTGCCTTAAACATTGGAGAGGATGAGTTGATAAACAGGTTGAAATATTTACTCTCCGAACCTCGAGATAAATCCCACTTGAGAATTGTCTTGCTTATGACTGGTGGGCATTTTGCGGGGTGTGTCTTTGATGGGAATTCAATTATAGCACATAAGACATTCCATAGGTAAGTTAATCAAATTGTTAATTTTTCAATATTTTGTTATGCTCTTAGATACGTATTAATGACCATATGTTTCTTCATGTATTCTAAATATGCCATATTTAATAGTTCCAAAAATTCTTCTTTCAAGCTGATATTTAGCTTCTCATGCATCGAGCCTGATTGAATGTTCACGCTTTAGTTCTTTTGTAAGTTGCTCTTTGACTATAGGAGAGGACATTGTTTTTAAACCAATGTAACTTAACAAAGTCATGCCAATACACTTGTCCAATATGCTCACCATCAGCTTTCTTGAACATGCATATGTTTGGGGGAGGGAAGTTGTATCTTTTGACTAAAAGTATGGCCATAAGAATATTTTTTTTGTTTTTTGTTCTATTCAAGAGTCATGATCATCATTAAACTTTACTCTTACTACTTGGTGGTTGTCTTACTTCTCCAAAAGATTCTCTAGTAAAACTATAGGTAAATAATGCACAAAAAGCTGGCTATGTATAGAAGCCACAATTTGTTGTGCAATGTGCACAATGATATTCTTAATAAAAATGGTTTAAAATCACATCCATATCAGGTATTGTTGGGGAAACTCGTGATGCTAAAATGGACATGTTCAAATTTCCCATACTTTTTCTAACATTATTTTTTTTAATGTACCTGCAAAATGGTATATAAAATCATTATTGTTAGATATTCCAATCTGTGGTAAAAACTTGTTAACCTTAATTGATATATTGATGCTAATTAATTATTTCAGCACTAGTTTTTCTCTGTAAAATAATCAGAGGGTAATTCAATTAAATACTAAAATTCTTTCGACTAAGTTTTGATGGGCTATATGGTTGCAGGTATTGCTGGTGTACTTCAAAACAAATGTGAAGCCTCAGAGTTTTTAATGTTTAGTTGGCATAAAACAAATGCAATGTAATATTTGGAGTTTGGCGTACTGTGATCAGTATATTTTGGGTTTATTTTGAATTCACCCAAATCCGACAAATTTGGAATACAGTGAACTCACATGAAGTAGTTCTTATGTGCCATGTGAATCCTCATCAAACCTTCATGTAACTTTGTGAAACCATGTACACTTATGAAAGCTAATTGAACTCACCAAACTCACGTCTACATTTGACATCTCTCCTCCATCTTTATCCTTGATGCTTGTGACACCATTAGATGCGGACCACAACACTGTTGACTTGATGCTTTCCACACTGCCAACATCTTGCAGCTCTGCCCTACCACAAGCTCAGGCCCCATTCTTGCCACATGCCTTCATCTTTGTCTTTTTGTGCTCTAGGTTATTTTTTTTTATTTCGTAATTCATTTATTTTTATTTGTTCCAACCAAGCACAAGAATTATCTATCGAATTTTAAATACGCTATTTATTTTACTTTGCATTTAAAATACCCTTTGACTTGTAGTTACTTGCAACCAGACGCCCCCTAAAATGAGGCTAGTAAGAAGGCTATTGGACTTATCAATCACTTGCGTGTGACATAGTACCTAAGCAAATGGTAATGTGCTGCTGCATAGTGATGAGATTAAATCTTTATGAGATAGTTTATTTCAGACTTTTGACGTCCATGTTTAGTTACATCTCATGCAATTGATCACTCGATTCATTCCAGGACTTGAGAAAACATTGTTGACTGTGTTGAAGATTGTTCTAAATGTGCCATCACAGGCATTGACGTGCTTGGGGTTGGCATGCTAAAACAAGTTGGCAATTTATAAAAACTCTTCTAGGGATTTTTTTAAAAATTTTTCTTCCATATTGTCAATTCTGTTTGGACATTTTATATATTCTAGAACAGTATTTTTTGCTTGGGTATGTAGCACTGCATATATTCCATCTTTAACTTACTGTTTTATTCTTATTTGAGGGCCATTTTTTTTTTTTTTGATTGGTTACTATGAAATGTAGCATGTTATTATTTTAAAACAAGAGACATTTAAACTGATGAAAACAAGTTGGCACCTTATTTCGGTTTGTTTACCTCCACAATTATGGGTAATTGAACTTATATTTGCTTATTAAATATTAATTAACCAAGTTAAGATTTTTTATCTTTAAAGTTAGGTTTAATTGATTTGGCTAATTAAAATCTATAACTATTAATTAAATAAATTGAGTTTGCAGTTAACTTAATAATTTATTGGCACTATTTTGATATTTTTGATTAGCTAAAATGATGATAAAATAGAAAAAAATGGATCCAGTGTGGATTTGATTTGCTAAAGTGTAGCGTCTTCTTCGATAAAATTGCATTCAACTTGTGCTATACTTAGCAATTAGTCACAGCTTGCAACCTCCGAGGCTGTTTCCTTCGCCAATTCCTAGTTGCATCAAGCAACCACAACATTGATGAAACTCGGAGAATAACCACATCTGCCACACTCTGTCTAGCCTTGGCTCCACATCCGATAAGATTTATTTGATGTGGCAGCTCAATTCTTCCCCTGCCCAGCTACATCATACAACTTATCTATATGAGAGTCGCACGTCTTTATATTTATCGGAATAACATATGCCAACAGAGCCTTTTTGGTCCATATCAACACAATCCACAATTGTAGGAGGCTACCTTCTTTTTACTTTAATTTATTGATGTATCTTAACAACAATTCACATATCTTCTGCTTTTTAAACTCCCGACACAAGGTAACATTGCACACAATAGCACATCTCATGCTTATTTCATCCAACTAAGGACTTCTATTTCATCCAACTTATTTCTCTATAAATACCGCAATAACTCTACTTGAGAAATGAAAGTGTTGACCTCTCATAAGAAGGCATAAAATAGTTGGCTTCAAAAAGAGGCTTAGGAAGAATGAAGGGTTGTATATGTTGAAGGAGAGATATGGAGTTTACTCCTCATATGATTCTATAAAGACTCATCAATCTTTGGTCCATATTATTTGAAGACCCCGTGTCATTACCTATTAGCTTTATTGCACTTGAAGGCTACAACTGTTAATTTTGGTTTAGCCTTAGATTTTTTTTGCTCTTTTTATTTTTGCTCTGAATACATGGCGTGATTTCTTCCTTTTGTCTATGATAACGTGTGTCCGAAAGTTTAATGTTCCTAAATGATGGTGTTTGCAATTTCTTCATGGTCTTCAGGTCATCAATGCGTTCTATCTTTTTAGCCAATGCGAGAAAACCTAACCATGCTCAATGCTGTCTATTAAATAGATAAGATATAAAGCTCCATAGCCTTTTTGGTGATCTATGCACCCCACTCATGAATGAAGGATAGTAGTGGACGGAGATGACCGAAGGAAATGGTGAGTTGACAAACCTTATGATTAGATCAATTGATAAAAGAGACCAAGTCTCAAGATTAGATCTATTTTTTTTCTTAAAACTTAATAGGAACTATTCTAATGTCCAATCATTGTCATCTGCAATGAGTTTTACAACTTTGCTTTAAAAGAGGAAAAAATGTTAATTATTAAATCATTAATCATTAATTAAGGCATTCCAATTTGTAGCTGTCTTATGATTTCTTGCTCTCTCAGTGAGACTTGCAGCCACGCATTTGCAGCTAAGGAATATTAAAGACATTATTTACCACCTCACTTGGACAACCAATTTTTGCCATTCGGTAATCACTTGTTTGATGAGAAGCAGTTTTATAATAAAGTCAGATATTACAAAGTGAATGCTATAGTTTTCAAACTTAGGCCAATAGTTCCTTTATATGTCTTGGTGACGCATGAAGGTAATAGTGCTTTCCAAAGGTAGAAAAATTACTGATGGGTCCTCCATTGGCCACATCACCATAATAGCATTGGGGTCGCAATTCAAGTCTATATAGGGTCAGCTTGGTTGATCAGACAAATAGACTATGTATTTGGGTCTTACCACGTTTACTCTTAGTTAATTTGAAAGTCATATTGTATTGCCACCTCAATTTATGTGCTAAAGATTGTTCCGTAGCAAAGTTGCTAACTAATCTTGAATCTCTTATGCACTCAGGGTTGAGCCTCTCTTTTGGGCTTTCCTTGCTCTTGAAGTTGCTAGTCTCACTTATAGGCTTTTCTAAGATATAAGCTCTAACTTAATTAAACCAACACAAAAGAAAAACTTATTCAGTTAAACCAAAATATTGGACTTCCCCTATATTAGAGTTGTAGGTCCCATTAATAAACAAAGATTCCGTAGGATGTAAGACCCAACCATTGTTCGATATGATAATGATCAAAACCTCAATCCATACAAACTTTCCCTTCTATGTATGGCCCGACCTTGTATTGAGTTTAAGACAATGATATGAAACTTAAATTGTACAAGCACTCCTCAATTTTTAAGCCCAATTTGGGGCCAAGTTTTTCATGATTATGCGAACCTTGAATTGCATGCTTTTTCTTTAGGATGTGAGACTTAACCTTTTGCTAACTTTATAATAATAATAATAATAATAATCTTTGAACCCATCCTTTGATGATTAATTCAATCAACTCAACTCATCATTCAAGCATGCGTATTCTATAGTCCACGAGCCTTTTATACTATTCTAAGCCAATATGATTATGACGGTCAAGTCAACCTTTGGGTATACATATGCTAAAATCTCAACTTGCAGATAATATTTACCTCTCTCTTGAAAATAAGCTCCCCCTTTCGAAGCTGACTAAAATGAACCAATCCATGATGCCAAATTGACAAACCAGAGTAGAAAAATCTAGTAAAGTGGTTTATTTTTGCTAATCTAACGCTTAATGTTGTAAACTTGAATAATTCCTCTAAATTAACACTTTATGATGAAACAAATTCCAACTTAACTATTTAACTCAAGATTTGCTTCATTATGTAACTTGTGGATAGGATTCTCAGCCCTTTTCCATGTGATTTAATTACTTCAAAGTAAGGAAATGGTCCTCTGGCATAGCCATCAAATCAATGTTTGATATGAAGCATGACTTCAAAACAAAAAGTTTCTCATACATTAATTCAATATGCTAAGGCATAATCCCATTAAAGTTGAATCAATCATATCCGTTCTCCGAGTCATCATTGTTGGTTCCATGATCTTTTATGCTTCATGCTTATGAATTGCTTAACCAATATGGTTGATAAGTCCTTCCCAAAAAATGTGTTAAGCACAATCTTGGAAGCATGTCTTTGATATACACCAGTATGATTTGTTTGAGATGCCCGGTAGATAGTAACCAATAATTACTAATTAGAGTTCTTAGATGTTAAAACTTAAAGCCCCTTGATATTTACATATTTAGTTTACTAGTAGACCCGGATGACATGACTACAATATTTTGATTGAATTTATCTCCAGACCTCAAATCATTCTTCAATCAATCAAATTAAATCTAAACATTGAAATTTAAGCTTAAAATTGAGCCAAAGAGACTGTCTAATTGAGAATTTTTTTTCATGATTGAGAGGGGTAATTAATTAACAATGGTGATTTATGCCTAAATGAGGTCTTAATCCCAGATCTAAATAAATCTTAGCCTGTCATCGTGAAAATTTTGATTAACTATATTCAAGCTTCCTCGTGACATTTGCTAGACACCCTATTTTGTGTATATATATTTTCCTGTTATTTAGTTATTGAATTGGTTTTCCACTTCTCATCCTGGTTTTTTTCTGCAACATATCTTGGTTTTCTATGCCTTATAATTTTTGTTGTTTGATTGATTATTTTTGTCTTTTCCTTTCTCTTTTGTCATTTTCCAGATTTTTCTTGCCCTTTTATTTAAATGACAATAAACATTTTTAGATGTACCTCTTAAATTAGAAATAGGGGATGGTAATTGAGTTAAAATTGGATAGTAAATAGAAATGGTACCTTCAAGGTACATGATGGGAGGATCATGAAATTTTTGAAGGAAATCTTTATAGAAAAACATTTTGAATCATGTTTTAGAAATAAAGAAGTTATTAATGTTCAAGCTGAATGTATTGGAGATGAGAATATTAAGAGGATGCATGGCAAAATTGTCAGTGCTTGATTGTGAAATAGATTATGTTACAGAATGAGAGTACCTTTTGTTTTAGATGTACTTTTGCTGAAAATAATTAAATGGTTTGAACATGAATGACATGGAACTTGAGTTATACTAATAAGATGTCTGCATAGAATAATATGAAAGCTACATGAACGAAAAAAGGAAAGATTAAATGTAACATAGTTTTGCAACATTATCCTTTTTTTTTGTTTTGGTACTACATGCAGAATAAAAGTGACCCTAATATAGTTTGGAAATTACCAATATTTTAAAAATGATCATTCTAAGGTTTAGATTGCCACTTGCTAATGGGTATAAAAATGCATGATATTGCTATGTTATGTTTATATTATGTCATTTTTATGCTTTTCCATGGTATTTGTGATTGTATTTGCAGTGTAAAGGTGATTAGGGGACTTGGGGAGCTAAGAAGCTGAAATGGAGTGCATTACAGCTTGCCGGGGCACCACCTTTCTCTTTCTGGGCGTCCCTTTGCCTGTCCTGGGCAGTCAGGCATTAGATTTGGGCGTCTAGATGCCCGCAGACAGAGCCTCAGGCACCGAGGCACCAATTATGGGTGCCCAGACGCCAAAGACAGAGGCCCAGGAGCCAGTTCTGGGCGCGTAGGCGCCTGAATCCACATTTTGACAATTGTTTCACATCGTTTCACATTAAACTAGTTAAATTAGACTTATAAGAAGCAGTGAGGGGACTTTTAAATGGAGGAGACTTGATTTTCTTGAAGAATCATATCCAGAGATGTTTCTAACGGTGGAGCATTATAAAATTAAGCGAAAGTGTGAGACCCCTCTAGTGTGGAATGTGTGTGAAATTTGAGTGTGTTGTGCATTTCAGTGTATCATTTGGAGGAGGAAGAAATTCAAGTGTAGCATTTTCTTGGTGATTTTCATCTAGTTTTACTTTTTCAACTATTGTTTTAAATTTCTCCAATGAATAACATGTTTATTGTGCTGTCCCTAAGCATGAATAGCAAGCAGATTCTCTTTTCTTCCTTGAATTAGTAATGTAGGAATTCTAAGTTTAACTTTTCTGACGTGATTAAATCGAAGTTTAATAATGGTGATCAATTAACCTTCTATTCTTCATTGACTTGCAATTTTGCCAATTGTTTAGTTTAAATGTGCTGTGATCTAGTTGTGCGGGAGCAGGCAAATGGAATAAATTTGGTTAGCTCACACTAATTTGGGAGAATTAGGATATTGATTTTAGATTAGTGCAATCTTGAAGGGAAATAATGGATCCTTAGATAATAATTTGATTTAGGGAACTAAACATGTTTGATTACCAAACTTTCTTAGATGCCTAGGAGGGGATAAGGAGAACTATACATGATTGTAACCCACAATTTGAATCACATGGTTGAACTTCGATTCTTAAAGAATCAATTCAGGGGAGAAAATTTTCCATTTTCACTTCTTTTACTTGTGCTTTATTTTTCACAAAATTAGGTTTACAAATTTTAAAATCACCAAATTTAGAACCTTCAGGCTAGATTCAAAATCCTACTATAACTTTTCCAGGCTTTGCTAGTTCACTCATTCCTTGTGGGATTGAGACACGCACTAGTTTTGTATATTACTTGGACGACACGTATACTTGCGTGTATCATCGGTGCTTCGCAGCACTTTGTCCGTATCACTTGCCTTGTGAAAAATTCTCTATTTTGTAATTATTTAATTGCTGATTGTTTGTGCTAATGCCCTTAATTTTTTTTCAAAATGCGGAAGAGAATGCATTATTTATGCCCTTCAATTTAGTTTTCAGGTAGCATAGATGCCGTTCTTATTTGTTATTTGAATAAAGTGTCAAAATAGTTCATTTACTACTTACATGGAGCCATTTTACTCTCGAAGTTTAGAAAATGCTAAATTAGGGCCCAAACGTTTTAAATTGGGGTTGAAATAGTTCTCCAAGAGGACTATTTCTGCCTATATTAAAAGCGTGGGGATTAAATTGACACTTCTACAAACTCCGGGACTAAAATGATACCTTTTAAAGAGTCAGAGAACTATTTTGACTTTTTCTCTTTTTTATTTAAACTACTTGTGTAATAACTCTTTTAGTCTTGTTTTCTTTTATTAACTGGACCTTAAGCTGAATATAACTCTCTGCATCGAACTGTAGATATGTTGTTAGAGCAAAGGCGGGCAAGAAGCAATCTACTAAAGATGCAACAGGAAAATCTGCACATTCTGCAGGTTCATCTCTACGCCGTCATAATGAAGCGGCACTGAAAAAGGTAATGGGCTATTTTACACTTTTTTGTTCAGTTTTTTTAAGTGTTAGGATATTTTGTACCTGGTTAAGAAAACTTATGGTACGTGCAATTTAAGTATATTACATATTTGGACGCGGCTTTGGGTTTTAGAGTCTTTTATAAGACTTTAATTGGCTAGGTTCTCCCATATTTTCGTCTGTTAGTGTCAAGTTCCATATGTGTTTGATAATTTGCTAGATGTAGTAACTGATGACATAAAGNTTAGAGTCTTTTATAAGACTTTAATTGGCTAGGTTCTCCCATATTTTCGTCTGTTAGTGTCAAGTTCCATATATGTGTTTGATAATTTGCTAGATGTAGTAACTGATGACATAAATTCGTCTTTATTAAAAACCGTATTGCCAGTAATGTTATACTTTTTTTATTTTTGTAGTACAAACCCTGATATCAATGTTGATGCAAATTTGGGGAGTATTGTCAAAGCACCCTCATTTTTGGTAGATCTACTAAGCCAACAATATATCTTTTGGTCTGTGGGTGGATTACTTCACAACATGGGGAGTGGGGTTGATGGATGGCAACAATTTGGAAGAACCGATGGATTTTTTTTTGTGAAGATAACGGGTTAATATGGAAAGAATATGAATAGGAAGATGACCAAGTATCAAAGAAAATTTAGGAACTACCTATATTATAGCTTCTGGAGAATACCTCAAGCAAGTTCCTGTTGAGCCACATTTGAGTATTAGGTTTAGTCACATATGTGATGGTTAAAAAATATGTTTGTGTATGAATACTAGGTGGCTATGTATCTAACTTGAATTTGGTTCTGCACTCCCTAGCTAGTAGTCGATCCTTCAACCGGGATCAAATAATTCATGCACTTTGTGGATCTCTTGGTTTTTAGTTTCTTCAATTATCATAGAGCAAGGTTCAAGGGCAGTTCAAATTGAGGGAAAGAAATTTCCTATGCAGAGAGCTCTCATGTAAATTAGAGACTGTGATGCAAATCTTTTTGTTTATTCATGTTAAATGTGTCATATCAAGCTAGGATTTGTGCACAATTTAGTTATTTTTTTACTAGCTTGTTGATTTATTTGTTATTGATGTAATAAAAAACATGGTGGTAATGATGGCCAAGAGAATGTTGTACTTTATATTTTATTTTTGGGCTACTTTTATGAGTTGTCATGGTTAATCTTTGTTCAATTTAGATTAATTTCCCCAAATATGTATGAGATTTGGAACTTTGGAGAAGCAATTTTCTTATGGCTACAATGTTGGTTTGCGGGACTGTAGCATTGATTTCCTTCGACTCTTTGGTGTTGGGTGGTGGAAACTTGGTCTTTGCCTTATAAAAAGACTATAAAAAATCCTTGATTAATGCTATTTTTCTTGATTTGATAACTAATAGGAGCGTACTTTTCTTTTGTAGGAATATATTGGTCGACAAACCCAAGAATTTAATAATTTAGGTTCCACTATACAAGGACTTAAGTTGTGCCTATTATGCTAGTGGTCGAACACCTTCAGCCAAATAGCTTGTGCCACTTGGGAGGGCCACACCTATTATATTAAGCACTTAATTTTTTTTTTTCAAAATTTGAGGTAAAACTATCCTCTAATCTCTTATAGGGTGAGTGTTCAATCTTTCTCGCATATGGAGTCCACATTAAGCATCATTCCTTCTCAAAGATAAAGCTTTTAACATTATCAGTTTTCATGCTTTAAGATCTCTCAACTATATGTAGATAGTGTGGACCACAAATCACACAAAATACTTGATTCTAATTAAAATATTTGCTCTGATACACTTAATTAGATGGTTAACATTAGGGCCTACGTTAGCCCATTGTACAGTCGACGGATGCCCATTAAATCGAAAGCATAAGCTAATTGGTGATAGTCAATGTTAGCATATTAAAAATTCAACTCTATTTTCTTTGCTAATGAGAGACTATTCCTTACTCTTATTTGGAACTTGGGACTTCATAATGAATGGAAGAGACCAAGAGATTGTGCTGTAATATGTAATATTATTGTTGTTCTTTGACTATATTGTAATATATATTGCATGAAACATGCTTTAAGTTTAGTAAGGAAAGTCAAGATGGATTCCCGACCTCCATGGTTCCATACCTGATTTTCTTTTGTACGGTACAATTGATGGAACAATTCATAACTTCGTGCAGGATTTTGTGTTAGATTTAACTGATTTTAGTTGAATATTTGATATTCTGCTAGGAGTAATTGGTCTGGACATAGACTGACTGTCTCAAATTTCATGAAGTTCTACATGAATACTTGAACGAAAGCAAGGAGTTAATGCAACTAAATTAGGCTTCTAGTACTTATGCATGTCAAGCTCTACAGGAGGGAAAAAAAATTGCATACATAAGACGTACACAGCGCTGCGTGCGATACCCAAATAGAGGAAGACACATAAGCTTCGCCGACCCCACCTTAAAACAAATAAACTTTTTACTGCGCGTAACCCGTCGACCCGACCCGTCATTGTAACCTCCATGTAATCCCGTTGTAATCTCCGCTGTTACCCCCCTGTAAAGCGATTGTAGGCCCTATGTAACCCCGGTGTAATCTCCGCTGTCAACCCCTGTAACGTGCGTGTACACTGGATGTAATACCGGTGTAACCTCCGCGCTCACCCCCCTGTAACACGGGTAACCTCCGCGGTCACGACCCTGAACTGCGCATGTACACTGGATGTAACCCCGGTGTAAGTTCCGCGATAACACCCCTGTAACGCGCGTGTACTCTTGTTGTAAAACCGGTGTAACCTCCGCGGTCACTCCCCAGGATGTACACTGGATGTACATTATATGTAACCCCGGTGTAACCTGGAGACTGTACCGCGCGTGTAACCGAAATGTAATGTCCGTGTAATGCCGTCTTCGGAGAATCGCCATTGTACCCTTCGTGTAACTTCAATGTAACAACGAGTTACGCGCATGTAACCCGATGAAACTGCGCATGTAACGTTGGTACAACTGCGATGTAACCCTCACGTAACTCCTTATAACCTATTTACTCTGGTAAAAATTAAAAAAATCACACAGTAAGAAATTATATTTGAAAAAAGGGATTTGCGTCGCTAGGGTTCCTTCATCGTGTTCGTTTTCAAGGTTAGGGTTTTTGCTATTGTGAGGGAAGAATATAATGGAGGATAAGGAGGAGACTACGAAGACCTTGGAAGAGACCAATGGTGCGGATTTGGGTGAGGGTAACCAGTCGGAATGCGAGCAGACAACCGTTACAGTGAAGGGCGGCCGTAAGCAGTCCAAGAAGGAGGACAATCATCCCTTTTCTAGTTATTATTTAGATTATTGTGGTTGTTTTCATTTAAATGGTGATATCGTGTCCTTGGTTATGAAGCACAACAATGATATCGCGTCCAAGGTTATATACCACTTTTAATATAATAAAAATTATTCTATGTTTTGATTATTGTGGCTGTTTTCATTTATTTATCGAAGCTTGCTTAATGGTGCTAAATGAATTTTAAATGAAGCCCTAATGTCGCCAAACAAATATATAGATGATACTAAACTATTCTCCTGTATTGTTGTAGGTTTTTGAACACAAAAACAATGAATTGCAGATGCCATCCATCTGCAGTACGAGAGGTTCTCGATAAGGTCCGACCAAAATTCGATGAAGACACGTGGAATAAATTGGAAGCCATGAGTTTGGCTCAATTTTTTGAACTCTCTATGTACCCTCAGGACAATATTGTGACGATGCACATAATAAATTGTTGGGACGTTGATCGAATGACATTTAATTTGGGAGGGAAAGATATCAAATTTATTTATGATGAAGTTGCATTACTGCTAGACATGCCCAATAGAGGGTTTCCTGCATGCTGGACCAATGCTCCGCCTGATATAATTGATACAAGACAATTAAAGATTGCCCTACTCAACTTTTCACCAGGGGAGTCATCTCACAACCTTTTGCAATTAATAATCAAGTTTTTAATTTCAAATTTGTTTTTTCCTTCAAGCAACTTTAGAGTTTTGAAGGAATTGTCTTCTATTTGCGAGAATGTAGGTACTTTTGCAGCGTACAATTGACTAGCAACATTACGTGGATTTCTGCAGATGCAACTTAATGTTTGTGTCACTAAAATTAAAAAGGATCAGCCACAGAGTTACATCAATGGTTTTATATTTTTTCTATAGGTTTGTGATCTCTTAATAAATTTTGAAAGTTCTTTTAATCAATTTTAAAATAATTCATCATGTTTAACACATCTGATTTTATGAGCACACTTCCTTGGTCCTCCCAGCATTGCCTCAGGCTAGACCAAGAATGTTGAGGTGGTTAAATGTGAGGTGGAATAATGTGAAGATTCAGCTAGCCTTTGAGAGGGTTAGATCTGCCGAGGTTAGTAATTTAGTTATTTATTCCATAGAATTTGTTATGTTCACGTAGTACTTTCATTGATTTTGATTGTATGTAATGTCTTGCAGTTTTTTGATTGTTTTTTTGAAATTAAAGATGGCGAGCATCATCTACTTGACTTTCCATTTCAAGAACCAACAAGTCCTGAGCAACATCTCCCACAAAGGGACGTTCTATCCTAATCACAGTCGCCTGCATTCATTGATACTGTTGATGTTATAGTTCCTTATCATACCAGTCCTCTACCACATGATGATAAGTATCAACATGCTAACTCTAGCATTGGATTTGAAGAAATTCATGAATTACTCAAAGATCATCATAAACTGTTCTTGAAATTTCAAATCTCAGTTCATAATCATTTTACAAAGCTGGAAAATACAATGACATATTTAAAATATGAAGTTAAAGAAATAAATAAAGCACTAAAACAACCCGTTGGGACATTACCCACTAAATGAGTGAAAGAGTCCCCGCTAGGGAGCCTAATTCATAGAATTAAGGCAAGACAGGGCAGAAGAAAAAAAACTCTCAGTTCTCCATTTATGGTATTTGAATGGAAGAAGAGACAAAAAACAACTCAGGAAGCGGCTGAAGAGCCTGAAGAGGTTGAAGCCTTGCACCTAAGCATTATCCTTAAAAGTTCTTCCTTATTAATTTAATTAACAATATTTCTTATTTAATAGATTAATATTGTACGCACAGAGGAAGTAAATAAAGTCGATCAGTAAGTCATAACTAGTGACATTACTTCTGATCATACAACTGTACATAGTAAGGTAGCTGATGAAGTTCTCCAAACACCATCTGTAGATAAACATGACGATCAAGAACAAGATGACATGCATTATGTTGATGAAGATTACCCTGATAAGGTATATAACACTTCCTTGAAGTGTCCAAACGGAATGCTTAAATATTTCCATCTTATAATGTTTGTGTTTTGCTTATAGGTATGTCCAACCCCATTTACGGTCGATTTTTCTGTTAGAGAATAAATTCTAGATTATATGCGGGAAGCAATCGATATTTGTTGTAACCAATTCCTTGAAATTTAAGTATAAAATTTTAATTACTGATTATCTTTTACTTTTCTAATTATTTCTGATTTTAATTAAATATTTGAAATGCATGGGTGACTTAATAATTGATATGAGACATATATCGTTAACCCGACGTTATCTTGATGAATTACACATCAACGGGTGGTTAGGAAATGAACATGTCGATTGTTTCGTTATGTTAATAGAGCTTAAGAGGGGCAATAATCCAGAACTATACTGATCTTACCTATATGTGTCTCCATGCCACTGGGTAAATTTTGAAATTCATATGTCGTAATCGTACAGCTAAATATTTCCTTAATTACTAATTTTTTTATGTCATATATATCATTCTCTACAGCTGTACAAGGTAGGGAATGTAAAAGGCTTTGTGGAACACATTACGAAGCATACCACTAAAAATGTGGAGTTAATTTTGTTACCAATAATCAATAATCAGCATTGGACACTGCTTGTTGGATCAATTAAAGATGGCAAATGGAGATATAATCAATAATCAACATTGGACACTGCTTGTTGGATTAATTAAAGATCGCAAATGGAGATTATACGATTCATTATCTAACAGAATGCATTTGCATATAACTGATGCCATTGTAAGTATGCAATATTTATTTGTTATATGTTTCCTATGGTCTTGTTCATTCATTTCTAAATATAATTGTGCAGATTAAACATTTTCTGAGCGATGTGTGGGAAGCATTTGAAGTTGATCTTAGTAAATGACAAGTTGTAATGCCTAGAGGCATTCCAGTGCAAAGCAACAATTTTGACTGTGATGTTTTCGTATATAAATATATGAAAATAATTGTACAAAAAAGTAAATTTGAGTGGAAATAATATTTGGACTGACAAACATCCATGCCATTATTTAGAGCAGAAATAGACTACGAGATCGTTAAATTTGCATTGTCACAATGATCCATCTTTTTTTCACCTCATAACAAATGTTGCAGTTGAGCTGGATGGAGCTAAATGGGTGGATGCTGCAGTTCAGTTGGATGGATTACACATGCATTCTCTTGTAACCCGTTATAAAGGAATTGTCTAGCTGTGATTAAATGTGAAGAGGTGTTTGCTGTGCTTAAATGTAACTTTTTGAGAATGATTCTTGAAATTGCATTTTGTTTTTGCTTATTTTGAGTCTCAGTTAATTTTTGTAACGATTGAAGCACCTATGATTTAATAAATGGAAAGTAAACCTGGAACTTGATTTAATATTCAATGCAACACCTGGAACTTGATTTAAATCAATTAGTAATTAAATCAAACCTTGAACTTGATTTAATATTCAAAGGAAACCCGTTAATATTTTGTTTTTTGCTTATTTTGAGTCTCTTTGTTTATGTATTTATGCCGTGGGCTTCAAAGTGATTGAGATGGTAGGGACAGTTACATCATGTCGACTATGAAAAGTTTGGATTGTACTCCAAACACCGCACTTCTGAAAAGTTTGGATTTCAGTACAAGCAAACACACATCTGAATCTCTGCAGTCCAATACAATAATTACATGAGTACACAATTTACATAATAAACACACATCACTCCAATATATGAATTACATGATTAAATAACATTCTAATATTTGAATTCCATGATTACAAAGCACTGAATTTCTGCATTCCAAACTTAATTGCTGCATTCCAAAATGCTGCTTTTCAGAGACAGAATTTTGAATTTAAGGCTTCCAAATATTTGACACAGCATTCCAAATTGATTTTCTGCACTTTAAGCTGAATTTATGAGAGAAAAATCTTGAGTTTAAGGCTTCCAAATATTTGATAGAACATTCCAAATTGATTATCTGCACTCCAAGCTGAATTTCTGAGAAACAGAATCCCGAGTTTCCTGAATTTCTGCATGTGATTTTCGAGGTATTCAAAATCATGAATTACTGCATTTAAAAAACTCAATTTCATCATATTTTTTTCATAGCAGATAAAATCCTATGCACATATAAGAAACTACATACTTACTATTATAAAATATTACAGGTATGACCACTGAGACATTGGTTTCTCATTTAGTCATCATTGTGGTGTAGGATTCCCTGTTCTGTGGAGCAAATGAATTCTGCATGTGTGTATCGATGTATTACTGGCAGCATGAAATCATTGTATTACAACATAAACAATTATGAAAATTTGTACCTGTGTCAGAAAATTGGGTAGTGAGCATACGGGTGGATGACATTGTGATGATTCAGGTTTCTTCGGTTGTTGAAACAATTTTTTTGTTTGCCTATATATATAGAATGTTAATGGGTGATATGTCATGGTGTGTTAAAACATATGAACGGGGTTGGAGTTGTTGAAACATACCTTTTGACCTTTTATTTTTCTCTCAATACCCTTTCAATCTGACATTAGATATTTCTTTAGGGCGCATTTTAGCAAGATCATTCATATTCGATTCATTATTGACAGGTGTTTTATTTTTCCTTTGTTGTCTCCTTGTTTGAGTATCTTACCAATCAAAATGTCATCAATGTCCAATGATAAATTCATCATGGATTCCTTCATGCGCTGCTTAGCTTCCGGATTTCTCTTTGCTTTCCAGGTACATTGATATGCAACTTTCTACATGTGTGTTTCAAATATTAGGTCGTCTTGAATATTATTTGAGGCTTGTGTCTGCTGTAGATGCATGTATCTAGAGCTGTTATATACATCCCTCTTTGCATTTTCGGACCATCTCAATAGGAGATCTATCTGGTATTTTCTTAATGTGTAAAAAATTTAGCACTTGTAGAGAGTGTGCACACAGTAACCCCATCATTTCGAACTTCCTGCAGCTGCACCTAATATTCATGCTCAAACTGTCAAAATGAATTACCCAAGTATTGTTTGTCTTATGATCATCCAAACTCTTGATGAAAAATTCAGTTTCATCGTTTCTGGAGGCATGTAATTGAAGACCACATGATCCGTGTATAAACTCTTTTTCGAACATTGCGTACAACTTCCTTGAGTAAAATGCAGCTGCCTGCCTCAGTATTGGACTACTTTTCGTAATAGGACTTATGATAGATTGATCACCCTTGAAATCCTCATCCTTCTCGTTGCGCGTTCACGTTCTCATTACATTTTTAATACCCAAAAAACAATCTGTAATAGAACTTGTGGGTTTTGAGACACCATGACTAATGTTATTGGTTGATTCACTCCTTTATGTAGATAAAATTTTCATTTCAAATACATTTTTATTAAAAGCAGTAGACCACTTGTGTCTAATATTGTACATACCATCTAGCGACACATTGTCATGCAAATTTCCAGTCTCAATCATCAACTCCCATATATTATCAAATTCCTCTTCGGACTCGCATTTGCTCAAACATTTATAAAAAAGATCACTGACTATCCTATTCACCACCCCGCAATGAACCTCTGTAGGCAATTTTTTGTATATGTGTCACTGACATAATTTAGGTCGTGTATTTGACAAAATCTCTGCTATTGCTCTAGCCATAACCTGATCCTGATCGATGTAGATTGTTATTGGATGATTATCACCCATGATACAAATAAAAGTTTTAAAAAGCCATTTAAAAGAGTCCCACCGTCTCCTCTGACAAAAAACCGACTTCAAAGAGAATATTCTGTCAATTATGGTTAACACCAACAATAAGAGCACAACATAAATTATATTTATTTAACCTATAGCTTGTATAAAAATAATGACATCTTCAAAACAGTCATAATCATGTTTGGATGTTCCGTCACTCCAAAAAAAACTCATTAGCCTACCACTCACATCAGTTTCAAAGTCCCATTCAAATATGCTATCCTCAGAACGTCTCTCTGCAAACAACTGTAATAAAGCGTTGACATCACCACTTTCAATTCTAGATCTCTTTTCTTTTTGAATGAAATTGAAAACATATGTCTTTGTACATTCCAGACTCTCTACACTCCAACTTCTTGGGCTAGAAAATTAAACTCGGGCTTATCCCAGACTGTGTCATAGATCTAAGAACATATGCATTTACTTCACTTATTTTTCTGTTGGAACGCAGCAAGTGCTTGTCACCAGGGTTCGCTAATGAGTGGTTGTGTGATTTAATTAATTTTTTAACTGCCCAGTTGTCTTCGTTATCAACTCCGTATCGAATCATTGCAGGGCAACCAGTTCTTGTTTCTGCTCTTCTATATTTAACAGTTTCTGTAATTGTGAGCTCTTTCTTGAGACCTGATTTTCCACATACAAAGTTCTTCATCCTAATATTTCTGGAGTTAGCCAAAACGTAGCGTGCTCCTTGTGAACACTGAATCCAATATGATGAGCGTAAGCACAATATACTTCATAAGCTTCTTTCTAATTGTGGACCATTGTTTGGAGTAATATGTTGATTGTTTGCTCGGTACAATTACATTTGCTCTCACCAAGCTGCACAAAAACAACCCTAAAATTCATAATAACAGCTCATAATAAAAAAAAAATTCAAAACATAGTTATTTACTTCATTGTTTTTACTGGATTTACATGTCGGATATAATATTCAATCTTTACTTCACTGTTTTTATTAAACCTAATACCATGCAACTCTACCAGCATAACTCCAAAAATAAGAAAGCCATAACAACAAACAACATTGAATAAAGCCCTAAAAAAATATAATAAAAAGACATCTCCAAACACACCTCCAATTTAAGTTCTACTTTATCTTTTCTGGCAGGATAACTCCCATCTTCTTCTTTAACATCATACACAAACTGACAATCTCTGTACTCGTACTCCATCTTCAAGTTCGAGAAATTTAGCTGCCGGAAGCCGCAGCTGCAGAAGAAAATGGGCAGAGAACAATATAACAGTAACCCTAGCTGCTTAAATACCGTGATTCCCGCGCTCCAATTTGTGTAACTCGATGTTACATTGAAGTTACACAAGTGGTCTGCTTGCGTAACGTTGCGTACATAAGACGCACGCAGCGCTGCGTGCGATACCCAATTAGAGGAAGACACATCAGCTTCTCCGGCCCCTCCTTAAAACAAATCGACTTTTTACCGCACGTGACCCGTCGACCCGACCCGTCATTGTAACCTCCATGTAATCCCGATGTAATCTCGGCTGTCACTCTCCTGTAAAGCGCTTGGAAGCCCTATGTAACCTAGTGTAATCTCCGCTGTCGCCCCTTATAACGCGCGTGTACACTGGATGTAATACCGATGTAACTTCCATGCTCACCCTCCCTGTAACACGGCTGTATACTAAATGTAATCCTGATGTAACCTCCGCAGTCACGGCCTTGAACTGCGGTGTACACTGGATGCAACCCTGGTGTAAGTTTGCGGTAACGCCCCTGTAACGCGCGTGTACTCTTGTTGTAAAACCGGTGTAACCTCTGCGGTCAGGCTGTACCGTGCATGTAACCCGTATGTAATGTTACTCTAATGTCGTCCACGCGGAATCATCAATGTACCCCTTGTGTAACTTCAATGTAACAACGAGTTACACAAATTGGAGCGCGGGAATCAAGTTATTTAAGCAGCTAGGGTTACTGTTCTATTGTTCTCTGACTATTTTCTTCTGCAGCGGCGGTTTCCGGCAGTTGGACTTCTCGAACTTGAAGATGAAGTACGAGTACAGAGATTATCCGTTTGTGTATGATGTTGAAGGAGAAGATGAGAGTTATCCCGCCAGGGAAGATGAAGTGGAACTTAAATCGGAGGTGTGTTTGGAGATATCTTCTTATTATATTTTTTTAGGGCTTTATTCAATGTTGTTTGCTGTTAGGGCTTTATTCAATGTTGTTTGCTATTAGGGCTTTCTTATTTTTGGAGATATGTTGGTAGAGTTGCATGGTATTAAGTTTAATAAAAACAGTGAAGTAAAGATTGAAGTAAATATTATATTCAACATTTAAATTTAGTAAAAACGGTGAAGTAAATAACTAGGTTTTGAATTTTTTTTTTATTATAAGCTGTTTTTATGAATTTTAGGGTTGTTTTTGTGCAGTTTGGTGAGAGCAAATGTATTTGTACCGAGCAAACAACCAACATATTACTCCAAACAATGGTCCACAATGAGAAAGAAGCTTATGAAGTATATTGTGCTTACGCTCATCATATTGGATTCAGTGTTCGCAAGGAACACACTACGTTTTGGCCTAACTCCAGAAATATCAGGACGAAGGACTTTGTATGTGGAAAATCAGGTTTCAAGAAAGAGCTCAAGATTACAGAAACTGTTAAATACAGAAGAGCAGAAATAAGAACTGGTTGACTTGCAAAGATTCGATACAGAGTTGATAACGAAGGCAACTAGACAGTTAAAAAATTAATTGAATCACACAACCACTCATGAGCGAACCCTGGTGACAAATACTTACTGCTTTTCAGCAGAAAGATAAGTGAAGTAAATGCAGATGTTCTTAGATCTATGACACAGTCTGGGATAAGATCGAGAGACGCGTTTACTTTTCATTGGTTGAGGTAATGTCCCAACAGGTTGTTTTAGTGCTTTATTTATTTCTTTAACTTCAAATTTTAAATTTGTCATTGTATTTTCCAGCTTTTTAAGACGATTATGAACTGAGATTTGAAATTCTAAGAACAATTTATAATGATCTTTGAGTAATTTACGGATTTCTTCAAATCCAATGCTAGAGGTAGTATGTCGATACTTATCATCATATGGTGGAGGACTGGTATGATAAGGGAATATAGCATCAACGGTATCAATGAATGCGGGAGACTGTGGTTGGGATAGAACATCTCTTTGTGGAAGATGTTGCTCAAGACTGGATGGTTCTTGAAATGGAGAGCAAAGTAGATGATGCTCGCTATCTTTAATTTCAAGAAAATAATAAAAAATCTGCAAGACATTACATAGAATCAAAATCAATGAAAGTATCACGTGATCTTACAAATTCTATGGAATAAAGAACTAAATTGCTGACCTCGGCAGATCTAAGCCTTTCAAAGGCTAGCTGAATCTTCACAATATTCTACCTCACATTTGACCACCTAAGCATTCTTGGTCTAGCCTGAGGCAATGCTGGGGGACCAAAGAAGTTTGCTCATTAAACCAAATGCGCGTTAAGCATGATGAATTATTTTAAAATTGATTAAAGGAACTTTCAAAATTTATTGGTAGATCTCAAATCGACAGAAGAAATACAAAACCATTGATGTAACCTAATGGCTGATCCTTTTTAATTTTAGTGACACAAATATTAAGTTGCATCTACAAAAATGCACATAATGTTGTTGACCAATTGTACGCTGCAAAAGTATCTACATTCTCGTAAATAGAAGATAATTCTTTCGAAACTCTAAAGTTGCTTGAAGGAAAAAATAAATTTGAAATTAAAAACTTGATTATTAATTGCAAAAGGTTGTGAGATGACTCCCCATGTTAAAAGTTGAGTAGTGCAGTCTTTATTTGTCTTGCATCTATTGTATCAGACAGAACATTGGTCCAACATACAGAAAACCCTCTATTGGGCATGCCTAGCAGTAATGCAACTTTATTAGAAACAAATTTGACCTATTTTCCTCCCAAATTGAATGTCATTCGATTAACGTCCCAACAATTTATTATGTGCATCGTCAGAATATTGTCCTGAGGGTACAAAGAAAGTTCAAAAAATTGAGCCAAACTCATGGCTTCTAATTTATTCAATGTGTCTTCATCGACTTTTGGTCGGACCTTATCGAAAACCTCTCGTATTGCAGATGAACGTCATCTGTAATTCATTGCTTTTGGGTTCAAAAACCTACAACAATACAAGAGAATAGTTTAATATCATCTATATATTTGTTTGACGACATTAGGGCTTCATTTAAATTTCATTTAACACCATTAAGCAAGCTTCAATAAATAAATGAAAATAATCATAATAATCAAAACATAAAATAATTTTTACTGTATTAAAAGTGGTATATAAGCTTGGACGCGATATCATTGTCGTGCTTCATAACCACAAACACGATATCACCATTTAAATGAAAACAACCACAATAATCTAATTAATACTTATAAACGGGATGACTGTCCTCCTTGGACTGCTTACGACCGCCTTTCACCGTAATGGTTGTCTGCTCGCATTCCGGCTTGTTACCCTCACCCAAATCCGCACCATTGGTCTCTTCCATGGTCTTCGTAGTCTCCTCCTTATCCTCCATTATACTCTTCCCTTACAATAGCAAAAACCCTAACCTTGAAAACGAATACGATGAAGGAATCCTAGCGGCACAAGTCACTTTTTTCGAATACGATTTCTTACTGTGTGATTTTTTTAATTTTTACCAGGGTAAATAGGTTATAAGGAGTTACGTGAAGGTTACATCGCAGTTATACCAACGTTACATGCGCAGTTCCATCGCGTTACATGCGCGTAACTCGCTGTTACATTGAAGTTACACGAATGGTACAATAGCGATTCCGCGGAGAGGACGTAACACGGACATTACATTCCGGTTACATGCGCGGTACAGTCTCCAAGTTACACCGGGGTT
Source organism: Phalaenopsis hybrid cultivar (assembly GCA_002079205.1). Classification (NCBI taxonomy): domain Eukaryota; kingdom Viridiplantae; phylum Streptophyta; class Magnoliopsida; order Asparagales; family Orchidaceae; genus Phalaenopsis; species Phalaenopsis hybrid cultivar. The sequence goes on along the minus strand of JXCR01098507.1, from coordinate 384,730 downwards.
ACATATAATGTACATCCAGGGGAGTGATCGCCGAAATTACACCGGTTTTACAACAAGAGTACACGCGCGTGTTGACCTTATTTTCAGTAAGGTCTAGTCTTCCTCTTAGGGTTTAGGATCTAGCCTTAGGGATTTCCCTTCGACTATCTTAAAATCTTAGAAATGGAACCCGCCTTATTCTAGAAATCTAACTCGCTTCTGTCCCCTTTTGGAGTTTCGCGTGTGTGGTATCGACTTCTAGCACTTAGAAGGGTGAAACCAACATGAGGAAACCCAAAAGGAATTCTTATAGGACCTTTTGAGCCTTAGGGTGACCTTCTGCACAATCCGCACTCCCGCGCGCACAAATCTTGCAATTCGGAGAGTCGACACGTCCGATCGCCACAATTCACATCGCTTGCACCGTTAACTGTCGAAGACTCGAATAAACTTTTTGAGACGATCGATCGCGAGTCAAAATTTTGTGAAATTTCAATTTTGACGCGTTTTTGACCCGATTGTCGACGACATCGTCCGAGCGACCCAGGATGACAAAACGGACAGCACCGGCGCGTCGATTTTGCTTAGGGAGGACACCCATTTTGTTACGACGCCGCGCGTGAATAAATCGTATATAAATTAGTATATATATATATATCTATGTACATATATGTATATATATATATATATGTACGTACATACATATATATATATTAATTTATATAAACCAAATCTTTCATTTCCTCTTTAAGCCCTAAATCCCTAAACTCACACACCCGAGCTCTGCCTCCCTTCCCTCTCCCATTCGCGTGCCTGGCCTTTCCCTTTCTCGGTTTCGAGTCAACCGAGCTCCTCCTCCACGCGAGAGAAAGTTGACTTCTCATTCGTCCTTGCCCGACACTTCTGCCCGCGGCCCTCCTTCCCGAAGCCGTGCCAGTCTCCCCGGGCTGTGTTTTTTACTTTTCTTGGTAGTTTGACTCTGGGAAGCTTGCTCCCTGGTACACTTGAATGACAAACTCTCTCTTCTTCCCGATGCTTCCCTCGCTGCCATTAGGCTCGCCGCTCGGTCCTAGATGTTTCGGTTGCTTCGCCTTCTGTGAGGAGGGAATGCGTTCTTTTTCTGCTTTGGCCCGATTCGAGCGCCGTGGGTAGAGGGGTGATCTTCTTTCTCTTCCCCTTTCTTCTCTGCCTATAAACATAGTTTCTTTTGGAATTTTTGGGGTTATTGAAAAAGTTTGCAAAAGAATGTTGACCTCAATTTTTCGTGAGGTCTAGTATTCCTCGTAGGAGTTAGGATCTAGCCTTAGGGGTCTTCCTGCGACTATCTTAGAACCTTAGAAGTGGGACCCGCCTCGTTTTAGTTCGACCCGCTTCCATCCCCTTCTAGAGTTTCGCGTGTGTGGTATCAACTTCTAGCACTTAGAAGGACGAAACCAACATGAAGAAACCCAAAAGGGATTCCCTATAGGACCTTCCTGAGCCTTAGGGTGGCCTTTTGCACAATTCGCACTCCCGCCCATAAGCTTCACAATTCGGAGAGTCGATATGTCCTATCACCGCAATTCGCATTGCCTGCATTGTTGCCTGTTGAATGCTCAAGTAAACCTTTTGGGACGATCGATCGCGGGTCGAAATTTTGTAAAATTTAAATTTCGGCGCGTTTTGACCGGATTGTCGACGACGTCGTCCGAGCGACCCCCGGATGACGAAACGGACTGCGCCACCGCGTCCGGAACGTCAGTCCGTTTTNCCATCTATAACTTTGGTTTGAATTGTTTTCTTCGGCTTCACGTTCATTATTTAAACTAATCAACTTTATAGTTGGTTAGCTCTTTTTTTTATTTTTTATTTTTTGGTACTCTCCACAAGTGGATTTTGCTATTAAAAATTTATCAAGACTGTTTGTGACTAGAGTCCTAGTTGAAATGAGTATTTTATTTTCTTAAGAAAAGTTGATTTAGACTGGTTCCTTTTCAAGTATTACTGGCAAATTGTTTAATTTGTGGGTGTACTTTCGTATTGTTTTTATAAAAGTTTTGATCATTAATATTGAAGTTTCTTAAAGGCTCATCTTGAATTTGAGAAGATCATCTTTTGTTGTTGTTTTTCTTGGTTCTTTTTAACACTCGGAGTCGTCAGCTTGTCATATATCGTCATATTATTCCTTTGTTCGAATAAATCTCCCCCCCAATTCATATAAATGATTCAAAAAGAAGAGTAATCAAGTAGAAAAGATACACAACAACAAATAGACAAACAAATAAAAAGTAAAGAGATGGAAGACTTATGTATGGCAATTTTCGTGTGATGGGTCGAGAGTATACGTCCAAACAAGATCGGATCTAAATTTCTCAAAATACGGTATTTACGAAGAGAATCCATACATAAGCCACCCGTAACCTGAGAACTAAAAAGAACATTTTTGTTCTGGGTCAAGAGTCTCCCTGAGTAACGTCTCCCTCTAGATAATTACATCATGGGGATGCCCAAGAATATTCTCGATAAAAATGGTTCACTTTACATTATCATAAACCTAGGGAAATAGATCATCAAATGGAGGTTATTCCGTGTAAGAACATCACGATGCTTTAAAGCTTTCGTTAAACCATCAGACAAAAAGTAAATTTCTCACATCTCGAATGAATAGCGGCTCATTGGCACACGAAGCCCACAAAAGAACTAAAATCATCTTGATAGGGATGTCCTTATACGTCAAAACACGTTTCAACCATAAGGGCAGATGACAAATCGTCGTATCCCAAATAGGCGACAACTTATAGGCATCGGGCCATCAAGATGATACCAACTATGTCAAAGGAGCGATATAGCTCAAAGGGAATCAACAAATGAAAGGGTAGAGTAATCGTAAAAGGTAGAGTTAAGATGGTCAGGGAGACCAGTCAACCAGTCCAGATTTTCTAGACGTGGCTGAGGAAAGTCTTGCTTGACCTCATTCGTAACGGTAGATCAATCTGTCTGTCCTATCTTTTGAAATGACAAAATGACAAAAACCTCTACCTGATTTCAGTCGTAACAGTAAAGGAAACTCGATCATCTCATGTGACCCCAAGTCTCCTATTATGTTTCTCCTTAAAGGGGCCCCGTTGCGAGTTTAACTGATCCCCTTAAAATGAAGCATCCATCACTTCAATCTGGTAGCTATATAGCTCAAGGTACCTTGATTGAAAAGTGACAATTGGCTAGTGACTCAATAATATGACCAACTGAGAAGACCCGATCTTCTTGTGTGACCCAGATCTTTTGTTGTGCTATCGCACAAAGAACTTAATTGAAAGTTCACGCGGAGTGTGACACCCATCACAATCTTCAGGTTGTTGTAAAGAGCAAAACATTCTAATCGAAGTGGCTACTGTTCAGTGACTCAACAGTGTGGACAGTTGAAAAGGCCCGATCATCTCGTGTGACCTGGATCTTTAATCATTTTTGACTAAAAAGTCGCCTCCAGTCGCAAGAAATGACAACCCTCTATTGCCATATTCAAAATGATAGAGGCGGGAACCCAAAATTTACCTGACCTCAGTCGTAACGACAAAAGTAGGAGGCTCTATCATCTGGTGTGACCGCAAGTCTCATATTATGCTCTCTTGAAAGGAACTCGATTATGAGTCGGATTGACTTCCATGGAGAAGAAGCACTCATCACCATAGTCAGGAGGCTATAAAACACGAAATATCTTGATCAAGGCGGTAGCTTGCCAACCAATTGAGATACTCTTACTACCGAACTGTCTATAAAATCATGTGTTTCATATGGTTCTGGAGGCACTCACCCTAATTGACTAGGTGGTTAGAAATGTATGAGGACAAGATACTCTCAAAAGTAGAACCGGCCCAAAGGGGCATATGGTTTGAGTGATTTCATAATCAAATGGCTGACAAGCTGAATACAACAACGTATTCTCATGAGAGAGCTGACTAAAGCGTCATATAACTTGAGAAGTGTCGCAACAAGCGGTTATGAAGCTGAAGCATTAAAAGATGGGTTGTTCTCATAACAAAGCCGACTATAAGGTCATATGGCTCTGACAACATCGAAGTATGCAGCTATAAAGTCGAAAACGTCCAAAGACGAATCCTTATAGTAGAGCTGACGGAGAGGTCATATGGCTTGTGTAACATCAAAGTATATGACTTTAAAACCAAAACGTCTGAAGACATGATGTTCTCATAACAAAGCTAACTTTAATGTCATATGACATCGAAGTATGTGGCTAAAAGACCGAAAATGCTCTCATAGAAGAATCATCTGAAGAGTTTTACGTTTCGAGAGGTTTCAAGGCCAGATGATTGCAAAACCCAACGTGCCTCGGAATGAGGTGTTACCGTCAACGGTTAGACAAGTGAAAATGATAGTTCCATTAACCGGAGTATCAGGTGACGAGGGAGGTATGTATCCCGATCAAATAGTGTAGGAGATATGTATTCTGACTGTGCATCAATCAAAATAGGAGATGTATCCTGCTCGGATTTATCATAGGACACGTGAGGTATGTATCTCGATCATATATCAAATGAGCAATCGTACGTCGCGATAGCCGGATGTGTCATGCTCAAAGTATATGCCGGACACTTGGCGATCCTGCATGGAGAGATGCTTCTCTTTTAAAGGATATCGAGCTTGATTGATCGAGGTAACCCTCACAAGCATAGAAATAATGCCAGACATCAAGGCATTCTGACAAAACATGGATCAGCTATAAAAGTTGATGCAACATGCTACTTGACGTGGCAGACACAACGATCAACTTCTCTTTTAAAGGATATTGGTCTGGATTGACTGAAGTAACCCTATCGAGCATCAAAACAATTGGGCATCAAAGTATTCCAACAAAAAATGAATCAGTGGTAAAACCGATACAGGTTACTTGACTTGGAGGGTATAACCAACCGATGCAATTGAGAATATCAACGCGGTTATATGACCAGGATGGTCTAAACCACAAGTGTGCTTTCACAAGCACTAGCAAGACGATTCGTCAAAGATGCTCCCACAATTTAGCATGGTAGTTCTTGCTGGGGAGGCATTAGATGTTTCGATGCAGACATGGGTCAGTTAGTTAACTGACACATGTTATTTGACGGGGCAGACAAAACCAACCAAACCGATTGAAATATCAATGGAGTTAGATAACTAGAACAGTCTAACCACAAGGGTGCTTTCACAAGTATTAACAAGACGACTCTCGCTGCGGATTCTCCCACTTAGCAAACTAATTCTTACTGGGGAGACATTAGATGTCTCGATGCAGATATGAGTCAGTTAGCCGACTAACGTAACATGTCATTCAATGAGGCGGATAGAACCAACCAAATTGATCGAGAAAGATGTCATAACATCTAAGTGGACTCATTGGTTCAAGCGTAGGGTGCTTCTAGCAAGCACTAACAAAGTAATTTTCGCTAAAAGATCAATCAGAACTAGCAAAGTAGCTCTCGCTAGGGATAAAGTCAACGGATATTTCCTGCAAGATTTGTCTAAGGCAATTTTCGTCGGGAAAATACCAGGGTAAACGTCATACATAAAAAATGCTTTTGATTAAGAACATGGATCAGATAGACAATCAACGAAGTCTAAAACTGATCCGACATGTCACCTTGACATGACAATAGAATTTGACCGAGTCAGAAATTTTAAAGAGGGTGGATTACCAAAACATACCAACCCTATATATGCTACTGTTACCGAAGGATAGCCCCTGTCGGGGAATCATCACAGTGTCCGAGAATTGTTGGCCAAAACATAGTGCACCAACCTAAGAGTATTTAGCTCTCAGGCTAAACCAGAAACATCCCTCAAGAGAGAAAACACCACACTCTTCTGAGGTGAGTGAGAAACACTATTTTGACCTTAAAGGGTTGCTTAGGAAAGAAGTATTGCTTTCCCGCATGAGGGAGATATCAATCGAGCTTGACTTTGGGCAATCGAGATGCCTGAAAAGATGGTTGGTCTAAACAAAGTGCACCAACCATAGGGTATTTAGCCTTAAGGCTAAAACCAATGCATATCCCATCACAGGGAATATACCTCACTCATCTAAGGCGAGTGGGATAAGCATATCTGTCACAATCATTCACAATGGATGGGACTTGGGGTAATCGAAAAACATGCTTGGAAAGTGCATGAATTTTCTGCAAAGGAGAGGTATCTATAGAATTTGACATCAGTCAATCGAGATGCCAAAGACGGGTCAATTAAAACAAGGTGCACCAACCCTGAGGCGTTTAGCCATCAGGCTAAGCCCAAAAATGCCCCTCAAATGGGGACATACCACACTCATCCGAGGTGTGCGCGACATGCATAACTGTCACAGTTATCAATGATGGATGGGACGTGCTCGATTCAGACCCTATGTGAAATGGGTAACCTAAAAGCATGTTAGGACAGTGCATGAATTTTTTGCACGATAAATGTATCAATTGAGCCTGACCTCAGTCAATCAAGATACTAGAGAAAGGTTAGCTAGGCAAGCTCACTAACCACAAAATGCTCAGGCATAAGGCTAAGCTTAAATCCTCTAAAAGAGGACATCCACCACACTCATTTAAGATGAGGGCGACAAACATATCTACCACACTTATTTATGATGAGTGAGACACACTCATTCGGACTTGCTCGAAGCACGGAATCAAAGAGAAAGGATAAGATAAGTTCGTGGCTTCTCTTACATTGATTACAGGTTGCACCAGGTATTAGCTGCCCGTAGGACTTACCTTGCCTGTATGGCCATTCAATAGTTAGTTTGAAGAGATGTAGAAGACCTTTCTTACATGCAGATTTGTTATCCTAAACTGGGATATGATCCTTCATTCAACACCACAAATTCATTATAAGTAGCTCAAACAAATGCATCAACAAAAGTTGTATCTTTTATTTTTCGATAATTGGGTTGCAAAGTACATAGAATTTTGAATAAACAATCTCAGAAGCAAATTAAATCATATGTAGAGTATGCCTAAGCATAATATCTCTTGAAATATAGCCCATTGGTTGGGGAATAAGGGAGATCAGTCACCATCAACGAAAGCACTTCAACTTTCGAAGGAAGGATTGCCTCAAACCCAATGTGTCAATGCATTGAGCATAAAGGGACGTGGGTGAATTCCCACAAAGAATGCTAGCCACTTCTGAGGGAAGGGTCGCCCGGATTCGAAGGTCAACACATAAAGCATAGAAAAGGTGGATTTACAGTTGTTCACTTTCAAAGGAAGGGCTACCAGGACCCGAGGGTCGACACATGAAGCATAGAGGTGGTGGGTGGAAACCCACACGAAAGGTAAGTCGACTTTCGAAGGAAGGACTATTAGGATCCGAGGGTTGAGGCATGAAACGTAGAGGTGGTGTGTGGAAACCCACGCAAAAAATATGTTGACTTTCAAAGGAAGGACTATCAGGACTCGAGGGTCGACGCATGAAATGAAGAGGTGGTGGGTGGAAACCCACACAAAAGGTAAGTTGACTTCCGAAGGAATAACTACCAAGACCTGAGGGTCGACACACGAAGCGTTGGGACGTGGGTGAATACACAAACAAAAAGTAAGTCTACTTCGAAAGGAAGGATTGTCAAAACCCGAGGGTCGATGCATGAAGGTAGGGATGTGGGTGAATTCCCACACGAAAGACAAGTCAATTTCCGAAGGAATGACTACTAGGACTCGAGGGTGCCGTAAAACACGTGAGCAATATCCCAGAAAGAGGGCTAGCCACATCCAAAGGGAGGGTTGTTCAGATCCGATGGTCAACACACGAAGCGTAAGGGTGGTGGGTGGAAACTCACACAAAATGCAAGTCCGGTTCCGAAGGAAGACCACCTCGACCTGGAGGTCAACACACATAGCGTGAATCAAGGTGAGTGAATACCCACGAAGAAAGACAAGTCAACTTTCGGAGGAAGGACTGGCAGGACCTAATGGTCGACTCATTAACGTGTAAAGGAGATGTTTTTAAGTCAACCACAGGGGTATAAACCAATTCTCTGAATCATACTCTAAGTGTTTTACTAAGAGAGTCTCAACGCTTCAGTAATCAGAAGAGTTTTATACTAATGCTTGTAATTTCACTGCTCACCTCAAGCTTATCCTCAGGAGTGTTTGTCAGTTCTTATTTTCTGAAGCTTCTACACTTTTTTGAGAATTACTATGTCTGTTGAGTCTTTTCTTTTATCTTGAAAGAATTATATTTTCTTCCTTTTAAATGAAACCTCCTTGTTTATGTCCGAGCTCTAGAATTCTCAGCACAATATAAGCATTCATCAGTAAACTTCAATTAGCTTAACCGAATGAACAGATAGATGATTTAACTGGTCTTTAAAATTATTCAAATTTTAGACCAAGTTAAACATCTTGAGATTTTCTTAAATTTTAGGAGAAAGGTCATAAAAGAGAGGAATTCAAGTCATGAAGACTTAATTCAAATCCTCCATACGTGGTCTGGCTTGAACCCATCCACATGATCTATCCTAGATTCGAGCTTGAGAATCATTTAAGGCGAACCCAAGATGAGATCAACTAAGGGTCGCAATTCCTTTTGGAACCATCGCAGCGGCCTCAATAATCGGAGCCAAAACATTAAGAGGTACAGGGATGAGAAGCTTCTTAATCCACCGCCCTTGGTCGAGATATATCTCGATTAGATAAATAGTGATCTAGCTGGGTAACGTCGGATATGGAGGTATCCCGACGAGTCATGAACCGTTTATAGAGATAAAGTGCTCTAATATGTTCAACACAACTTTTGAAAAGATGATAATAATCAGCCAAGTCAAAGAAAAGATCTAAGAGGTTGGATATAGGAGGTGGATCCATCTCACAATGATGCTCTTTCATTAAGAATAGACTCATGAGTCGATAAGGTTCGTGATAGGTGAGACACCATATCCTAGTTAGGTGATTAAACATTCAAGGTAACTTGACTAAATATATGCTAAACAAATAAAGTAGTCTTTGCAACGAAATGCTCTCATTAAGAGGTTAACCAAGAAGGCATACTAGCTTAAATCGAGTGAGGCGCTTTCAAATAGCCTAGGACGTGTATCCCTCATGGTTTGATCGATACTAACAAAAAGTGGGAATTGAGACTTTATGAAGGATGTGTATCCCTCATCTTTTCAAATAGCCTGAGAGATATTTATTTCAAAAAGAAGGAATTGAGACTTTATGAAAGATTTTTTTCAAAGCTAATACAATTTTGTCAAAATAAAGAAGTGTGAAAAGTTTTCCACTTTAAGAAAAAATGGTGGAGTTCAAAATCATTAAAGACTATTAAGATATAATAATCCTCACATTATATGAAAGAAAGATAAATGATTGAAGAAGATCCTAAAGGAAAAAGAAAAAGAAAAATCAAAAGAAAAAGAAAGAAGAACAAAAATAAAAAATAATGTGAGGAGATGCCCGATAAAAAATTGGTTTCACTTGAATTATCTTAAAGAAAAGAATTTAATTATATTTGTGAATTAAGGCTTAAAATATTAGCATTCTTACCAATAAAGTCCTCATGAAGTTCTTTTTACTATAATGCTTTTAAGCATTCAAAATATGACAAAATTGCAGTTATTTTTGAACTAAATAGAAAATCAAAACAGTTAACCTTGAATACTAAATATTCTTACATTTTAGTTTTAACTTGAGTTATTAAATTTTTTTTTAAAATTTCACTATCACATTTATAAAATAAAAACTATAGAAATCTCTAAGTTAAACTCACCTCCACAAATTATAATTTTTACATAGTACAAAGAAGTTACTTGAGGACAAGTAACATTTAAGTTTGAGGGAATGATCCACCTTAAAATTATCTATTTTTAGTACTTATTTTATGATTGTTTATGTATGCTAAGTGATATTGCACTTTAAAGGAATGCATTTTGTATGTTTTTTTTTACAGGTATATGGAATGAACATTTAGAGAAATTGAGAGAAAAATGAACAAAAATGGTGCACTTTATATGATGCCATAGCGCCCCTTGCACTTATTTGGCGCTATAGTGCCGTTTGTGCGCTATAGTGAATGATCCACCTTAAAATTATTTATTTTTAGTACTTATTTTATGATTGTTTTATGTATGTTTTAAGTTATATTGCACTTTAAAGGAATACATTTTGTATTTTTTTGTTACAAGTATATGGAATTGACATGTAGAGAAATTGAGACAAAAAATGAAAAAAAATGGTGCACTTTATATGGCACCATAGCGCTTCCTTTGCACTATAGCACCACAGACGGGCGTAATGGGCGCTATAGGGCCCAGACTGGCACTATAGCGCCCAGACTGACAGTATAGTGCCAATAAGTACCCTTCTATAAGATTTGATGAATTTGACCAAATTTTGATGGGATATTTGTTGACCTCAATTTTCGTGAGGTCTAGTATTTCTCGTAGGAGTTAGGATCTAGCCTTAGGGGTCTTCCTGCGACTATCTTAGAACCTTAGAAGTGGTGCCCGCCTCGTTTTAGTTCGACCTACTTCCGTCCTCTTTTGGAGCTTCGCGTGTGTGGTATCGACTTCTAGCACTTAGAAGGATGAAACCGACATGAGGAAGCCCAAAATGGATTTCTATAGGACCTTTCCGAGCCTTAGGGTGACCTTCTGCACAATTC
>JXCR01098507.1:323253-353065 GCA_002079205.1 Phalaenopsis hybrid cultivar | reverse complement strand
GTGAGAGAGTAGTGAGAGCTCTGGAGTGGCAGCCGATATCCTCTTAGCCTAACCACAGAATTAGGGACCAAACTCTGAATTAGTCAATATTCTTTATAGCACTTAGAACAGCGTAAAGAATATGATTGCTCATATTTGTCACAAAATAGTTTTTATATATATTTTTAAATGATTTCAATTTTTTCACAATCCATATACTTATTTTAATGAGGAAGGATGCTTTCTTAAATTTGAACTTTCCATCACAACAAAAACTTTGTTTAATTTTTGTAATTTTACTTTTGAAAGTTTAGTATTTAGTTAGTTTAACTTCTACAGTTTTACACCTACATTTTAATTAGCATTCACTTGAGTAGTTAATTTTTAAACTTCATACTTTACTTTACTTTTATTTTTGTATTTTTAGATAATAACATAATTTTCACAATTTACTTTTAGGATTTTCTAACTTCCTTGTGGGATCAATATCTAGGACTCCATTATAGCCCTTTATTACTTGAGCGATACGTATACTTGCGTTGATTTTAAAGGGGATTTGACAATTCGAAAAGAGTTTTAAAAGATAAATTATTTTCATAAAAAGTATTTTTGTTAGGATTATATTGCATATTTATTATATATCAGTTGTGTGTACTTTTGTAATATTGAAAAATATTGCAAAATTCTCACATGAAATTTGCCCGCATCAAGTTTTGGTGCCGTTGCTGGGGAAGCAACGAAAAATATTAATATTTTATTTTATTTTATTTCAAAATAAAATAAAAAATAAATAAAAAGAGTGTTTGTAATTTTGTTTGAACATTTTCTTATTTAAGTGTGCTTGCTTGTTTTTAATTACCTGCTCTAGTTTGTTTATGCATAGTGTAAAATCTGAAAATTTAATACCTTATAATTCTAAACTAGAAAGAATTGTCAGAAAAATTCGAAAACAACAAAATGAGAAAGATCATTTTAGCAAAATGGCTTACAATTTAAACAATGTTGGAAATGAAAATGAACATCATCAGAAAGCTTTGTCAAATTATGCTAATCCTACAACAGATGAAATTCATTTAAGTATACAAAACCCTGTTATAGCTGCCAATTCATTTGAGCTTAAACCTGCTATTATCCAAATTCTACAAAACAATCAACTTGGAGGAACATCAATTGAAGATCCTAATTTACACCTTGCTAGTTTTCTAGAATTGTGTGCTACATTTAAATATGATGGAGTATCAAATGATGCCGTTAGACTTAGACATTTTCCTTTTTCACTAAGGGATAAAGCTAAGATTTGGTTAAACTCATTAGCATCTGGTTCTATGAGAACATGGGGAGATTTAGCACAAAAATTCTTATCTAAATATTTCCCACCTTCAAAAACTTTTAAGCTTAGAAATGATATCACATATTTTTGTCAGTTTGAAGGGGGAATCAATTTATGAAGCCTAGGAAAGACTTAAGGATCTCCTTAGAAAGTGTCCACAGCATGTGTTGCCAGATTGGTTAATCATTCAAACCTTTTATATTAGGTTGGTTAGATCTCTTAGATTGATAATTGACGCTGTTGCTGGTGGATCATTAAAGTCAAAACTATTCGATGAAGCATATTCATGAATTGAAGAGATGACTACAAATAATTTTCAATGGCCCTCTGAAAGGTGAATCCAAAAAAAGTAGCTAATATTCATGATTTTGATGCAATGTCTATGTTAGCTGCTCAAATAGCTGCTATATCAAAGAAGATAAATCAATATGAAATGAATTATTCTAAGACAACACCTGCGCTTGAGGAAAACTCATTGGGATAAATGATAAAATCTAAATCTTCTTATGAGAATTTAAATGCAATAAATAATCGTTTTAATAACCCTTATGCCAATTATTATAATCCTGGATGAAAGAATCAACCAAATTTTAGTTGGAGTAACAATCTGCAATGGGGAAACAATACTGCAAACCCATTGGGAAACTCCAACAATCAAGGGAATCAAGCTTATAAACCTTATTACACCCCAAGATATAATAATTTACAGAGTAAGGAGAAAAAGATATCAATGGAAGAATTGATATTTACAAATGGGTAGTCAATTACCAAGTCAATGAGCTGCAATCAGAAACATGAAAAATTAATTGGGATATATTGCTACCGCACTTAGCAATAGAACTCCAGGAACATTGCCTAATAATGTTGAAGTAAATCTTAAAGATCAGAACAAAGAGCAAATTAAAGCTATTCAACTGAGAAGTGGAAAATAATTAGGAAATAGAGTTAACCAAGAAGTTGAAGTTGAAAAAGATGAGGTGGAAAATGAAAAATCTGGTGAAGATTTTCATTTTGAAGCAGAAAGTTCAATTAAACTAATGAAAATTACTGTAGAAAGACTATGACCTCCATTTCCTCAAAAGATTGAAGCAGAAACACATAGATAATCAATTTTCTAAATTTTTGAAAATTTTAAGGAAATTAACGAGAAACATTCCATTTGTTGAAGCTTTGGAACAAATACCAAGCCATGTGAAGTTCATGAAGGATATACTTAATAAAAAAATGAAGTTTGTAGATAATGAGATTGTTGCACTTAGCGAAGAGCGTAGAGCTAAAATTCAGAAAAAGTTTCCTGAAAAACTTAAAGATCCTGGAAGTTTTACAATTTCTCGTGCTATTGGCAAATGATTTTATGGAAGAGCTTTATGTGACTTAAGAGCCAGTATTAATCTTATGCCATTATCAATATGCAGAAGGTTGGTTTTAGGAGATTTCACATACAACTGTAATTCTTCAGTTAGCTAATAGTTCAATTACCTATCTTAAAGGAGTTATAGAAGATGTTTTGGTAAAAATCGATAAATTTATCTTTCCTATGAAATTTATTGTGTTAGATATGGAGGAAGAAAAAGAAATTCCTATCATTTTAGGAAGATCATTCCTAGCCACTGGAAGAGCTTTGATAGGTGTGTAAAAAGGAGAACTAAAAATAAGAGTTAGTGATCATGAGATATATTTAATATTGCAAAATCAATGAGATATCCTGCAAAAGAGTAAGAGATTGAATGCTTCGTAATGGATATTAATGAATATTTAAGCCATGAATATTTTAAGAAGATGTTTGAATGTGAATTTGATAAAGAATATATAGAATATCAAGATGAGGAAAAAATTCAAGATGAATCTATGAAGTGAGTAAAGAGAATTTGGATTATGTTCAGGAAAAATATGAAATGTTAGATCTTATTAACAATAACAAGAATTTGATTCCATCTATTGAGAAACCTCCTGAACTAGAACTGAAAACACTTCCTACACATTTGAAGTATGTATTTTAGGAGATTTATCTACATTACTTGTGATAGTATCCTCAGAATTAACTGATACACAAGAAAAAAATTGGAAACTTTACAAAGATATAAGAAAGCATTTGGATGGACATTAGCTAATTTTAAAGGAACCAGTCCTTCAATTTGTATGCATAGAATTTTATTAGAAGATCAACATGAACCAAAAGCTGATCCGCAAAAGAGATTAAATTATATGATGAAAGAAGCTATGAAGAAAGAGATTTTAAAATGGTTAAATGCTAGAATAATATATCCTATTTCATATAGTGCTTGGGTAAGTCCAATTCACTGTGTTCCAAAGAAAGGAGGTGTGACTGTAGTGACAAATGAGCATAATGAATTAATATCAACAAGACAAGTCACTAGTTGGAGAATCTGCATAGATTATAAAAAATTAATTTCTGCCACTAGGAAGGATCATTTTCCTTTAGCCTTTTTGGATCGATGTTGGATAGATTGGTTGGGCATAAATATTTTTGTTTTCTATATGGATATATCAGTTATCACCAAATACTTATTGCTTTAGAGGATCAAGAGAAAAAAACATTTACTAGTCCTTATGGAACTGTTATTTTTTGGCAAATGCCCTCTAGATTTATGTAATGCACCTGCAACATTTCAAAGATGTATGATGTCAGTTTTCAGTGATTTGATAAAAAAAGAGATTGAAGTCTTTATGAACGATTTTCTGTATTTGGAACTTCATTTGAAATATGTCTAAATCATTTATAAAAAGTTTTGGAATGCTGTGAAAAGACTAATCTCGCATTAAACTGGGAAAAATGTCAATTTATGGTTGCAGGATGAATTATGCTTAGACATAAATTTTCAGAAAAAGGCATGGAAGTATATCTTGTGAAAATACATGTTATATCAAACTTACCTCCACCAACTATAGTAAGAGGAGTTAGGAGCTTTTTAGGTATGCTGTATTTTATAAGAGATATATTAAAACTTTTCAAAAATTACTAAACCTTTATGCCGACCTTTGGAAAAAGATACAAAATTTGACTTTAATCAAGATTGCCTTAAAGCTTTTGAAAATTTAAAGGAAAAATTGATCACTGATCCTATAATTGTTTCACCTGATTTGGAGAAACCTTTTGAATTAATGTGTGATGCTAGTGATTATGCAATAGGAGTTGTTTTAGGGCAGAGATATGATAAGATTTTTAAAGTTATATACTATGCTAGTAAGACTCTTAATGATGCTCAAATTAATTACTCCACCGCTGAAAGAGACTTATTAGCCATTATGTATGCTTTTGATAAGTTTAGGTCATATCTGATTGAAGCTAAATGTGTTGTGCATACTGACCATTCAAATATTAATTATTTGATGCAAAAGAAGGATGCTAACCAAGATTAATTAGATGAGACTTCTTAAGCAAGAGTTTGATTTTGTAATAGTCAATAGGAAATGGACTAATAATCAAATTGATGATCATCTACTAGGCTAGAACAAGAAGAAATACTTGATTTGAAGAGAGAACATAATGAAACTTTTCCTGATGAACAATTTTTTGCTGTAAAAGGATGAGAAATACCATGGTTTGCTGATATTGTAAATTATTTTGTTAGTGGTATTTTGCCATATGGATTAACAAAATAATAGGAAAAGAAATTCATTTATGATGCAAAATCATATTTTTTGGATGATCCTTATTTATATAAATAATGCAAAGATTTAGTGATGAGACGATGTGTGCCTTATAAAGAAATTCAAGAAATTATCCAAAAATGTCATGATTATGAACTTGGAGGACATTTTAGGAATGATAGAATTGCTCATAAAATTTTACAATCTAGATTTTATTGGTNTATATATATATATATATATATATATATATATATATATATATATATATATCAAAACATGTGATTGGTGTTAGAGAGTAGGTAATATTTCAAAAATAAATGAAATGCCTTCAAATTTTAATTTGGAAATTGAAATTTTTGATGCATGGGGATTGGATTTTATGGGACCACTTATACCCTCATTCGAAAATATATACATATTAATTGCAGTGGATTACGTTTCAAAAAGGATTGAAGCAATCGCTTTACCTCGATGTGATGCTCGGAGTGTTTCAAAATTTTTAATTAAAAATATTTTTACAATATATAGAATGCCGAAAGGAATTATTAACGATGGAAGATCTCATTTTAGGAATGCAATAATTGTAGGATTGGTGGAAAAATATAATATGATTCATAAAATTACAACAACTTATCATCCCCAGAGTGGTTTAGTAGAAGTATATAATCATGAAATTAAGAGAATTTTGGAAAAGAGTGTTAATTATAAAATGGATTGGTCCACTAGATTAGATGCTACATTATGGGCATAAATGATAACCTATAAGACACCTATAGGAATGTCCTCATATAGATTAATTTTTGGAAAGACTTGTCACTTACTAGTTGTATTGGAGCATAAGCTTATTAGGTGATAAAATAATTAAATTTCACTTTAAAAGAAGCTAGTGAAAAAAGATTATTGCAATTGAATGAGCTTGATAAAATTAGAAATGAATCTTACANTATATATATATATATATATATATATAATATTTTTTTTAAATAATTCGATCCACAAGTCGAATACTCTAGTCAAACTAGGACTGCTAGCAACTTTAGATTGCCGGCGGTAGAAAACCTAAGGCTGGGCGAATAGTATCTATAAAAATTCCCTTCTCTACCCTCTTCAGGGTCTCTGAGTTGGGAGATACTATTCTAAGGGATTCGATTCTCTATAATGCAATTTTATCACCGTCCATAACCTCACACACTCCACTTACAGCCTTGCTTGAAGACCCCACATATAACAAAAGTGTTATACGTGCGCACCTATGCGTCCTACACAAGCACGTGACGTAGGCCAAGAAGCAAGAAGAAACAAAGGACTACAGGCAAGGAAGAGAGAGAGGAGGAATTGATCTACCCAAAAGATCAAAAGGGTAAAGGGTAAAGCAATCCTCAAAACTGTATAAAAAGTGATCAACAAAAAGTCTCAACAATGCAATGTTTAACACCTCCAATTAGTGAATAAACCAACATGCAAGATCGGCAAACCATAAAGCCCCACCCTCAAACCATCCCCTCAATTCAAGAGACTAAGCAAACAATTATTTGTTAAGAGGGGAAAGAGGCAAAATACCAATAAGAATCAAGTATTCAGCATGTATATATGTCCACCTTAAGTATTATTTGCATAAATGCCAACAAAAATAAAGAATTCTGCATATGAACCATCTGACCCTCCCATAGAAGTTAGGTGTTGAATATGTAGACAAATACACGTTGGGTAATATGCATGTAAAGATTGAAGTTTAGGTGCTAAATATTTAAATGCTAAAGAATGAAGTGGCATTCGTGTAAATCTGTCCCAAAATATCTCCATAATCCGCAGCTAAACATCATCAAATAGGGACTCAAATTGCATTCCAAACCGCCACTAAAGCGTGCCAAAATGACAGCCCAAACATCGCCGAAACAGAACGAAAACTGCAGCCCCAAAACTTTATTAAAACGTGCCAAAATGGCCATCAAATAAAGACTCAGATTACAGTCCAAACCAGCTCCAAACGAATCAAGAAAGCAACACAAAATCTGCCCAAAACATCGCCAAAAGTTGCATTTAAAGCCCTCAAAATCAGCACTTAAAATACCCAAATCATTGTATAAAAGCTTTCAAAATCAACATTCAAAGTGCCTAAATCGATGCATTTGAATGATATGAAAAGCCCTCGGGAATAACACTAAAGTAGGAAGCAAGACCCCTCCCAAATAGCACTTTTAAAATTTCCAAATAGCATTTAGAAACATCTCAAGCAACGCTTACATTCAACCCAATTCAACAAATATGTGTATTAAAAAAAATCAGCCTTTATTCAAATTTCAGGATAAGTACAACAAAAAAGAAATCCTGCATTTATGCATTGCAATTTAGGTGCCATGTAAATACATCTCCATAAGTAAATGAAGCATCAATAGTATCACATGTTATCAAAATCTTTCTTTCTTTTCCCAGGCAATTGAGGTTTTATAATATTTTCAGGAGAAATTTACACACACAGCACCACACAATTCTTATACACCTATACATCTCATACCCTAAACTTCAATGAATCGTGTGCAATGTATGTGAATGCACCAACATATGCATATCGAAGCAATGTGTACACCACAAAATTGTGTTTAAGAACCTGTATCGAAATCTAAATAGCTTCGCTGATAAGACTTAAAGCGTGCCAAAGAGAGAATGCTCAGTTGAATCCATATAAACTGCATTGCCTTTAAGGAAAAGATTGTCATATAGCAAGGTGATGCTTAAATGAGCGGCTCTAGCAAATAATGTTGTATAAAGGATCCTTGTTCATGTTGACCAAGCGTAAAAGGAAAGCTTAAATGACACTTAATATTGCCTCTTTGTTATCAAATCGATCATGAATCATGAAACGGTGAAGCTAAAGGGATCGAGCTAAATCAATAAATGTCCAGCAAAGCCATAAAAAAATCAACCAACCAGCAAAATATTCGAGCAGGTCAGCAAGGCCTCGAGAAACCCATAATACTATTAGGCAGCCAAGAAGGGATATCAACAACCAAGCAAGCAGATTGAGTGATTTAAGGGGTGAGGAGGTTACCTCTTGGCACAAATCTAAGGCAAATGCAAGAATAGAAATATTTCTACAGCACTTCCTTCTATCGAAGCTCTTTTCAACCGACCCAAAATCATAATGGCCAATCAAGCGACCAAGCAAAGGTATCAAGTGAATCAGCAAGGAATGCGAAGAACCCAGCCAAAATGTCGAGAAAACAAGTAGCACGAGCAAACAGAAAATCCGGCAGCACCTCCCTATTCCCAAAATTTTCAGCCACACCCCCCTGATCTCCTTCCTTAAAAATTTCAACCACCAGAAAACCAAAAAAAAAAACTTCCCCAAAAAGAGTTTATATAGGCAAGAGGGAGGAGATCCGGAAAGCCTTCGCGAGGGAGACATAGAGCTTCCGTCCGCGTGCGACTCTGCAAGAGATAAGGATCACGATAGAGCGATTCTGCAGTAGATAAGGGTCGCGATAGAGGAGAGAGACGGCTGCGGCGCATGCGTGCATGGGGCTCGAGAGGAAGAAGCAACCGACCTGTCGCTAGGTCGTGTATGGAAGCGAGATCAAAGATCTTCCTTTGCGGCTCGAGAAGACATGCGGAGAGGATAAGGGATTGCGATGGGGAGGATTGTCGGGCAAGCGAACGAAGTGGGGGGAGGAGGCGTGAGCAAGTGGGAGGAGAGGGGTATGGAGGAGATTCGGCCATGGGAGGGGAAGAAAAGTCGCAGGTTTCGGCTAGGTCGCGCGTGAGAAAGAGAGGGAGACGTGGATTTTTTTTTATTTGGGGGAGTTAGATTAAGATTTGGGTGGCAAAAATGTAATTTTTTTATTCAAATTTGTGCCGATTTTGAGTCATTTTCGTTGCGCATCAAACTATAGCAAATTTTATATCGATTCCTACTATTTTCGATGTTCCGGACGCAACGGCACAGTCCGTTTCGAAATCCGAGGTCGTTCGGGCAACTTTGTCGTCAAAATAGGCCAAAAAACGTCGAATCCGATTCGACTCAAAATTCTGAGTCGTCATCGATCGAAAACAAAAGAAGTTCAGTTTCGTGAAATTATGGGGGTGTCGGAAGATTCTGTGAAGTTTTGGGTTTCAAATGATCTAAATGATAACATCAAATGGTTTGAAGTGAATTTTGTGATTCAATGACTATTTTTTTTTAAAGAATTTTGAAGAATTGAAATATTCAAATGGGGTATTTTAGGGGAAACTTGGTTCAGATAATTTTGGTCAGCCTCATGGGTGTAATGACTGCAACATTGTGATATGAAAATGCAATGTTTATGATGATCATGACGATTATGAATGATGATGCAATGTATTAGAGTCCAAAAAAAGGTGTAGAACAGTGCAAGACTTTCCTATGGTCCAAAGGTCCTATAGGAATTCTCATCAGAGTTCCCTTATGTAATCTCTAATCTTTGTATTAAAAAATTATTGATCACATATAGAATCAACATAGAGAACAAAGATTTGGCTGAAATGTCTAAGAAGAAGATGAGTTCCATGTCTAAGATGCTAGGATAGTCATCAGGAAAGTCCTAAGGCTAGATCCTAGTCACTAAAGGAAAAACCCAAAACCCTCACCCAAAAGTGAGGTCAACAATATTAAAGAGAAAAAGATACAAATAGATTGTATGAATGAGCCTAAAAGAAGACCTAACCCACACAAAACAACACATACAAAATCTCAAATAAAACAAATATACAGAAAGATAAAAATAAAAAATCACAAGCGGGCGCAAAAGCGCTAGGGACGTCCCACTTTAGTCGACCCTTTGCCTCTAGTTCTTGGAAGGGAGTCAGCTAACAAATTGATAAGGTGTGTACCATTACCCGAAATAACCAAAGTATCATCCATCAGATTCCCTAGCTCAAGTATGTCTCTATTCTTCTTCTAACTTCTGAATGTGTAAACCTGTCAATCCTCATCCAAAGATTGACTTATTTGATCAATAGATTGGTCCAAAGGTGCATAAGCTCAAATTTCTTACGAATAAACTCTATTTTAGGATGACCATACAGAAATTTCCCTACCAAGTTCAGACGACAGAAGGAAGCAAGTTGAATACTTTCAACTTCTGTAAAAAAGATAACAAACTTCTTATTTTTTCTAATAGGTTTTTTAATGTCCTCCGCCCACTCAAACGAGGGAGGGAAAAAACACAATTTAAGAGTACCTGAGGCGTGGATACCTTCAAGGGCAGTAACACATGATTTGTCTGAAGCCATTCTTAGTAGATGGAAGTGTCGCGTTAAGAGCATTGAAGAAAGCAGAGAGAAAATTACTATTCTAGAACATGGAGCAAGGAATGGGACAAAGGAAAGCGATTGTTCGAGCAGTCGCCGCAACAGCAGACCGAGAGGAATGACTGCGAGCGGCAGCAAAGAGTCGCCCTCGAGCCTGACGACTTGTCGTGAAGACCACGAACCGCTGAAAAAGCCCGAGCCCAGACGTCCTTTAAATGACGAAGGATCGTGAGAGGCAGCTGAAACGACACCCCCGAGCTGGACGATTTCACGTGAGAGCCGCTGATTCTTGGGACGACGAATGAAAAGAGTCGTTGCGACACGATGCCNTTGACGATTTCACGTGAAAGCCGCTGATTCTTGGGACGACGAACGAAAAGAGTCGCTGCGACACTATGCTGAAAAATTGAGCTTATATTTAAATCATCTTATATATATGGCTTCGTCGACCTCGCTCTCGCTCTGCTAGGGTTCGCCTATGACGAACTTTGGTTTTTCTGCTTCATCGCATCTTCATCGATTATGCACTGTTTCGTTATTAATCCTTTATATATATATATATATATATATATATATATATATATACATATACATATGCATATACATATACATGACGTCGTCTTCCTTCCTGCTTGACTCTTCTAGGGTTTCTCCTCATGGCGAACCCTAGCAACTGTTACGACTTCGCTGCTTCTATGGCGTTTTTGCGCCTGATTCCGTTTCGTCTTCCCGTTTTCCGATCTTGCGAGTTTTGCTCTGTGGCGCAGCTGTCTCCCATCTTTCTGTGTCGCGAGCTTTTCCGGCTCGAGAGTTCTCGGCTCTGCAGCTCGTCTTTCCGTCTCGGAGGTGTAGCTCGCGAGTTCTGCAGCTCGTATTCACGTCTCGCGGGTACAACACACGTTTTCTGCGGCTCCTCTGCTACTCGTCCCGTCTTACAACGTGTTCTTTTTTCAGCTTCGGCTGTTTCAATGCGATTTTCCCGTGTTTATCGGAGCTGCTTTCTTCTTAATGCCAAACCTCTGTCTTTGAGGATGACTTCAGATAGATCATATGGAGCTGCCCTTGCGGGTGTTAACAGTTCAGGTACCCTTAAATCATGCTCTTTCCCTCATTTGTTTGAGTGGGTGGAGGACATCAAGAAACCTGATAGGAAGAATGAGAAGTTTGCTAACTTTTTTACAGAGGCTGAAGGTATTCAACTTACTACCCCTTGTCGTCTGAATTTAGTTGAGAATTTCTATATGATCATCCCAAAATAGAGCTTATTCACATGGAATTTGAACTATGCATCTTGTTGGGGAGTGAAAAATTGGATTATTAGATGGGAGACACATTATTTTTCAAATTAATAATGAAGAAGATTACAGACGCTTATTTGCTTGTCGGCATAATTTTCAGGGGGTCGTCCTGTGGAAGCTGTCGGTCGTCGAAATCGAAAATCCCGTCACCTGCTTTGGTGGGACATTTAATTTATATATATATTTAAGTTTAGAAAAATATGAAATCAAACTGATCTCATATCTTTCAAAGTTTAGATGAAAAAATATTATACATCAAACTATGTATCAATCCCAAAATATAAACACAAAACTTGAGGGTGAGACTCGATCAAACAAACTAAGAAATATATGACATCCGTTTGGTCTGCGAAACCATTTTATTATAAGCCGACAAGTTCCTCTATTTAATATGAAAAATTAAATAGGGTTTATATTTAGCTGGGTTTGGAAAAGCTTCTTATAAGTGTCTTCAAGAATTTCAAAGGGATAAAACTTTTCAAGTAGTTCAGACAAAGAGGTTTGAAAAGAAAATGACTCAAATTTGGAATATTTTATTTTTGCATCTAAAGGGAGAAGAAATATGAGACATCATAGATCCTGAGGAGAACCTCGGTGACTTCTCAAAATATCCTACTGTTTGACTTCAGTTTTGGACAATAGAACTATTGAGTGTTTTATCATGCAAAATTTATTAATTAGAGCTTACATTTGTGTGAAACGATCACACATATAGCCTGAGAAATGTGAGGATTTAGGTCGTGACGAACGACAACCTTAGAATCATAGAGCGAGTTAGGGCTTAAATTGTATAGCAAGACTATACAAAAGCCTAATAAAAAGTTGAGGATTTATGTCGCACTAGGCGGACAACCTCGAAATCCTATGACTTGGTTGTTTAATTCTCAAGAATGGTTTAGCTGGTGTAGACATGTTTTGTTGTTGAAGATGACCGTGCTGCCCACGGTGCTAGCTCCAAGTTGTTCGTCGCGACGAGTTTAAGTTTAGAAGTGTCAAATTGTAAAGATTGAGTGAAGTATGAAGTTCAGAGGTCAAGTTTTCTAATGTTTCAAATTCTGATGTCAAATCAAATGTTTTGTATAGTTATGGTTATTTAAATTTTATGGGATGTTAAAGTTGATTAGAGCGACACCGGTTAGGATCCTACTGTTCCCTCGTTCCGACACCACAATTTTCTTTAGGATTCATTTAGTCCAAATGAATTTACTAAACTTAACTCAATAAGTTCCATAACTTCACTTGGACCGTGGGAAATCTCGTTAGCAACCGTATGTTACCTCCTCCGAGGATTCTCGATCATCCGATAAAGATGTTTTAATTTAATTGCAAATTTTATTTTGTTTTATTTGTGATTAAATTTTAAGTTTTCTTATATTTTGACTGTTGTGGAGGTGAATTTTATCTTATTTTGATTTTAGTTTTGGTTTCAATTCTAGTGGCTATCCTAAAGGTTTCAGTTTTTTTTTTGGCATGCAGGGTGACTTTGTTGTTAATCATGCAAATTTATGGGCAGAAAACAAGAGGTGTAGATAAATAAAAGTAAATTGCAATGCAATAACTTAAAAACGTACCTGTTGATTCTTCTCGTTCTTCCACCTGAAAGGTCAGTACTTGCAAGACATATATATAATTGTGCATGAGTTAAAACATGCTTGTAGTTAGGTGTGTAAACGAGTCGAACAGGAGCGAGCCCAGGCTCAGCACGTGTTCGGCTCGTTTATATTTCGAGCTCAAAAAATGTGTTTGTGTTCGACTCGTTTGCTTAGCAGGCCGAACACGAGCCGTTCGAGAACAAAGAGTCGTTTTGACAACCCCAATCACGTAGTCATAAGATGTTAAGAATTGAGGCAAGATTTAAAAGATTATTTGAATATAAATTAATAATTTTAATTCTTTTTTATTTATTAATACTTTTAATTGATTATAAATCTTTGCAGCCTTGCAGTCAATTAATTTTTTTTAAAAATACTACTCAACATATATATATATATATATATAAATATAATTGATTCGTAGTATTTCAAGCCAAAACGAACGAACAAATATTTGTTTATCTATTTTGTGTTCGTTAACTTAACGAACGAGCCTAACACGAGCTGTTTTGACAACCCTACTTGTAGTAAAAATAGAGTACGATTTTGAGGTGTGTCTACCAGATCCTATATTGTATTTTGGTGGGTCCAATTTATTCATTTGTAAAGATCATTCCATTAAGCAAATCATAATATGTCCAAGTGTCCTCCGAGATTCCCAAAGGATCATGAAAAAGGCCATAGGTAATACCCTAGAGATTTCAAAGTCCCTTGGATCGTCTCGAGTTCGATTTGATCTTATTATGTTTGCTATATAGTTCATAAAGTTCATACATTCATGCTTGGTAAACTTTGATGTTTTGATTATCCCTTTAAGTGAGATAATTATTACTTGAAGTTTCACTTACGAATTATGTGGGTAAAGGCTCCTAGGGGCAATCTGGCTTAATTAAGGAACTTAGCCAGTTTGATCTTTGATGATGGATTTTTAGTGTTTTAAAAGGTTTTAAATTGATTATTTTTGTGAACCTCATTAGACAATTTTGATCAAGCCTTTATCACTATTATGCCCTTAAAACTTAGTGGGTAGATTTGTAATTTGTAGAAAAAATATTTTAAATGTTTATATTTTTAATCATGATCATGAATCATGCACTCTTAATTGGGTTTAAAATTAATAAGTTATGATCTTCTAGAATCAAACCCCTCACCTTAATATATTCTTATTTAATTATTCTTCCAAATTTTATTAATTTAAGAAAGTACAAATTTATTCTTTATAAGACCAAAGTAAGATTGGCTACTACTATTTATCCAGTTTATTTTTCAATCATCAAGACATATTAATTAAGATCGTTTATTACCTATCCACCCTTTTGATTAGGACTAAATATTAATTAAGGCTTAAATTTCAAAATACCATTTTGCCCTTAGGGCTTTAACACCTCATAATTCACTAAATCAAATTCAAATAACTTTAGAAATTTATGTTACCCCACTCATGGGTTAATTAAAACATCAGTGGAGAAAAATGTGATTTTTCTAAATTTATTTAATTTTTAAAAAATTTTTATTGGAAAAATAGGGTTTTTTAATGAAAATTTAATAACTCAACCAAAATAAAACTTCTGTCCTTAAGAAAGTTATTGGAGGTTCACTTAGGTCAGATGACCACTTGGACCAATTTTCATGATTTTTAAAGATTTAATTTAATTATTAGAATTATTTGTTTGTTTTGAGTATTAATTAAATATAAAATATTATTTAAGTGGGAAATTAAGTTTTATGTTTTTCTTAAGCAAGTCATGGATAAACAAATTTCATATTTTTGTAATTTATATTTTAATTATTATAATTATTTTAATGAAAAATTGAAGAAAATTCATTTTAAGCCTTTAAAATTAATATATTGACTTAGAAAAATTGGGAAAATTATTTTCATTGGTCCCAAGTGATCAGAAAACTAAATGTGACATTTTAATGTATTTTTACAACTTTGCAATTTTTATGATTTTTAAATTAATTTTTAATTATGTTAATACTTTAAAAAATAGCTTAAAAAGAAAGTATTTATTTTGAGTTCACTTTTATTTTACTTAGGTTCCTCAAGTTATAAGGAGCTCCCAAAACCAATTTGATGATTTTTTGAGTTGTCTTTTAATTATTATAATTATTTTAGTGCTAAAAATGTAATTTAACTTGATTAATCTATTTTAGTGGTCAAACTAACTCCAATTGATTTGAAATTTTTATGGGGAGCTCCTCTGTCATTAAATTACAGTGGAGAATTATTTTTATGCCATTTATATTTATATTTGCTCCAAATTAATTTTTATTTATTTTTAGGGGTTGATGACAATTATAATTATTTTTAATGATTTAAATCAAGTTTATATTTTCTTAGTGTCCTCTAATCACAAAGAACCTACCAAAACAGGTTTTGTATTTTTCTGATCAATATTTTAATTATCATAGTTTTCATACCAAAACAGAGATCATCAACTTGAAAATTGAAGATCTCTAGTTAGAGATGTCCCTTGATTTTTCCTCTGATCTTGGAAAAATCAGGGGAGATGCCCAACAGCACAAACTTCAAAAGCCCCATGGTCCCATGTCATGGTGAAATGTCTATGCAAATGGAGAATTCAAATAAGAAAAATACCATTTAATTAATTGAAAATCACGCTTGCATCAAACAAACATGAAATCATTTCCACATTGTTCTCCTCTGTTCATTAAACAGGAGTATTTTTATTATATTTTTGTGATTTTTCTACACTAAGATATGAATTTTCAAAATTCTGGGCATTAAATAAATAAAGAAAATACCTATTTTTCTACTTATCCAGCGCGACGCCACGTCAACCTACGACAACTCTGAAGCTCCACGCAGCGTCTTCTGGTTCGGCGCCACCATCTGAGTCAGCACTAACTCCACCCGCTGTTCACGCATTAAGACTCCGTCTGACACAATCTCGTCCGTCCATCCAATACATGCGGAAACGAACGACATCCGTTCATCGTCCCTAAATCCCTAGCCCGAGAACCGTCTAACTCCAAACCGAATATCTCTCTTGATACTCAACCAAATCAAGTGCAGTTTGTACCTATTGATTCATCTTGACTAGGAGAACATATCCATATAGTTGATTATGCCTTAAATCAAGCCTATGAGCATGGAGAATTAAAAGTAGCTCAATTTAGGGGGAGAGTTTAATACCTTTGCCCAAGAAGTGTGGCCTCGATTGGGTGCTTCCAAAAACTTGATTTAAGTCCAAAGAGCTTCTAGATGAAGCCTCGAGCTGTGGTTAAATGCATATGAATGAAATCGACTAAGGTCGATTTAGGGGGTTGATCAAAGTCTATCCTAGGGTGGTCTGGTGATGGGGCTTTTGTGAGGATCTTCTTCTCTCACTCAGGGGATGGTGTGGGTGCAATTTATTTGGATTTGGTGGAGTCTAGAGGGATGCCCTGTTTCAGACTTGATTTTGAGCTCAGGCAGTGGGTTTGAGGATAGTTGAATTGAACTCAAGAGGTCTTGAAGAAGCTCTGAGAACAATTTGACAGTCTCCCAAAGGAATTTTCAAGCTTTCTCTCCTTGGCCGTGGAGAGTGAGTTTAAATAGAGGGGGAAGGTGAGGCCACCATTGCTGGCCAGTGGGTGAAGAATGATGCTTAGGTGGAGGGAAGAAAGGCCACAATCCAATTGAAATGAGCCAGCTTTGTTGGGTTTAGTTTTGAGTTTAGCCAAGGTGGAGCTTTTGGATTTGGGTTTTCCGGCAGCCGAGGAGGTCGGTTGAGAACGACTTTATACATGCTTAAAAGTATTTAATACTCCTGCTAAAAGATTTAGTTTCTCAGCAACTGTACCAAAACTTAATAACAGTTATAGATTCAATAAAGATGAATGTATAAAATATTCAATAGTTGTAAAGTCATACTTATCAACGCAAGTATACGTACGTATCGCTCAAGTAATATAGGACTCTAATGGAGTCCTATATATCGATCCCACATATAGTAATTTAGAACTACGAATTAAGATTTTAGAAAAAATAATACTCAATCGCAACAATGAAATTCAATTTGTTTATCTGTCACTAATAGTCAATTTAAATAAATATGTAATTTTTAATAACTCTTAAACAACTAATTATACNCAAATCCCCTTTCTTTGATAAGCCTCTTCTTCACTAACACCCGATCATGTAACTTTTGTGCATCAAAACTGACGAATTTTCTCCTGTTGAAAAATCCAAATCTAGCTGATTTTTTATAGTGGGAAGCCATAGGATTTGAAAAATGGTGACTCTTCCTTCATTTTCCCTCATAAAATATTTTTGGATTTGGTTTTTAGGAGTTATATGGAGAAGGAATTGCCAAAAACTACCAAAAATTGTCATTTGACATGTTTTAAATCATTTTCAGACACGCGATGTATCATGCGCCAAATATGGTTCATCATGCGTCAGTTTTCTGGAATTCGGCGCATCATGCTCCATTTCCAAAATTTTTGTCATTTTGATTTCGATCCAATAAATTCTTAATGTTTCCATAAAACTAAGCAAATAAAGATGTTTCTAATCATTTTATCAAATACACGAACTTCATAAAGACTTAAATATAAATATACATAAAATATGTCAAACAAAATAAACTCAAAAGCTAACTAAACAATGATAAATATGGGTTGCCTCTGATAAAGCGCTTAGTTTAATGTCGCCAGCCCGACATTCTCAGTCTTATTCTGGGTGACCCAACATTACAGTCTCTTTAAAAGCTGGTCTTTGACTATCAAAATATGATTTCAATATGTGCCATTCACTTTAAATATTTTTTCAGTGTTGGGGTTTTCAATATTAACTACCCCATAGGGACAGACTTTTATAACTCTAAATGACCATTTTCACTTAGAATTCAATTTTCTAGGAAATAATTTCAATTTTTTATTATATAATAAAACTTCCTATCCAAGTTCAAATTATCTTTTGATTATGTTCTGATCATGTCATTCTTTCATCTTTTCCTTATAAATCCTTGACCGACGACTTTATATATGCTCAAAAGTATAAGTTAAATATAGACGTAATAAATACTCAATAATTGTAAAGTCACACATATCAACACAAGTACACATATCGCTCAAGTAATATAGGGATCTAATGGAGTCTTAGATATCAATCCCACAGGGAGTAAGTTTAGAACTGCAGACTAAGATTTTAGAAAAGCAATACTTTAATCGCAACAACAAAGTTCAATATGGCTTATCTGTCACTAATAGGCAATTGAAATAAATATGTAATTTTAATAACTCTTAAATAACTCTAGAACTACAAACTAAGATTTTAGAAAAAGCAATACTTAATCGCAACAATGGAATTCAATTTGCTTATGACTACAAACTAAGATTTTAGAAAAGCAATACTTAATCACAACAATATAATTCAAATTGCTTATCTATGAACTAAGATTTTAGAAAATCAACACTTAATCACAACAATATAATTCAAATTGCTTATCTGTCATCTATTAGATTTAGAAAAGCAATACTTTAATTGCAACAACGAAGTTCAATTTGTTTATCTGTCACTAATAGAAAATTAAAATAAATATGTAATTTTAATAACTATTAAATAACTAATGATACTAATGAAGGTTTAAATGTGACATTCAATATATAAGAAAGCATCATTCTCCTTGTCAAGAAATCATAGTGAATGGATAAAGTGAATTAGTTCAAATTTTATTGTGCCA
The DNA here is from genome assembly GCA_002079205.1 of Phalaenopsis hybrid cultivar. Lineage (NCBI taxonomy): Eukaryota > Viridiplantae > Streptophyta > Magnoliopsida > Asparagales > Orchidaceae > Phalaenopsis > Phalaenopsis hybrid cultivar. The sequence goes on along the minus strand of JXCR01098507.1, from coordinate 334,293 downwards.
AATAGGAGCATACCTATTATTTACCCTTTGGTCCAGGCATAAAGAACATTGACTAATCCTACGCTTGTTTACTGAATCTGCGGTTAGGTTGGGAGGATACCGACTCTCACTTTGGAGCTCCCATGTTCCTTTCACCTGAGGGCTAACATCTACACCGATACCGGCTCTCACTTCGGAGCTCCCACGTTCCCCTCACCTGAGGGCTAACATCTGCATATTACACCCAAACGATAGGACTGAATTGGGGATTTTAGTCTGTCACTCTAAAATCTCCAATTCTAACCAAACGATAGGACCGAATTAGGGATTTAGTCTGTCACTCTAAAATCTCCAATTCTATGCACCCAAACGATAGGACCGAATTGGGGATTTTAGTCTGTCACTCTAAAATCTCCAATTCTACGTCTACCGGCTCTCACTTCAGAGCTCCCACGTTCCCCTTGCTTGAGGGCTAACATCTACACTTCAACAGAAACGATAGGACTAAATTGACCCAACCGATAGGACCGAATTGAGGATTTTAGTCTGTCACTCTAAAATCTCCAATTCTATGCCCTGATCGAATTGGGGATTTTAGTCTGTCACTCTAAAATCTCCAATTCTACGCCCGATAATATTATTTTGCTATTTATTTGCAGCCAACTTCCAAGGGTTTTGACCTCCCTGAGTCTTGGATGTAATCTTCACTTTAGTTGTAAAACTCAACACTCTCAATTCTCTCTTGGATGTGTAATGAAGAAAAAATCTCTCACCTTCTCTCTCCTCTTACAACCCTAGAAGAAAATCTCCAAACCCTTGAATTTTTCTCTTTATCTCTTCCTGTTGCCTTTTACGCCACCCCCTTTCACGTCACACACAAACTCCTTGAAGTCTTCCTCTTTTATTTTGGGCCACCTCCTTTCAAAAAGAATTCACAATTCCCTCCAAAATTTCCTCCAAAAGTCAACTCTTTTGAATTCAAAAAATGTGTCATTTGATCCAAGAGACATATCCCTTCATAAATGAACCTTCCAAAGTGTCTAGATGCATTAAATTACTCTAAAAGTTGTTTAGAACAAATGTCCCTTTGAAAATTTGCTAAAATTTATCTCAAATTGCCTTAATCCACAAAGAAGTTGTCTCTGGTGTATCACGCGCCAAGACTCTGTCAAACGACGCATCATGCGTCAGATTCCCAAAATTCACAGTTTGGCTCCAAATTTCATCTTTTTTGCTACTTTTGCTTCAAATGCCTAAAAATGATATACTTGTAAAAAACACAAAAATACTCTTCTTTAAAGTGAAATATCACCAAAAGTAGCTATAAAATATATAGTTAAAATAACATATTATTTTGGTGTATCATCTGCCCAAAAGCTCCTTAAATTCTCCCCTTTACCAGAAGCTTTCTTCTTCTCCAAAATGGTAGCCAGTCCCTCCAAATGAGCCCTTCCCAATAGTTTGTTCAGCTATTGGGGGTTTGTCCAAGGGTCTAAAGCCACTTCCCCAATTTGGATTGGACAAAAAATATCTTTCATGCCATGTTTGGGTGAGCAGGCAATAGAGAATGGACCATCGCTCATGGGTGTCTCGTCGACGGGAATCCATGGACCAAAGGTCCAAATTTGTGAAGCACATTTTGGTGGCATGGCCATGCAAAGCTCAGGCATGGTCACACCATTGTTTAAGGTTTCGTGAATCGGAAGTCGGTGTGACTACACCTGAGGCCCAACATAATTATGCTAGGTGCTTTGGCTGGGCGGCGTGGCCACGCGACTTGCGGTTGTGATCATGCCAGTCAACAAACCAGGGTGCCTCTCATGATTTGGGCATGTTCATGCCCATGTGCTAAAGTAATTACATCATTAGCTCTATTAGGTCAGCATGGCCATGCCACCTTTGGGAGAGTTCACACCGTTGGGGAGGTTTTTTTTGTTGTTGTCATGCCCGGTTTAGGCGTGGTCATGCTAGACCCCAAAAAATTGGGCTTTCGAGGAAGCTCATCAAGGGAGTTTTGAGCCTTGTGGGACCTCTGGAGAATCAAATATGAGTAGATCACGATCCTTGGACCTCTGTATGGGTCGTAAATGCATCTTAAAAGAGCTCGAGAGGCTAAATAGTCTAAATATCACAGTGTTGAACGGCTCTCACATGAAATTCATCTATCTAAGCCTTGGGTTCAAATTTCAAACACACTATATGTGTTCTTTGTAATAATGCGCATCATGGGAATGCTCTTATTAGTAGAATACAACCCCGAGTCATAAGAACGAACGTCAACTTGGAAAATACTAGAAACAATGTTGCCTTGGCCATGATTGACTTAAGGCACAACTATGATGATGCAAACCACAATCCTAATGTATGAAGTGTTTTCTTATATGATCCTTAGGGATCTTTGAGTCATGGTAGGCTACGTATGATCTTGATACGGTCATGTGTTACTCAGAGAGGGCATCGTGTATGCTGCATCAAAAATGGATGCGAACACCTATCGTATGAGAATTATTGAAAATGAGTTAATGAAGGTGGAAAAGTTCTTTTTTTCTCTATAAACACTGTAGTACTAAACATGGAGAAGGACAAAAAATACCCTTTATAGTTGGTCAAACCTTTTCAACCATCGGTAGGGCAATGATTGATGTCTAGGAGGGGAAACTGACTATGAGAGTGAATGATCAAGAGGCTAATTTTGATATTTTGAAGTTAATTTGGTTTCATCATTATTCAAGTGAGGATCATTTTCATATGATTGATGTAGTGGATGGGGTAGTGTCTTAACAATTAGTTGAGACCTTGGAAGAGGACTTAGTAGAGCAAATTAAGACTAAGGATGAGAATGAGGCATCTAAGGAGGAATTTTCTTTACTGTTAGAGGGGAACCATTATAGCCATTAGAGAGAGATTTGAAGTTCTAGACATCATCACGAATGTCAAGCTCCTATTCTCATCTACGAAGGTATCCTCTGAACTACAACTGAAAAACTTTGCTTATCCACCACCAGTATGCCTATTTGGGAGAATCCTTAGCTTTATCATTGATCATTCTATCCAATTTAAGTGAGAAGAAAGAAAGTACATTGATGTGAATGTTTAGGAAATTTATGAAGGATTTTGGATGGACCATAGCTGACATTAGAGGTATAAACCCATCCTTGTGCATGCATAAGATTTTAATGGAAGAGGGACATGAACCCAAACCTAACCTCTAGAGGAGACCAAACCCAATGATGAAAGAGGTGGTGAAGGAAGAAATTTTAAAGTGTCTTAATGCTGACATTATCCAATCTATCTCAAATGGTGCTTGGTTCTGCTTTATACATTATGTGTCAAAGAAAGTAGGAGTGATTGTAGTAGAGAATGATAGTATTGAGTTAATATCAACTAGGACTGTCACAAATGGAGAATCTACATTGATAATAGGAAGCTTAATTCAACCACCAGAAAGGACTATTTTCCCTGTCTCTTTCCAAACTAGATGTGGGATAGACTAATAGAGCGCCTTTTTATTGCTTCCGAGATGGCTGCTCAGGGTACCACTAGATTCTCATAGCCCTTGAAGGCCAAGATAGGACTATCTTTACTAGTCCTTATGAGACCATTGCCTTCAGAAGGATTCCTTTTGGATAATGCAATGAGTCAACCACTTTCCAACGCTGCATGATGTCCATCTTTTCAGAATTAATTGAGATAGGGATATAAATTTTCATGAACGATTTTTATGTTTGACACTTCATTCGACTCATGCCTGAAGCACCTTGCAAAGTGTTGTAACGATTTCAGTTCATGGTCACTAAAGGAATAGTTCTGAGGCACAAGATTTCTGAAAAAAGAGATGGAGGTAGATCTAGCAAGGATTTAGGTAATAAAGAAATTGCCCCCACCCACTTCAACTAAGAAATAATTTTGGGTGTGTTGGATTTTATCAGAGATACATTAAAGACTATCCCATGATTACCAAGCTTTTATTTCACCTGTTGGAAAAGGATGTGCCCTTTCATTTCGGTGAGACCTGCCTAGTTGCATTTGAAACCTTCTGAGTCAATTAGTCACCGCACATGTGATTTTTTATGTTTCAAGCAAAGTCTCATATGGCTATGGTTATGTTTCATGCAAATTCTCATGTGGCTATATTTTTCTTGTAAAGTCTTGTGTTAATTACGAAGTCATTGAATTAGCCTTCTTTGGAATCTACCAACTTATATGAACTTCATTTCTTGGCCTTTCTTTGGTTTAAATAGAGCACATTTTATTTAGTGTTCACTATGAGTCATGATTGAATTATTCTAAAAGAAGTTAAAAAAACATTTAAAATTAAAATTAAATCCAAACAAGTTAAAGTCAAATTTATTATATTTAAATTCAAACATAAAATCCAAAACTAGAAAATTCAAAATCCCTAAATCAACTCAAGAATTAAATGAAAAAAAAAACTTAAAATAAATAAAAAACACATTCAAGTTAATCATAAAATTTAAAATAAATTTACACTTATATATAAGTCAAATCATTCTAAATGTATAACTAAGTTTCAATTAAATCATAAATAAAATCAAATCACCAAAACACATATTCAAATTATATTTAAAACTAGACAGTAATTAAATCATTAAATAATATCCACTCATTTTAATAACATTTGAGATTGAAACAAATAAACTCAACATACACATCAATCCATTATTAAATTCGATCAAATCCTTTAAACTCAAACTTAACCGAACTCAGTCTTATACAAAATCAACATTTTAAAAAATCCAAATCCATGTTCAAATTCATCCACTAAAATAACACCTGATTTCAATCTTCAATCCAAAAAACAAATAATTCAAATCTCTTATTAATCAACTTCAATACAACCATTTAACTCAATCCATATTTAACATAAATTCAACCATTAATTCAATAAAGAAAATGTTCTCTTATTTTAACCAACAAACAACTATTAAATCAACATTAAATTAATTCCAACATATTTAAGCATTGTTATTATATGCCAAGCTTAACTCAAGCCTTCCTTTGATTTGAACAGAGCAAGCTGCACCTTCTAAACATGGCCTTCTCTTATTAGCTCACCTTCAACTCCTCAACTTCACTTAATAAGCACAACTTAAGCCTCACACTTAAGCTTCAACAAAACCAGATCATGTCAAGTTTCATCCATTCTCAAACCGAGCCTTGTATAAACTTCCCATCTCTTACTCTCCACATGGCACCGCTTCATTGGTGGCATACCAATTTCAGCCTTTCATTTGACAACTCGTCATTGACATCATCTTTTGACTTGCTAATTCAACTAGCAAGCTTCATTTCCTCATATACGTCTGTTGACATCACTTTTGGTTGAGATCTAGCTTTTCCTCTTTAGTAGCCTAGGGTCTAGCCATAGAACTTTCCTGTTGACTATTCCTAAAGGACTAGAAAAGAAACCCTCACCATTAGAAATTCTACACTCTTTTCTGCTCAACTTGAAGTTCCACATGTTGGTCATAATCTCTAGAACTTAGTAGGTGGGGTCAATATGGTGGGGCTCAAAAAGAGTTCCCATAGGATGGTCAAGCCTTAGGACTAACCTTGGGTGGTTTGGTCTTGGTTAGGATAGCTTGCACACACTACACTTTTTGACACAACCCAAACCTTAAGACTCCTATTAGTTCGACATGGCTTCATGGCTTACTTGCCCATATTGGCCCAAAATCACCAAATTACCAAAATACTCATACAACCCTAATTTTTGTCAAAAATCCTAAAATTACCCAAAAAACCCAAATTTGTCCAAAAGTCATCTTAAATCACTCACCACTACCTAAATTGACCAAAATCCATCAAAATAACCAAATTCCCAAAATACCCCCAAAATTGTCAGAAATTACCAAAATGCCCCTCATGACCCAAAAATTTCAAAAATTCCCAAAAACTCCAAAATCATCCCAAATATTCCCAATTTCAATTTTTAACCATCACATTGACCCGATTTGACTAAATTGGTCCAATTTAACTAAAAGCCCCAAATTGCCCTTAAAGGCCCAACTTCCCAAAATTAGCCTCAATTTTAGCCCAATTGACCCCAAACTTGCCCAATTTCAATTCCAAAATGAAATTCAAAATTTCTGAGACCAATTGAAAATAAATAAAAACCCAATTTGACTCAATTGCAAGCTCAATTTCACCCAAATTAAAAAGTCCCAATTTTGACCATATGTCTAAATTTCTCAAATTGATTTTNACTCCAAAATCATCCCAAATATTCCCAATTTCAATTTTTAACCATCACATTGACCCGATTTGACTAAATTGGCCCAATTTAACTAAAAGCCCCAAATTGCCCTTAAAGGCCCAACTTCCCAAAATTAGCCCCAATTTTGGCCCAATTGACCCCAAGCTTGCCCAATTTCAATTCCAAACTGAAATTCAACATTTCTGAGACCAATTGAAAACAAATAAAAGCCCAATTTGACTCAATTGCAAGCTCAATTTCACCACCCAAATTAAAAAGTCCCAATTTTGACCATATGTCTAAATTCCTCAAATTAATTTTCCAATTCAATTCAAAATCACTTGAAATCCTTTCCAAATTCTTCATGACATCTTCATATACCAAATTAAACATTGAGTTAGCCCAAAATTTAATCCAATTCAACCCAAACTCAAGCCCATCATACTATTTCCAAAAGCACATCAAAACTAAGCCCAAATCTTAATTCCTTGAAATCAAAAGCCCACATGACAAAATCATTTTATCATCCAATTAAATCAAACTATACACTATGATATTTGTAACTTTAGCACCTTCCACATTTGGAATCATGACAAAACCATTTAAAAATTACCCAAAATTCAAAAAATCCTTTTCATGCAAAACCACCAAGCCAAAGGGAATCCATGAAGCCATTCCCAAGTCATAGGTGAGCCATGTAAGCTTTGCCACCTCACCAAGCTATTAATGACAAGAGGACAAGCCACTTTCAAGCCTCCTTAAAAAGGTTTTAACCCTTTTAATGACACATTTAAACCCATGCTTAGCCAGAATCCTTTAGATGGAGACCTCTCCACTTCATTTCAGATTGCTCACTTGGCCTTGGTCAGCCATAGGAAGTCACCCAAGTTATTTCCATAAGGCTAAACCCAATCTTGAACCAACCTAGCCCAAAAAATCTTCCATTTCAATTAATAACCTTTACACATGTCAACCTCAAATTGACTGCACCATGACCTACCCCTAACCTCCCTGAGCCAGATGGTGACCCCTCACTAGCCGGTCGATCACCTTGGCTGCCGAAAAATCCAAATCCAAAAGCCCCACCTTAGAAAAAAACTCAAAATTGAACCCACTTGATGTGCACAAGCAAATTGGACATTGTATCTATTCTTCCCTCCACCTAGGCAACCTCCCAACCACCTCAGCCATCCATGACAGCCACCACAACCTCCTCTATTTAAACTCACCCTCCACGGCCAAGAGAAGAGAGCTTGAAATTCCTTAGGGAGACTCTGCCAAATTGTTCCCAAAGCTTCTTCAAGACCTCTTAAGTTCCGCCCAACCTTCCTCAAGCCCTCACCCACTACCTGAGTTCAATTTTGGAGCTCAAAATTAAGCATGAAACATGACATCCCTCTAGGCCCCATCAAATCCAAATTAATTACACCCACACCATCCCCTGATTGAGAGAAGAAGATCCCCCACAAAAGCCCCATCACCAGACCACCCTAGGGTAGACTTTGATCAACACCCCAAATCAGCCTTGGTCAAAATCATACCTGGGCAATTCACCATGGCCCAAGCTTTTGGAAGCACCCAATTGAGGCCCACCTCTTGGGCAAAGGTATTGAACTCTCCCCTTGAACTGAGCCTATTTTAATTCTCTATGCTCATAGACTTGATTTAAGGCTTGATTAACCATATGGATATATTCTCCTAGTCTAGACAAGTCGATAGGAACAAATCTTACTTAATTTGGTTGAGAATCGAGAGAGATATTAAGGTTTGAAGTTGGACGATTCTCGGGCTAGGGATTTATGGACAATGAATGAATGTTGTCCGTTTCTGTGTGTATTGGATGGACGGATGAGATCGAGCTGGACGGAGTCTGGGTACATGAATAGAGGGTTGAGTCAGCTCTGACTTGGATGCTGGCGCCGAACCAAGAGACGCTGCGTGGAGGCTTCAGACACGCCGAGGATGATGTTGCGCCGTGTGGTTTAAATAGAAAAATAGGGATTTTCTTTCTTTATTTAATTGCCATAACTTTAAAAATCCATATATTTGTGTAGAAAATCACAAAAAACCCTCTTGCTCAGCAAACAGAGGAGAAAATTGTTGAAATAGTTTCATGTCTATTTGATACACATATGATTTTTAATTAATTAAACAATGGGTTTCTTATTTGGATTCTTCATTTGCATAGGTATTTCACCATGGCATGTAACCATGGGGCTTTTGATGTCTCTGTTATTGGACATCTCCCCTAACTAGAGATCTCTAATTTTCAAGTTAATGACCCCTGTTCTGATATAAAAATTATAACAACTAAAATATTCATGAGAAAAATACAAATTTTTTTGGTAAGTTCATTTTGGTCAGATGACCCTTAGAAAAACATAAACTAATTAGAGTAAATATAAATGTAAATGATATAAAAATTATTCTCCACTATAGTTTAGTATTAGAGGAGCTCCTCATAAAATTTTCAGGTCAATTGGAGTTAATTTGACCACTAAAATAGATTAATTAAGTGAAATGACATTTTTGACACTAAAATAATTATAATAATTAAAATACAACTAAACAAATCACCAAATTAGTTTTGGGAGTTCCTTATGACCAGAGGAACCTAAGAAAAAAAAAGTGTAATTAAAATAAATACTTCATTTTTAAGCTATTTTTAAGCATTTAAATAATTAAGAATTAATTTTAAAATCATAAAAATTGCAAAGTTGTAAAAATACACTAAAATGTCACATTTGACTTCCTGATCACTTGAGACCAATTAAAATAATTTTCCTAATTTTCTAAGTTAAGATATAAATTTTTGAAAGCTTAAAATGAATTTTCTTCAATTTTTCATTAAAATAATTCTAATAATTAAAATATAAATAAAAAAATATGAAATTTATTTTTCTAGGTTCCCTGACCTCGANAAAATAATTTTCCTAATTTTCTAAGTTAAGATATAAATTTTTGAAAGCTTAAAATGAATTTTCTTCAATTTTCCATTAAAATAATTCTAATAATTAAAATATACATTAAAAAATTATGAAATTTATTTTTCCAGGTTCCCTGGCCTCGGGGAGATTTAAGAAAAATATAAAACTTAATTTTGCACTTAAATAATATTTTATATTTAATTAATACTAAAAAAATAATTTTAATAATTAAGTTAAACCTCTTAAAATCATGTAAATTGGTCCAAGTGGCCCTCTGGCTTAGGTGAACTTCCAATAATTATCTTAAGGACATAAGTTTTGTTTTGGGTGAGTTATTAAATTTCCATTGAAAATCCCTATCTCTTCATTTAACCATATGTCACAGTAGGGAAAAAGATAGAGTAAACTACTCAGACTCCATGAGAAAGACACAATCAAAACACAAATTTCATATATAAAAGAAAGTTCATACAACACTAATAAACAAATAAAACTTATCTAAACCTCTTTCTCAAAGCAAATCCCTTGTAGCCTTTCCTTAGAAATGCAAGAAGAAGATGTCTCTCACCTTTCTCCTTCTCCAACACTCTTAANTCTTAAGGACATAAGTTTTGTTTTGGGTGAGTTATTAAATTTCCATTGAAAATCCCTATCTCTTCATTTAACAATATGTCAGAGTAGGGATAAAGATAGAGTGAACTACTAAGACTTCATGTGAAAGACACAATCAAAGCACAAATTTCATATATAAAAGAAAGTTCATACAACACTAATAAACAAATAAAACTTATCTGATCCTCTTTCTCAAAGCAAATCCCTTGTAGCCTTTCCTTAGAAATGCAAAAAGAAGATGTCTCTCACCTTTCTCCTTCTCCAACACTCTTAAAGAAAGTTTTACACTAAATCTCACCACATAAACTCTAAACTATAAAAGAAAAATCACTATTGGACTCCAATATGGTGGTGGAATGAAGATGGATTATGAAGAATGGTGAAAATGGAGCGTGANAAAATCACTAATGGACTCCAATATGGTGGTGGAATGAAGATGGATTATGAAGAATGGCGAAAATGGAGCGTGAAGGAATGTCTTGGAGCGAAAAGGAGTCACTTTCCTGATGAATTTCGGCCCCATATAAAGCCCATGGTCGGTTCTCCAAGAGGTGCCTCCAAAATCTCTTAAAAAATCATCCAAATACATCAAACCTTCTAAAAGCGGGGGTTGAATCGCCATTGGCGCTAGTTTTGGCGCCGTCGACGTTGAGTAAAAATTTTAGTTGTTCTGTTGTTCTTTGCCGTCGGCGCTGCCCTTGGCGCGGTCGGCGTTGAGTACTTCTTCAAAAACATCATTTTGACTCCAAATTCCATCATTTTTGCTTCCTTTTTTACTTTAAGTCCTAAAAATCAACCTGAAAGAAAACATCAAAATACCTTCCATTAAGGTGCAATATCACAAAAGATAAGTATAAACATGGGTCGAAAAATGTATATATTTTTGGAGTATCAAAATCCCCCAAATTTACATGTTACATGTCCTCAAGTAACTCCTCTACTACATAAAAATATGACTTATGGTAAAGAATTTAACTTCTAGACTTCCATATTTAAGCTCTCTAATCATAATAATATAACTTAAGAAAAATTCAAAACAACTCCAGTTAATACTAAACGTGTTAGAATATTCATTAATTAAGTCTAAGATTTCTGATCCTCTATTTCTTTCAAGAAAAATTACAATTTGTTATATTAAAGTCACTCAAAAAATTCATATGTAAAAGAACTTCATAAAACTTTACTAATCATTAAGCTAATACTCAAATAAAAAGTTTAGAAAATGTGTCCAAGTCTTTTTCCTTAAGTTGATTCAAGTGAAGCCAATTTTTAATTAGGCATCTCATCAAGCTTCTCCCCACATCT
>JXCR01098507.1:293698-321254 GCA_002079205.1 Phalaenopsis hybrid cultivar | reverse complement strand
AATTCATATATAAAATCAAAGTCATACAAACTACAACAAGTAAATAACTTATCTCTATTTTCTCCCCAAGAACACTCCTCGACGTTCCTCTGAATCTCTTCCTTTCTTTACATCACACAGAATTCTTCTTTNTGGATATCGATCCTACAGGGAGTGGTTTAGAATTACAAACTAAGATTTTAGAAAAGCAATACTTTAATTACAACAATGAAGTTCAATTTGCTTATCTGTCACTAATAGAAGATTGAAATAAAATAGGTAATTTTAATAACTATTAAATAACTAATTATACTAATGAGGGTTTAATCGTGATATTCAATATATAAGAAAACATCCTTCTCCTTGTCAAGAAATTATAGTGAATGGATAAAGTGAATTAGTTCAATTTATATTGTGTCAAATAGGAGCATACCTAGTATTTACCCTTTGGTCTAGGCATAAAGAACATTGACTAATCCTACGCTTGTTTACTGAATTTGTGGCTAGGCTGGGAGGATACCAACTCTCACTTTGAAGCTCCCACATTCCCCTCACATGAGAGCTAACATCTACACTTTAGCACCCAAACGATAGGATCGAATTGGGGATTTTAGCTGTCACTCTAAAATCTCCAATTCTATGCCCGATAATATTATTTCTCTATTTATTAGCACCCAACTTCCAAGGGATTTGACCTCCCTGAATCTTGGATGTAATCTTCACTTTAGTTGTAAAACTCAACCTATTTTAACAAATCAATTGGCCATATTGAAAGTAAATTAAGATTAAAGTGAAAAGATCATCACAATTACTTAAACATTTTTATGGCTTCACCAATTCAAATCGTCATTTCACAAATCTCGAGACAAGGAGAAAGACAGAGAAAACTACTCAGATCTCATTGGAAAACACCAAAATTCATATATAAAATCAAAGTCATACAAACTACAACAAGTAAATAATTTATCTCTATTTTCTCCCCAAGAATACTGCTCGAAGTTCCTCTGAATCTCTTCCTTTCTTTACATCACACAGAATTCTTCCTTGAAGCATCAAGGAGGAAGAAATCTCTCACTTTCCCTCTACTTTTACAATCTCTCGAAGAATTCCTCACAAATTAGACACTCTAGTAAATTCTCTATACACTAATGGAACCTCTCTAACCTCCAGGACCTCTCAAACCTCTCTAATTTTTGACCAAAATATTCTTTTAAAGTTGTGGATGAGATTTCCTAAGAGTTTCCTAAGCACCCCTTCAAAATTTGGCCTTTGAGTAGGCATATCCGCTGAGCTCGCAGTCAGCGGCCTCAAGGGCACCGTCGGCGGACTTCTGAAGAATTTTGTCCTGTAGCCTCGGGAAAAACTCACCGTCGGTGGGGTCCAGGANATCGTTCGTGCAACAAAACATCAAAAATACCTTTCTTTAAAGTGCAATATCATTAAAAATAATANTCGGTGGCCTAGTTCAAATTTCCACATTTTGGTCCTTTTCGCTCCAAATTCACTCCTTTTTGCATCTTTTTATTCCAATGGCCCTAATTCATCGTTCCTGCAACAAAACATCAAAAATACCTTTCTTTAAAGTGCAATATCATTAAAAATAATATAAAATAGCTATGAAAATCTCAACATATTTTCCTTTGGTCAAAATCCCCCAAACTTAACTATTACTTGTCATCAAGTAATTTTAATACTATATAAAAGTTATGATCTACTGCAGTAAAGTTTTAATTCAGAAATACTATAAGTTTGACTTAAATAAGTATCATAGTGAGGTTTTCAGAAAGAATTCAAGTAATTGAATTAACTCTGTAGCCACAAGACTATACCATAGTGAAATTTTTAGAAAAATTTCAAGTAATTAAATTAACTCTGTAGGTACAAGACTATCTAGTCATCAAGTTTAAGAGTTCTAGTCTTCTATTTATTGAATGACTATATGTTGCAATATTAAGTCACTTAGAATATCCAAAAGATAAGAACTTCATGAGCNCACCGTCGGCGGACTTCTGAAGAATTTTGTCCTGTAGCCTCGGGAAAAACTCACCGTCGGCGAGGTCGAGGGCCCTGTCGGCGGCCTAGTTCATATCTCCACATTTTGGTCCTTTTTGCTCTAAATTCACTCTTTTTTGCATATTTTTGCTATATTGACCCTAATTCATCATTCCTGCAACAAAACATCAAAAATACCTTACTTTAAAGTGCAATATCATTAAAAGCAGTATAAAATAGGTATGAAAATCTCAACATTTTTTCCTCTGGTCAGTGAAGGCCCGAAATTCACTATTTTGATTTTTTCAAAATTTCAATTTCCTTTTAATTTACTCCAAAGTTTTTCAGTATTTTTAAACACATTTTTTTCTAACAATAATTCACAAATAGACATTCACAAACAATCATTTTCATAAACAACAACAAACTAACTTTTATATATGAAAATACACTTTTTACAAACACATTTAACAAATCACACATTCACATCTATTAAGCAAACTCATCAGCTTTGAAATCAAGCCACAAAACTAAACGTTGACACAAAACTATACACATAATCAAGGTTCAGAATTCTAAAGCAAAAACAAACCAAACCAAATCAAATCTAATCCACACAATTACATCAAATACATAAATATTCTTAAGCAAGTAGAGAATCCAAAGTCTTCAGTCATTCCGCTTCATCTTGAGTGCCTTCATTTCCTTTAATATCTCCAATGGATTAGTAATGAACATATGGGTTGTAGAAGGATCGGTACGGGAATTGATCTATACAAATTTCTTTGATCCACCCATTTTCTTTAAACATCTGAACTAATCCTGCTTCAAAATTTCCAGTATGATCAAAATTTTCTTTCATTCTCCAATCAAGGTGATCAAAAATGTACTTAAGATCTCCTACTATATTCGTAATACTCTAAAGTTCCCTTTCAATCTTCTTCAATTTTTTTTAAAGCAAGCGAACTTCCTACTGTTGGTGGTATTAATGGAGTTGAAGCATGCGAAGAATGATCCATAATAGCATTTAGTGCTTCATTTTCATTACCAATATACTGATCATCAATAGGGATCATGGGCTCCCATGGTAGTAAAACTTTTTCCCAAATTTCATATGGCACTTGGGATTGACTGCAAATCAGAAAAATTGTAGAAGGATGTCCAAGTCCATAAATTGGCATTTCATAGTGATACCCATAACAAATTTAAATATGATTGATTCTATATCAATAGGTTTTTCCATTTGATTACAGTAGTTTAAAATAGCACTTTACTTGGTGACTCTACTATTCTTCATAGTAGGGAGTAATTTTGTACAAATAAAGAAATGCCACTGCTTCGAAATTTGATTAAGTAATGAAACAGGAAAACTAATATATCATTCATCTTGTACTTCCCACATATCACTTTCATCCGTAAAAAAATTATAAACATCTTACATCAAATCTCGCGTACGAATGAAATTTGTATAATGACAGAGTGGAACATTTTCTAGCATATACAATTCAATAATCCTCACAGGAGTAAATGGTACAGCCTTACCTCATACGAAGACAACACCTTGGGTAATTCCATGTAGATTTGCATAGAATTCCTTCACTACAGACATAACAACCGCAACGGTAGTGTAACACAGAACTCTGCATCGCCTTTGCAAAATGATCTTGTCAACTGGAGCACTTGGATTGATCAATCCATGATTAACAAATCCTCTTTAATTGATCAATCTCTTATTTGTAAAAACTTTATCGTATAACCTCTGTGCGTTGAAACTAATAAACTTTCTTCCATTAAAAACTCCATACCTTGAAGTATTTCTGAAATTAGAGCCATGAAATATGAAAATAGAAAGTTTCTAGGCGTCATGGGAAGTTTTTAGGACTTTAAAAACACCTCCTGGTGGTTATTATGGAGCAAAATTTTGCTAAAGTCCGTCAAAAGTCATATGAACCATCAAACCGCTCTTGGCACTGTCAGCGCTCCCGATTGGCACTATCGGTGCTGAGGTCTGTTTTCTTGGGCACCGTCGGTGCCCATTCTGGTGCTGTCGACACCAATGGCCAAAATTTTGCGACTTTCATTTTTCGTTTAATTTAATTCCAACTTTTTCTCCAATACCAATGTTTGACTTAATTTATAATAAATGCAACTGTGTAGGATCATTATCTACTAATATATAAGACACTTATCAAACAAAATAGTAATGCATATACATATATGTATGGGTTGCCTCCCATAAAACGCTTGGTTTAACGCCGTCAGCCCAACACACCATTTGTTTAGTTGGGTTGACTTAACATTAAAACTTCTTTAAATTGAGGTATGTGCCCTTCATAATAATGTTTCAAACAATGCCCATTAACTTTAAATACCATTTTTAAATTGAGGTATGTGCCCTTCATAATAATGTTTCAGACAATGCCCATTAACTTTAAATACCTTTCCAGTGTTAGGATATTTAATAACAGCAGTTCTATAATGATACTTTAATCACTTTAAATGGTTCTAACCATATGGATTTCAGTTTTCCAGGAAACAATCTCAATCTTGTATTATATAATAGAAATTCTTATTCAGGCTCAAATTTCTTCTGAATAATGTTTCGATCATGTCATATTTTCATTTTTTTCTTTATAGATTTTTGCATTATCATATGCTTCATTTCTTATTTCCTTCAAGTTCATTGAGTTGCAATAATCTTTTCTCATCAGCATCTTTTAGATTAAAATTAAATTCCTTAATAGCCCAAATGCTTTATGTTCTAATTCTACTGGTAAGTGACATGTTTTTCCAAATATCAGCCTGTATGGGGACATTCCTATAGGAGTCTTATAAGCAGTTCTATATGCTCATAATGCAGTATATAGTATAGCAGACTAATCTAATTTATAAGGATTTATAGTTTTCTCTAAAGTATGTTTAATTTCACAATTTGATATCTCTGCTAGACCGCTAGTCTGACGATGATAAGCAGTAGAGAATCTACGCATAATATCATATTTCTTAATTAATTTTTTAATTCTCTTATTCCTAAAATGAGATCCTTCATCAATAATAATTACTCTCAGCATTCCATATCTTATAAAAATATTTTTAATTAAAAATTTAGAAACACTTCGAGCATCACATCTGGGTACATTCATAGCTTCAATCCATTAGAATATATAATCAACAACAAGTAATATATATAAGTTTTCAAATGAAGGCATAAATAGTCCCATAAAATCTAATCCCCACATATCAAAAATTTCAAGTTCCAATGTGTAATTTAGAGGCATTTCAATTCTTCTAGAAATATTTCTTACTCGTTGACATCTATCACACATTTTAATATATTCATTAACATATCTAGAATAGTAGGCCAAATAAAATCTAGCTTGCAAAATCTTATATGCAGTTCTATTTGTTCCAAAATGTCCTCCAAATTCAGATTCATGACATCTTTCAATTATTTGTTGAGTTTCTTCATAAGGCAAACATCTTCTAATAATTAGATCTTTACATTGTTTATATAAATATGGGTCATCCCAAGAATAGTCTTTTGAATCATATATAAATTTCTTTAATTGTGGATTTTACATATCAGGTGGTAAAATATCACTTACAATATAATTCACTATATCAGCATATCACGGTACATCCATTTCATCAATACTATATAGATGCTCATCAGGGAAATTTTCTAAAATTTCATTTGCAAAATTAGTTAATATTTCTATTTCTATCTTAGACAAATGATCAACTATTTGATTATCATTTCCCTTTCTATCAGTCATAGTAAAATAAAAATCTTGCAATAGAAGTATCCATCTAATTAATCTTAGTTTAACATCCTTCTTTTGTATTAAGTATTTAATAGCAGAAGGATCTGTATGCACTATACATTTAGTTCTAATTAAATAAGGTTTAAATTTTTTAAAGGCATAAAAAATAGCTAATAATTCTCTTTAATAGTAGAATAATTAATTTGAGCATCATTTAGAGTCTTACTAACATAATATATAACTTTTAAAACTTTGTCGTGTCTTTGTCCTAATAAATCCCCAATAGCATAATCACTAGTATCGCACATTATTTAAAATGGATTTTCCTAGTCAGGTGGTACTATTATAGGTGCAATGACTAATTTTTTCTTTAATAATTCAAATGCTTTTATGCATTTCTCATCAAAATCAAATTTCTTATCTTTTTTTTCTAAAAGTTGGCATAGTGGCTTAGTTATTTTTGAAAAAAATTTTATGTAGCGCCTATAAAAACCAGCATGTCCTAGAAAACTTTTCACCCCTTTAATATTAGTGGGTGGTGGTAATTTTTTATAACTTAGATTTTTGTAGGATCTACCTCTATGCCTTCTTCAGAAATTTTATGCTCAAGCACAATACCTCCTACAACCATAAATTGATATTTTTCCCAATTTAATACTAGGTTGACTTTTTCACATACTTCCAGAACTTTTTCTAAATTATTAAGACATAACTCAAACGAAGTTCCAAATACAAAAAAATAATCCATAAACACTTTCATTCCATGTTCTATAAAATTGCTAAAAATTGACATCATGCATCTTTGAAAAGTTACAGATGCATTGCATAATCCAAAAGACATTATACTAAAAGCAAATGTTCCATATGGGCTTGTAAATGTTGTTTTCTCTTGATCCTCTAGAGCAATTGGAATATGATTATAACTGGTATATCCATCTAAAAAGTAATAATATTTATTCCTAGCCAATCAATCCAACATTTGGTCTTAAAAGGGTAAAGAAAAGTGATCTTTTCTAGTGGCCATATTTAATTTTCTATAGTCAATACAAATTCACCAACCAGTAACTTGTCTTATTAGTATTAATTCATTTTTCTCATTTTCTTCAACAATCACTCCTTTCTTTGGAACACAGTGAATTGGGCTTACCCAAGCACTATACAAAATATGATATATAATTCCAGTATTTAACCATTTTAAAATCTTTTTTTAACAACTTCTTTCATTATCCAGTTTAATCTTCTCTGAGGATCATCTTTAGGCTCATATTGTTCATCTAATAAAATTATGTGCATACAAATTGAAGGACTAGTTCTTTTAATATCTGCTAAAGTCCATCCAAAAGCCTTTTTATACTTGCTCAACATTTTTATCAACTTCTGTTCTTGAATTTCAGTTAACTCAGAAGATATAATAACAGGCAATGTAGATGACTCTCCTAAAAATACATACTTTAAATGAGTAGGTAATATCTTTAATTCAAGTTCAAGTGGTTTAATACTTGAAGGAATAAGATTTTCACTATCGTTTTCCAACAAGTCTAACATTTCAAATTTGCCCTGAATACAATCCAAATCTCTCTCCTTTTATTTCCATCTTCATTCTAAAAAATTTCTCCTTGCTTTAATTTATCTTCACACTCATTCTTAAACTTTTCATTACTCAGATAATCAGCTACTTTCATCCTGAAACATTCATTATCTTTTTTTTCTATTGCAGGATATTTCATAGCTTTTGCTATATTAAATTTTACTTTTTGATCATTAACTCTCATTATTAATTCTCCTTTTTGCACATCTATTACAACTCTTCTTATTGCAAGAAATGGTCTCCCTAAAATAATAGGAATCTATTTATCTTCCTCTATATCCAATATTATAAAGTTTACAGGGAAAATAAATTTATCCACTTTTATTAGTACATCCTCTATAACTCCCTTTGGATAAGTTATTAATCGATCAGCTAACTGAAGAGTTACAGTAGTAGGGGAAATTTTTCTCAAATTTAAACGTTTAAAGATTAATAAGGGCATAACATTGATACTAGCTCCTACATCACATAAAGCTTTTCCATAAAACTTTTCACCAATTGCACAATGTATAGGAAAACTACTATGATCTTTTAATTTTTCAGGAAGTTTTTTCTGAATAATAACACCGCACTCTTCACTGAGTGCAACGACCTCATGATCTGTAAACTTTCTTTTCTTATTTAGTACATCCTTCATAAATTTCACATAACTTGGCATTTGTTCCAATGCTTCAACAAAAGGAATTTTTATCGTTAATTTCTTAAGGATTTCCAAAAATTTTGTAAATCGTTTATCTTTATTTTTTTGCTTCGGTCTTGGAGAAAACAGAGGTAATGGTTTTTCTAAAAGAACATTGTGTTTGTTCATTTTCATGTTGATCATTTTCCATTTCTTCATTCTTTTCATCAGCTTTAGTTTCTCTTTGGATCCTTGTTTCAACTTCTTTTCCACTTCGTAATTGAATAGCTTTAATTTTCTCTTTATATTGATCTTTTGGATTAACTTCCACAGTACTCGGAAGAATTCGAGAAGGCCTATTACTAAGTGCAGTAGCAATATGTCCTAATCAATTTTCAATATTTCTAATAGCAGCCCCTTGATTTTGTATTTGATTTCCCATATTCAACATCACTTCTTCTATCGTTAACTTCTTTTTCTTAACTTGTGGGTTTCCTTGATTGTTTAAATTTCTAGGTGGATTCACTGGATTGTTATAGTTATTCCAGCTAAAGTTAGGGTGATTTTTTTTATCCAGGGGGATTGTTATTTCAATTATTTATAGCATTTAAAGTTTCATAAGATGGTTGAGTATCAATAATTTGTCCTAGTGAATTTTCCTCTAATACTGGTGGTATTTGAGAATAGTTCACTCCTATTTGATCATTCTTTTTAGAAATAACAAAAAATTGAGATGCCAAAATAGACTTTGCATCAGAATCGTAAATACTGGCTACTCTCTTAGGATTTACCTTTCAGAGGGCCATTAAAAACTATTAATAGTCATTTCTTCAATTAAAGAAAATGCTTAATCAAAAGGTTTTGACATTAATGATCCACCCGCAGCTGCATCTATAATAAATCTTACTGATCCTACTAATCCATTGTAAAATGTTTAAATTATTAACCAATCTGGCAAAACATGGTGTGGACATATCTATAATAGATCTAAATGATCCTACTAATCCATTGTAAAAAGTTTGAATTATTAACCAATCTGGTAAAGCATAGTGTGGACATTTTTTAAGAAGATCTTTTGATCCTACTAATCCATTGTAAAATATTTGAATTATTAATCAATCTGGTAAAGCATGATGTGGACACTTCGTAAGAAGATCTTAAATTCTTCCCAGGCTTCATATATTGATTTCCCTCAAACTAATCATTTCTAAGCTTAGTGGTTTTCGAGGGTGGAAAATATTTAGCCAAGAATTTTTGTGATATTTCTCCCCAAGTTCTAATAGATACAGGTGCCTATGAATTTAACCAAACCTTGGCTTTATCCCTTAATGAAAAAGGAAAAAGTCTAAGCCTAACATCATCATTAGACGCTCCGTCATATTTAAATGTAACACAAATCTCAAGAAAACTAGCAAGAAATTAGGATCTTCAGTAGGTGATCCTCCAAACTGAATATTTTATACCATTTGGATAATAGCAGGTTTAAACTCAAATGAATTAGCAACAACATCAGGATTTTGAATAGTTGTGAAGTTCATCTGCTGTCGGATTCGCATAATCTTTTAAAGGTCTTTGTCGATTTTCATTTATTAGATTATCTAAGTTATTCACCATTTCTTGTAAATTTTCATCTGTTGTCGGATTCACATAATCTTTTAAAGGTCTTTGTCGATTCTCATTTATTGGATTTTCTAAGTTATTTGCCAATTTTAAATTTTTAATTTCTCTTTGTTGTTTTCAAATTTTTCTAATAGTACGTTCTAACTCTGAATCGTAAGGTAATAAGCTTTCAGATCCATTATTTCGCATAAACAAATAAAGTAAGCAAAGTAAAATTCTTTTTTTTATTTTTGATTTTTTATATATTTTTTATTTTTATATATTTTTATAGTATATATATTATCTCTAACTTTGCTAATTTATCAAAACTATTTAATTTACCTAAATTTAACCATTATCTTTCCCCAACAACGACACCAAAAATTTGATCCCGATTTTTTATATGTAAGGATTTATGAAGTTAACACCACTATTGTGCCAAAAACTTGATTCTTATATGAAAAGTAAGTTGTGTAAAATATATATAATTATAGATAATTAATAATGAGATTCTACGCAAGTATACTTATCGTTATTAAGTAATAAAAGATTTTTTATTTAAGCCCCAAATATCGATCTCACAGGGAAGGTGTAAATTGACAAATATAAGTTCTACAAGGAAATTTACAGAAAATCAAACGAAATCACTGTCACTAATTTTGAATGTTGAGATGTTTTCAAAACTAAAGTACTTAACTATTAGCAAAACAAAAATGCAAAGTTTAAAAAGTAAATACTAATCTACTAACTATTTTTATGCAATGAAGATTTCTTATGTGAAAAAACATCCTTCCCATTACAATAAGGTTCTGGTGAAATGTGATGAGATAAATGTTTATAATATGTATTATGCCAAATAGGAGCAATTATAATTCTCTACCCTGATACAATACATAGAAAATTATTAGCTAATCCTAGGTTTACTCCCTAAATTTGTGGGTAGGCTAGAAGGATACCGACTCCCACACCAGAGCTCGCACTTCCCTTCACCTGAAGGCTAACTCTCGTTTTAGTTTTTAAACACTAAGACCAAATTGAGAATTTTAGTCTGTCACCCTAAAGATTCTCTAATTCTACACCCAACAAAGAATATTTCCTATTTATTTGCACTTAATTTCATGAACAAATTTCTCCTCCATGAAATCAAATGTGATTCTCACTCTGTTGTAGAACTCATACTCCATTTCCCGGATCATATGTTTCACAACATATTTTAACAATTCAATTGGATAAATTGAAATGTAAATTAAGTTTGGAGTTGAAAAATCATCATAATTTATTTTATATTTTAATATTGGCACATTATATTATCTCTTCATTTCACCATATCTCAGAGTAGGGAGAAAGATAGAGTGAACTATCTAGACTTCATGAGAAAAATATAAAAACACAAATTTCATATAAAAGAAAGTTCATACAATACTAATAAAAAAACAAAACTTATCTGAAACTCTTTCTCAAACCAAATCCCTTGTAGCCTTTCTTTAGAAATGCAGGAAGAAGATATCTCTCACATTTCTCCTTCTCCAACACTCTTACAGAAAGTTTCACACTAAATCTCACCGCACAGACTCTAAACTAAAAAAGAAAATCACAAATGACCTTTAGCGCCGTCGACACTAATTCTGACGTCGTCGATGCTGAGTAAAAATTTCAGCAGTTCTGTTGTTCTGCGTCGTCGACACTGCCCTTGGTGCGGTCGGCGTTGAGTACTTCGTCAAACATGTCATTTTGACTCCAAATTCCATCTTTTTTTGCTTCATTTTTGCTTAAGTCCTAAAAATCAACAACCTGCAAGAAAAAATCAAAATACCTTCCATTAAGGTGCAATATCACAAAAAATAAGTATAAAATATGGGTCTAAAAAAGTATATATTTTCGATGTATTAGTGAATCACATAACAAATATAATAAGACCAAAATGAACTCGAGACAATTCAAGGCACTGTGAAATGTCTAGGGTATTACTCAGGACTTTTCATGATCCTTTGGGAATCTCGGAGGACACTTGGAACATGTACGCTTTTAAGTTATTGCATTGCAATTTACTTTTATTTTTACATATTGTTCCTTGCTTATAAACTTGCATGTTAAACAAAAAAGTCACCCTGCATGTCAAAACTAATACATTTAGGATAACCACAAAATTGAAACCAAAACTAAAATTAAAAAATCAAAACAAGATAAAATTCACCGCCATAATAGTCAAAATATTAAACAACTCAAAATTTAATCATAAACAAAACAAAACAAAAATTACAAATAAATTAAAATATCTCTATCGAATGATCGAGAATCCCTCGGAGGAGGTAACCTACAGTTGCTAACAAGATTTTCCACGGTCTAAATGAAAGTATGGAACTCATTAAGTTGAGTTTAGTAAATTCATTTAGACTAAGTGAACCAGAAGAAAAGTAGTTGTGCCTGAACCAGGGAACCATGAGATCATAACCGGTGTGACTTTAATCAACTTTAACATCCTCATAATATTTAAATAATCATGACCTTAGGAAACATTTGATTTGACATCAAGACTCGATACATTACAAAATTAAAAATTGCTATGAAGAGGAGCTTGGAGCTAGCATTGTGGGCAGCACGACCATCTTCAATAACAAAATATGTCTATACCAGCTAAATTATTCTTTAGGATTAAACAACTGAGCCATGAAACTTCGAGGTTGTTCGCCTAGTGCGACATAAATCCTCAACTTTCCTTTAGGCTTTTGTGTAGCTTTGTTATACAATATAAGTCCTAAATCGTTTTAGGACTCTGAGGTTGTCGTTCGTCACGACCTAAATCCTCACATCTTTCAGGCTATTTATGTGATCGTTTCACATGAATGTAAGCCCCAATTAATAAAATTGGCAAGATGAAATACTTAAATATTTCTCCTCTAAATTGAAGTCAAACAGTAGGATAGCTTTGGAAGTCACCGAGGTTCTCCTCAGAATCCATAACATCCTCTAGTTCTTATTCCCTTGGATTCAAGAAATAATTGTTCTAAATTTGAGTCATTCCCCTTTCACATATCTTTGTCTGATCTCTTTGAAAAGTCCTATCCTTTGAAATTCTTGAAAACAATATCCCCTGATTTTTATCAAAAGTTTTCTTAGGTGACTTCGGTTATCTAAGATGTAATTAACTATAAGGGCTTGCCTTTATAGGAAACTTTTAAGAACCTAACTTAATATAAACACTATTTAATTTTCCGTATTAAATAGGGGAACTTATCAGTCTACATAAAATGGTTTCGCAGATCAAACGGATGTCAAATATTTTTTAGTTTATTTGATCGNCAAAATATCAAATATATATATATATATATATATATATACATCTAATAAAAAAATAAAATATACATATATATAATTATATTTAAAAGTATTTTTAAGAAATTTTTCTTTGCTTATTATAGTTGTTTATGGGAAATGTTGGATCTGAAGTTTAGTAACTTGCAATTCGAAATTACTATTAGAAAATTTTGAAAACAACAAGAAGAAATTAAATATTTGAATGAAATGGCGAATAACTTAGATAATCAAACAAATGAAAAGGGATAAAGACCTTTAAAAGATTATGTTAATCCAACAGCAGATGAACTTCACTTAACTATTCAAAATCCTAATGTTGGTACTAATTTATTTGAGCTTAAACCTGCTATTATCCAAATGGTACAAAATAATCAGTTTGGAGAACACCTACTGAAGATTCTAACTTACATCTTACTAGTTTTCTTGAAATATGTGCTACTTTTAAATATAACGGAGTGTCTAATGATGCTTTTAGGCTTAGACTTTTTCCTTTTTCATTAAGGGATAAAGCTAAAGCTTGGTTAAATTCATTAGAACCTGGATCTATCAGAACTTGGGAAGAACTAACACAAAAATTCTTGGCTAAATATTTTTCACCATCAAAAATTGCTAAGCTTAGAAACAATATTACATCTTTTTGTAAGTTTGAAGGGGAATCGGTATATGAAGCCTGAGAAAGATTTAAGGATCTCCTTAGAAAATGTCCACACCATGCTTTACAAGATTGGTTAATAATTTGAATTTTTTTACAATGGATTAGTAGGATCACTTAGATCTATTATAGATGTTGCTGCAAGAGGATCTCTAATGTCAAAACCTTTTGATGAAACATACTATTTAATAGAAAAAATGACTACTAACAATTTTCAATAGCTCTCTGAATGGGTAAATCCTAAGACAGTAGCTAGTATTCATGACTTTGATGCAATGTCTATTTTAGCATCTCAAATTGCTACAATGTCAAGAAAGATTGATCAAATTAGAATGAACTATTCTCAAATATTACTAGTATTTGAGGAAAATTCGCTAGGATAGATAATTGATATTCAATCATCTTTTGAAACTTTAAATGTCATAATAATCAAAATAACAATCTCTAATTTAATTATTACAATCCTGGATGGAAAAGTCACCCTAATTATAGTTTGAATAATTATAAAAATTCAATGAACCCCTCACGAAATTTAAACAACTAAGGAAATCCTAATTATCGACTTTATTATCCTTTTGGATTTAAATCTAACCCTAACCCACAAGTTGAGGAAAAGAAGTTTTCAATGGAAGAGGTAATGTTGAATATGGTAAATCAAATACAAAATTAAGGGGTTGCTATTAATAATATTGAAAATCAATTAGGACATATTGCTACTGCACTTAGCAACAGACGTTCAGGAAATCTTCTGAGTACTGTGGAAGTTAATTGAAAAGATCAAAATAAGGAAGAAATTAAAGCTATTTAATTATGAAGTGGAAAAGAAGTTGAAACAAGAATCCAAAGAGAAACTGAAGTTGATGAGGAGAAGGAAGAGACTGAAAGTGACCATAATGAAAATGAACAAATACAAGTTCCTTTAGAAAAACCTCTACTTCAGTTTCCTCAATGATTAAAGTAGAAGAATAAAGACAAAAAATTTACAAAATTTTTGGAAATCCTTAAAAAGTTAACAATAAACATTCCTTTCATTGAGGCTTTGGAACAAATGCCAAGTAATGTGAAATTTATGAAAGATATACTAAATAAGAAAAGGAAGTTTGTAGATCACGAGACTGTTGCACTCAGTGAAGAGTGTAACGCTACTATTCAGAAAAAGCTTCCTAAAAAGTTAAAAGTTCTTGGTAGTTTTACTATAGCTTGTGCAATTGGTGAAAAGTTTTATGGAAAAGCCTTATATGATTTAGGAGCAAGTATCAATCTTATGCCTCTATCAATTTTTAAACATTTAGATTTAGGAGAGATTTCCCCTACTATTACAACTCTTCAGTTAGTTGATCGATCAATAACTTATCCTAAAGTAGTTACAGAAGATGTATTAATAAAAATGGATAAATTTATCAATAACCTATCATAAAGGAGTTATAGAAGATGTATTAGTAAAAGTGGATAAATTTATTTTCTCTGTAGACTTTATAGTATTAGATATGAAGAGAGAAAGAGATTCCTATTATTTTGGGGAGACCATTTCTTGCAACAGGGAGAGTTGTGATAGATGTGAAGGAAAGAGAATTAATAATGAGAGTTAATGATCAAGAAGTGACATTTAATATTGCAAAGGCTATGAAATATCCTGCGATAGAAATAGACAATGAATGTTTTAGGATGGAAGTTACTGATTATCTAAATAATGAGCAATTTAGGAAAGAGTTTGAAGAAAAATTAAGGCAAGAAGAATATTATGAGAATAGAATGAAATAAAAGAAGAGAATTTAGATTATATTCAAGACAAATTTGAAACTTTAGATTTGTTAGAAAATGATAACAAAAATCTTATTCCTTCAAGTATTAAACCACCTAAATTTGAACTAAAAGTATTACCTACCCATTTAAAATATGTGTTTTTTGGAGATTCATCTACCTTGCCTATTATTGTATCTTCTAAGTTAACAAAAATTCAAGAACAATAATTAACAGAAATGTTAAAAAGATATAAAAAGGCTTTTGGAAGGACTTTAACAGATATTAAAGGAATTATTCCTTTGATTTGTATGCACAGAATTCTATTAGATGAATAATACAAACCTAAATATGATCCTTAGAGGAGATTAAACATGATAATGAAAGAAGTTTTTAAAAAAGAAACCTTAAAATAGTTAGATGTTGGAATTATATATCCTATTTCAGACAGTGCATGGGTAAGCTCAATTCACTGTGTTCCCAAGAAAGGAGGAGTGATCGTTGAAATAAATGAGAAAAATGAATTAATTCCAATAATACAAATTACTGGATGATGAATTTGTATAGACTATAGAAAATTAAACATGGGCACCAGGAAAGATCACTTTCCTTTACCCTTTCTAGACCAAACATTGGATAGATTGACTAAAAACAAATTTTACTGCTTTTTAGATGGATATACCGATTATCATCAAATTTTAATTACTCATGAGGATCAAGAGAAGCCAAAATTTACAATCATTTATGGAACATTTGCTTTTCGTAGAATACCTTTTGGACTATGCAATGCACCTGCAACATTTCAAAGATGTATGGTGTCAATTTTTTGTAATTTGATTGAACTTGGAACGTAAGTATTTATGGATGATTTCTCTGTGTTCAGGACTTCATTTGAATTATGTTTAAATAATTTAGAAAAAGTCCTGGAATTATATGAAAAATCAACCTAGTACTAAATTGTGAAAAATGTCAATTTATGGATGTAGAAGGAATTATACTTGGGCATAAATTTCTGAAAATGACATAGAAGTAGATCCTACAAAAGTTCAATTTATTGAAAAACTACCACCTCCTACTACGGTCAGAGGGGTAAGAAGTTTTTTAGGACATGTTGGTTTCTACAAGCGTTATATAAAAAAAATTTAAAAAAAAACTAAGCCAATATGCCAACTTTTAGAAAAAGATACAAAATTTGATTTTAATGAGGAATGAATAAAAGCATTTGAATTATTGAAAGAAAATTTAATCACTACACCTATAATAGTTCTACCTGATTGGGAGAAACCATTTGACATGATGTGCATTGTTAGTGATTATGTTATTGAAGCTGTTTTAAGACAAAACACAACAAAATTTTTAAAGTAATATATTATGCTAGAAGAACTCTTAATGATGCTCAAATTAATTACACCACTACTGAAAGAGAGTTATTAGCTATTTTCTATGCCTTTGATAAATTTATACCTTACTTGATTGAAACTAAATGTATAGTGCATACAGATCATTCTGCAATCAAATACTTGATGCAAAAGAAGCATGATAAACCAAGATTGATTAGATGCATACTTCTATTTCAAGAGTTTGATTTCATGGTAGTTGATATAAAGGAAAATGATAAGCAAATAGCTGATTATTTATCTAGACTAGAGAAAGAAATATTAACTAATTTTGTAATTGAAATTTTAGAAAATTCATTTGATGAACAATTATATGGTATTGATGAAATGAATGTACCGTGGTATGCCGATATAGTAAATTATATTGAAAGTGATCCTACTAATCCATTGTAAAAGGTTTGAATTATTAACAAATCTTACAAAGCATGGTGTGGATATTTTCTAAGAAGATCTTTAAATCTTTCCCAGGCTTCATAAATCGATTCCCCTTTAAACTGACAAAAAGATATAATATCATTTCTAGGCTTAGCAATTTTTGAGGGTGGAAAATATTTAGCCAAGAGTTTTTGTGATAGTTCTCCCCAAGTTCTAATACATCTAGGTGCTAATAAATTTAACCAAGCCTTGGCTTTATCCCTTAATGAAAAAGGAAAAAATTCTAAGCCTAACAACATCATTAGACACTCTGTCATATTTAAATGTAGCACAAATCTCAAGAAAACTAGCAAGATGAAAGTTACGATCTTCAGTAGGTGATCCGCCAAACTGAATATTTTGTACTATTTGGATAATATCAGGTTTAAGCTCAAATAAATTAGTAGCAACATCAGGATTTTGAATAGTCAAGTGAAGTTCGTCTGCTGTCGGATTTACATAATCTTTTAAAGGTCTTTGTCGATTATCATTTATTAGATTTTCTAAGTTATTTGCCATTTCTTTTAATTTTTTAATTTCTCTTTATTGTTTTTGAATTTTTCTAATAGTACATTCTAAATCTGAATCTTAAGGTACTAAGCCTTCAGATCAATTATTTCGCATAAATAAATAAAGTAAGCCAAGTAAAATTCTTTTTTTAAACACTCTTGAATATTTTTTTCTATTTTTAATTTTTTTATATTTTATTTATTTTTATATATTTTTATAGTATATATATTATCTCTAACTTTCCTAATTTATCAAAATTATTTAATTTGCCTAAATTTAACTGTTACCTTCCCCACACAACGGAGCCAAAAACTTGATCCCGATTTTTTATATGTAAGGATTTATGAAGTTGACACCACTACAGGGCCAAAAACTTGATCCTTGTATGAAAAGTAAGTTGTAAAAAATATATATAATTATAGGCAATTAATAATGGGATTCTACGCAAGTATACGTATTGTTATCAAGTAATAAAGGACTTTCTATTTTAGCCCCAAATATCGATCCCACGAGGAAGGTGTAAATTGTCAATGATAAGTTTTACTGGGAAATTTATAGAAAATCAAACAAAATCACTGTCACTAATTTTAAATGTTGAGCTATTATCAAAACTAAAGTACTTAACTATTAGCAAATTAGAAATGCAAAGTTTTAAAAAGTAAATACTAATCTACTAACTATGTTTATGTAATGAAGATTTCTTATGTGAAAAAACATCATTCCCTCTACAATGAGGTTATGGTGAAATAAGACGAGATAAATGTATATAATATGTATTGTGCCAAAAAGGAGCAATTATAATTCTCTACTTTGATACAGTGCCTAGAAAATCATTGGTTAATCCTAGGTTTAGTCCATAAATCCATGGCTAGGCTAGGAGGATACCGGCTCCCACTCCAAAGCTCCCACTTCCCTTCACCTGAAGGCTAACTCTGGCTTTAATTTTTAAACACTAAGATTGAATTAGGGATTTTAGTTTGTCACCCTAAAGATTCTCCAATTCTACACCCAATAAAGAATGTTTTTCTATTTATTTGCACTTAATTCCATGAACGAATTTCTCCTCCATGAAATCAAATGTGATCCTCACTTTGTTGTAGAACTCATACTCCATTTCCCGGATCATATGTTTCACAACATATTTTAACAATTCAGTTGGCCAGATTGAATTGTAAATTAAGTTCAGAGTTGAAAAATAATCACAATTTATTTTATATTTTAATATTGGCACATCATATTATCTCATCATTTCACCATATCTCAGAGTAGGGAGAAAGATAGAGGGAACTACTCAGATTTCATGACAAAGACACAACAAAACACAAATTTCTATAAAAGACAATTCATACAACACTAATAAACAAACAAGACTTATCTAAAACTCTTTCTCAAAGTAAATCCCTTGTATCCTTTACTTAGAAATGCATGAAGAAGATATCTCTCACTTTTCTCCTTCTCCAACACGCTTACAGAAAGTTTCACAATAAATCTCACCACACAAACTCTAAACTATGAAAAAAAAATCACTAATGGACTCCAACATGGTGGTGGAATGAAGATGGATTATGATGAATTGAGAAAACGGAGCGTGCTGGAACATTTTGGAGCGAAAAGGAGTCCATTTCCTGATGAATTTCAGCCCCAAATAAAGCCCAAGGTCGGTTCTTCAAGAGGTGCCTCCAAAAACTCTTCAAAAATCATCCAAATACATCAAAACTTCTAGAAATGGGGGTTGAACCGTCTTTGGCCCTGTCAACGCTAGTTTGGTGCTGTCGGTGTTGAGTAAAAATTTTAGTTATTCTGTTGTTCTGCACGGTCGGCACTGCCCTTGTCGCGGTCGGCGTTGAGTACTTCTTCAAAAACATCATTTTTGACTCCAAATTCCATCCTCTTTGCTTTAAGTCCTAAAAATCAACAAATTGCAAGATAACATCAAAATACCTTCCATTAAGGTGCAATATCACCAAAAATAAGTATAAAATATGGGTTTAAAAATGCATATATTTTTGTTGTATCAAAATCCCCCAAACTTACATGTTACTTGTCCTCAAGTAACTCCTCTACTACATAAAAATATGACTTATGGTAAAGAATTTAACTCTAGACTTCCATATTTAAGTTCTCTAAACATAATAGTATAACCTAAGAAAAATTCAAAACAACTCCAGTTAATACTAGAGGTTCTAAAATATTCAGTAATTAAGTCTAAGACAAATAAAATTAAGTTCTCTTTTCTTTTTTAAAATAAATTCCCCCCCCCCCCAAACTTATATTTTTTAAGAGATTTACATGAAGAAATTTAAAAATAAAGGGGTGAAAGAAAGCATTAAATACATAAACAAAATTCATACCTGTTGAAGATTTGATTATTACAAATAAATTCTGAAATACTGCAGGTGCTAATATGAAAAACTATAAGGCTTGAAACATTAAATTGCACCAAATATATATAAAATTTGTTGAGAAAGAGTTAATTACAATACATATAACAAACTGTTGAAACTAACAACAAAACTAAACTAAATTCTAAAAATGAAAATAATTTTACACATTACAGTTTCACATTACAACATAACAATAGAGTCTCAACAATATCACAAAATAAGGAATACAATCACAAAGTACAACACAAACAAACAAACAAATAAAAATATCACCAGTCATCATCTTCTTCATCTTTAACATCTAACTACTGCTGCTAATATGGAGTATAAACAGGGTGAAGAGGGAACTGAATTATATGATCACCCCTCAGGTGTTTAACTAAAGCATCATCATAAGCAACATTATATTCAAACTTCTGGTGAATTAGATCATCTGTATGAGCAATTCTGGCCTCCATGTTCTGCATCGTATGATCCATCCTCAAAATATCTCATGTTGAATCATCATCTGGTCTAATAACTCCGTGTTACTGAGGTCACTTGAAGTAGGCTCACTAAAAGTAGGGGTCCTAGAAGTAGAAGGAATATCCCTGGCCTTACTTCCACATCTCCAGTCAACATGGGACTCATAAGTCTTAATTTTTGCAAGCCCAATCGGTCTCTGAGGTTCAATCCTCTCTTTATCAGGTCTGAAATCAACTCCTGCATGCTCACAAAGTGTATAAATGAGAGCAGGGTGTGCCAATACCCCAATGGACTCTCCCAGAGCAATAGATCGAGTGTTCATATAAATGATTGAGCCTACATTTATATCCATCACTTGCTGAAAATAGTAGTTCAGGATGGCTCTATCCTTGGTCACTTCACTATGATGGTTTGTTGGAACCATCCTCCCAAAAATAAAATAATGCCAGGTCTTAGATAACATAGTAATGAGAAATTTAACTTTAACTCCATTCTTTACTTTCCAAGCTCCTTTCTCACCAGTCAAAAAAAATAAACCTCATCTAAGGCCTCATTTGTAGCAGAGAATGAATGATATTGGCATCTATAAACATCTTCTAACTCATAAAAATAGTGTATTTTTCTTGGAGTAAAATCCACCCTTTTTCATCGAACAAAAACAAAATCATCAGAAGCTTCTAGAAAGTTGGCATAAAATTCCATAACTATCCCAACTATCGCAACGACAGTAAAATAGCAGAAGTTTTCCCACTACCGAGCGATAATTAATCATTCAACTTTTCCTCCCAAATTTTTGAAACCTTGATCCATAATCACTTTTTTATTTATTCGAAGATTATGAAATCGAGCACTAGCTTTAATACTAACAAACTTTTGCTCGTCATATTTTATTTTTCTTTTGCTTGATCTAGGTGCCATGGGAAATCTAGAAAATTTTGATAAAAATCCGAATAAATTCCAAAATTCCAAAAATCAAAATGTAAAGCACTTTAAACTTCAATCCACTAAGTAAAATTTTTTCACCAAAGCATTTTAGGGTTTAAGTTTAGAGAAAATGAATTGTGTATGATAGAAAATGTTCCAATCTATCATTATACAAATTTCATTCGTACGCGAGATTTGATGCAAGATGTTTATAATTTTCTAACGGATGAAAGTGATATGTGGGAAGTACGAGATGATGGATATATTAGTTTTCCTGCTTCATCACTTCATCCAAATTTGAAGCAGTGGCATTTATTTATTTGTGCAAAATTACTCCCTACTATGAAGATTAGTAGAGTCGCTAAGGAAAGTACTATTTTAAACTACTGTATTCAAATAAAATAACCTTATGATATAGGATCAGTCATATTTAAATTTGCTATGGGTATCATTATGAATGGTCAAATTTATGGACTTGGGCATCCTTCTACAATTTTTCTGATTGGCAGTCAATCCAAAGTGTCATATGAAAGTTAGGAAAAAGTTTTACTACCATGGGAGCCCGTGATTTCTATTGATGATCAGTATGTTGGTAATGGAAACAAAGCACTAAATGCTATTAAGGATCATTCTTCACATGTTTCAACTCCATTAACACCACCAACAGTAGGAAGTTCGCTTACTTTGGAGAAGGAATTGTAGAAAATTGAAAGAGAACTTTATAGTATTATGAATTCAGTGGGAGATCTTAATTACCTTTTTGATCACCTTGATTAGAGAATGAAAGAAAATTTTTATCATACTAGAACTTTTGAAGCAAGATTAGTTTGGATGTTTAAAGAAAATGGGTGGATCAAAGAAAATTTGACAGATCAATTCTCGTACCAATCCTTCTACAACCTAAAAAAATCATCCTTAAACACTTCCATTCTATGTTCTATAAAATTGCTAAAAATTGACATTATGCATCTTAAAAATGTTGCAGGTGCATTGCATAGTCCAAAAGGCATTCTACGAAAAGCAAATGTTCCATATAGGCTTGTAAATGTTGTTTTCTCTTAATCCTCTGGAGCAATTAGAATTTGATGATAACCGGTATATCCATCTAAAAGCAATAATATTTATTCCCAGCCAATCTATCCAACATTTGGTCTAGAAAGAATAAAGGAAAGTGATCTTTTCTGGTGGCCATATTTAACTTTCTATAGTCAATACAAATTTGCCAACCAGCAACTTGTCTTATTGGTATTAATTCATTTTTCTTATTTTCTTCAAGATTCACTCCTTTCTTTGAAACACAGTGATTTGGGCTTACCCAAGAACTATCTGAAATAGGATATATAATTTCAGCATCTAACAATTTTAAAATCTCTTTTTTAACAACTTCTTTTATTATTGGGTTTAATCTTCTTTGAGGATCAGGTTTAGGTTGATATTATTTCATTATTGGGTTTAATCTCCTCTAAGGATCAGCTTTAGGTTCGTATTGTTCATCTAATATAATTTTGTGCATACAAATTGAAGGACTAATTCCTTTAATATCTATTAAAGTCCATCCAAAAGCCCTTTTATACTTGTTCAACGTTTCTATCAACCTTTGTTCTTGAATTTCAATCAACTCAAAAGATATAATAACAGGCAATGTAGATGACTCTCCTAAAAATACATACTTTCAACGGGTAGGTAATATCTATAATTCAAGTTCAAGTGGTTTAATACTTGAAGGAATAAGATTTTTACTATTTTTCTCTGACAAGTCTAACGTTTCAAATTTGCCTTAAATATAATCCAAATCTTCTCTTTTATTTCATCTTTATTCTAAAAATTTTCTCCTTGCTTTAATTTATCTTCACACTCATTCTTAAATTGTTCATTACTCAGATAATCAATGAAACATTAATTATCTTTTTCTATTGTAGGATATTTCATAGCTTTTGCTATATTAAATTTTACTTCTTGATCATTAATTCTCATTATTAATTCTCCTTTTTGAACATCTATTACAGTTGTTCCTGTTGCAATAAATAGTCTCCCTAAAATAATAGAATTCTCTTTATCTTCCTCCATATCCAATACTATAAATTCTACAGGAAAAATAAATTTATCCACTTTTACTAGTACATCCTCTATAGCTCCTTTTTGATAAGTTATTGATCGATCAACTAGAGTAATAGGGGAATTTTCTCTCAAATCTAAATATTTAAAGATTGATAAGGGCATAATATTGATACTCGCTCCTAAATTACATAAAGCTTTTCCATAAAACTTTTCACCAATTGCACAAGGTATAGTAAAACTACCAGGATCTTTTAATTTTTCAGGAAGCTTTTCCTGAATAATAGCACTACACTCTTCATTGAGTACAACGGTCTCATGATTTGTAAACTTCCTTTTCTTATTTAGTATATTCTTCATAAATTTCACTTAACTTGGCATTTGTTCCAAGGCTTCAACAAAAGGAATATTTATCGTTAACTTCTTAAGGATTTCCAAAAATTTTGTAAATTGTTTATTTTTATTCTTCTGCTTCAGTCTTTAAGGAAACAATATTTATCGTTAACTTCTTAAGGATTTCCAAAAATTTTGTAAATTGTTTATCTTTATTCTTTTGTACATCCTTCATAAATTTCACATAACTTGGCATTTGTTCCAAAGCTTCAACAAAACTAATTTACTTAAGGATTTCCAAAAATTTTGTAAATTATTTATCTTTATTTTTCTGCTTCAGTCTTTGAGAAAATGGAGGTAACGGTTTTTCTAAAGGAACCTGTGTTTGTTCATTTTCATATTGATCATTTTCCATTTCTTCCTTCTGTTCATCAACTTCAATTTCTCTTTGGATCCTTGTTTCAACTTCTTTTCCATTTCGTAATTGAATAGCTTTAATTTACTCTATATTTTGATCATTTGGATTAACATCCACAATACTCAGAAGAATTCCAGAAGGTCTGTTAATAAGTGTAGTAGTAATATGTCCTAATTGATTTTCAATATTTATAATAGCAGCCCCTTAATTTTGTATTTGATTTCCCATATTCAACATCACTTCTTCCGTCATCAACTTCTTTTCCTTAACTTGTGGGTTAGGATTGGAGTAAAATCTTAGAGGATAATAAGGTCAAAAATTAGGATTTCCTTGATTGTTCATATTTCCGAATGGTTTCACCGGATTATTATAATTATTCCAACTAAAATTAGGGTGATTTTTCCATCCAGGGTTAAAATAGTTAGAATAGGGATTTTTATTTTGATTATTTATAGCATTTAAAGTTTCATAAGATGGTTAAGTTTTAATAATTTTTCCTAGTGAATTTTCTTCTAATACTGTGGTATTTGAGAATAGTTCACTCTTATTTGATCAATATTTTTAGAAATAACAGCAATTTGAGATGCCAAAATAGACATTGCATCAGAATCATGAATACTGGCTACTCTCTTACGATTTACCTTTTCAGATGGCTATTCAAAATTAATAGTAGTCATTTCTTTAATTAAAGAATATGCTTCATCAAAAAGTTTTGACATTAATGATGTACCCATAACAACATCTATAATAGATCTTAGTGATTCTATTAATCCATTGTAAAAGGTTTGAATTATTAACCAATCTTGCAAAGCATGGTGTGGAAATTTTCTATGAAGATCTTTAAATCTTTCTCAGGCTTCATATATTGATTCCCCTTCAAACTGGCAAAAAGATGTAGTATCATTTCTAAGCTTAGCGGTTTTCGAGCGTGGAAAATATTTAGCCAAGGGTTTTATGATAGTTCTCCTCAATTCTGATAGATCTAGGTGCTAATGAATTTAACCAAGCCTTGGCTTTATCCCTTAATGAAAAATGAAAAATTCTAAGCCTAACAACATCATTAGACACTCCCTTATATTTAAATGTAGCACAAATCTCAAGAAAACTAGCAAGATGTAAGTTTGAATCTTCAGTAGATGATCCTCCAAACTGATTATTTTATATTATTTGGATAATAGCAGGTTTAAGCTCAAATGAATTAGCAGCAACATCATGATTTTGAATAGTCAAGTGAAGTTCATCTGTTGTCAGATTCGCATAATCTTTTAAAGGTCTTTGTCGATTATAATTTATTGGATTTTCTAAGTTATATGCCATTTCTTTTAAATTTTTAATTTCACTTGGTTCTTTGGAAATTTTTCTAATAGTACGTTTTAACTCTGAATCATAAGGTGCCAAGCCTTCAGATCCAATATTTCGCATGAAAAAATAAAGTAAGCAAAGTAAAATTTAAAAAAAAAACACTCTTGAATAAATTTCTTTTTGGATTTTAGATTTTTTATATTTTTTTTACTTTTATATATTTTTATAGTATATATATTATCTCTAACTTTGCTAATTTATCAAAACTATTTAATTTACCTAAATTTAACCATTATCTTTCCCCAACAACGACACCAAAAATTTGATCCCGATTTTTTATATGTAAGGATTTATGAAGTTAACACCACTATTGTGCCAAAAACTTGATTCTTATATGAAAAGTAAGTTGTGTAAAATATATATAATTATAGATAATTAATAATGAGATTCTACGCAAGTATACTTATCGTTATTAAGTAATAAAAGATTTTTTATTTAAGCCCCAAATATCGATCTCACAGGGAAGGTGTAAATTGACAAATATAAGTTCTACAAGGAAATTTACAGAAAATCAAACGAAATCACTGTCACTAATTTTGAATGTTGAGATGTTTTCAAAACTAAAGTACTTAACTATTAGCAAAACAAAAATGCAAAGTTTAAAAAGTAAATACTAATCTACTAACTATTTTTATGCAATGAAGATTTCTTATGTGAAAAAACATCCTTCCCATTACAATAAGGTTCTGGTGAAATGTGATGAGATAAATGTTTATAATATGTATTATGCCAAATAGGAGCAATTATAATTCTCTACCCTGATACAATACATAGAAAATTATTAGCTAATCCTAGGTTTACTCCCTAAATTTGTGGGTAGGCTAGAAGGATACCGACTCCCACACCAGAGCTCGCACTTCCCTTCACCTGAAGGCTAACTCTCGTTTTAGTTTTTAAACACTAAGACCAAATTGAGAATTTTAGTCTGTCACCCTAAAGATTCTCTAATTCTACACCCAACAAAGAATATTTCCTATTTATTTGCACTTAATTTCATGAACAAATTTCTCCTCCATGAAATCAAATGTGATTCTCACTCTGTTGTAGAACTCATACTCCATTTCCCGGATCATATGTTTCACAACATATTTTAACAATTCAATTGGATAAATTGAAATGTAAATTAAGTTTGGAGTTGAAAAATCATCATAATTTATTTTATATTTTAATATTGGCACATTATATTATCTCTTCATTTCACCATATCTCAGAGTAGGGAGAAAGATAGAGTGAACTATCTAGACTTCATGAGAAAAATATAAAAACACAAATTTCATATAAAAGAAAGTTCATACAATACTAATAAAAAAACAAAACTTATCTGAAACTCTTTCTCAAACCAAATCCCTTGTAGCCTTTCTTTAGAAATGCAGGAAGAAGATATCTCTCACATTTCTCCTTCTCCAACACTCTTACAGAAAGTTTCACACTAAATCTCACCGCACAGACTCTAAACTAAAAAAGAAAATCACAAATGACCTTTAGCGCCGTCGACACTAATTCTGACGTCGTCGATGCTGAGTAAAAATTTCAGCAGTTCTGTTGTTCTGCGTCGTCGACACTGCCCTTGGTGCGGTCGGCGTTGAGTACTTCGTCAAACATGTCATTTTGACTCCAAATTCCATCTTTTTTTGCTTCATTTTTGCTTAAGTCCTAAAAATCAACAACCTGCAAGAAAAAATCAAAATACCTTCCATTAAGGTGCAATATCACAAAAAATAAGTATAAAATATGGGTCTAAAAAAGTATATATTTTCGATGTATTAGTGAATCACATAACAAATATAATAAGACCAAAATGAACTCGAGACAATTCAAGGCACTGTGAAATGTCTAGGGTATTACTCAGGACTTTTCATGATCCTTTGGGAATCTCGGAGGACACTTGGAACATGTACGCTTTTAAGTTATTGCATTGCAATTTACTTTTATTTTTACATATTGTTCCTTGCTTATAAACTTGCATGTTAAACAAAAAAGTCACCCTGCATGTCAAAACTAATACATTTAGGATAACCACAAAATTGAAACCAAAACTAAAATTAA
>JXCR01098507.1:273415-293016 GCA_002079205.1 Phalaenopsis hybrid cultivar | reverse complement strand
ATATATATATATATATATTGCTGAAAAAGAGTTAATTACAATACATAAAACAAAGTGCTAAAACTAACAACATAACTAAACTAAATTCTAAAAATGAAAACAGTTTTACACATTACGGTTTCACATTACAACATAACAACAGAGTCTCAAGAATATCACAAAACAAGCAATACAATCACAAAGTACAACACAAACAAACAAACAAACAAAAAGATCACCAGTCATCATCTTCTTCATCATTAACATCTAACTTTTGTTACTGATATGGAGTATGAACAGGGTGAATAGGGAAATGAATTGTATGATCACCCCTCAGGTATTTAACTAATGCATCATCATAAGTAGCATCATATTCAAACTTCTGGTGAATCATATCATCTGTATGAGCATTTATGGCCTCCATGTTCTGCATCGTATAATCCATCCTCAAAATATCTCTTGTTGAATCATCATCTGGTCCAATAACTCCCTATTGTTAGGGTCACTTGAAGTAGGCTCACTGAAAGTAGGGGTCCTAGAAGTAGAAGGAATATCCCTGTCCTTACTTCCAGATCTCTAATCAACATGGGACTCATAAGTCTTAATGTTTGCAAGCTCAATCGGTCTCTAAGGCTCGATCCTCTCCTCATTAGGTACGAAATCAACTCCTGCATGCTCACAAAGTGTATAAATGAGAGCACGGTGTGCCAATCCCCCAGTGGTCTCTCCCAGAGCAATAGATTGAGTCTTCATATAAATTATAGAGCCTACATTTATATCCATCACTTGCTGAAAATAGTAGTTCAGGATGGCTCTATCCTTTGTCACTTCATTATGATGGTTTGTTGGAATCATCCTCCCAAAAATAAAAAATTGTCAGGTCTTAGATACTACATTTAACATAGTAAGGACTTTAACTCCATTCTTTACTTTCCAAGCCCCTTTCTCACCAGACAGAAAAGAAATAACCTCATCTAAGGCCTCATTTGTAGCAGAGAATGAATCATACTGGCATCTATAAACATCTTCTAACTGATAAATCTCATTTTTTTTCTTGGAGTAAACTCCACCCTTTTTCATCGAACAAAAACAAAATCATTAGAAGCTTCTGGAAATTTGGCATAAAAATTCATAACTATCCCAACTATCGCATTGGTAGAAAAATAGTAAAAGTTTTCCCACTGCCGAGCGATAATCAATCGTTCAACTTCTCCTTCCAGATTTTTCAAACCTCGATCCAGAATCACTTTCTTATTTTCTCAAAGATTATAAAATCGAGCACTAGCTTTAAAGCTAACAAACTTTCGCTCACATATTTTATTTTTCTTTTGCTCGTTCTAGGTGCCATATGAAATCTAGAAAAATTTGATAAAAATTTTAATAAATTCCAAAATTTTGAAAAACAAACTGTAAAGCACTTTAAACTTAAATCCACTAAGTAAATTAGTACTTTTTGAAGTTCCTTTGCCTCTAAATCGCCTCAAATCCGCCCAAAATCAAGCCCTAGGTGTGAAAACCGAAGGTTGAAGGTGACTTTAGGGGTAGAAATGAAGGTTTTGCGGTGAAAATCGTGAATTAAAAGGGTTATTACTGCTCTTGGGTCGAAGGCGCCGTCGACGCACATGCCAGCTCTGAAGGCCCAAAATTCACTATTTTGATTTTTTTCAAATTTTCAATTTTCTTTTTATTTACTCCAAAGTTTTTTTAGTATTTTTAAACACAAATTTTTATCTAACAATGATTCACAAATAATCATTTTCACAAACAACAACAAACCAAGTTTTATATATGAAAATACTCTTTTTACAAACACATTTCACAAATCACACATTCACACCTATTATGCAAACTAATTATAAATCAGCGTCGAAATAAAGCCACAACACTAAACGCTGACACAAAACTATACACATAATCAAATTTCAAAATTCTAAAGTAAAAACAAACAAAACCAAATCAAATCAAATCCACACAATTACATCAATTACATAAATATTCTTAAGAAATTAGAGTATCTAAAGTCTTAAGTTATTCTGCTTCATCTTCAGTGCTTTCACCTCTTCTAATATCTCTCATGGATTGGTAATGAACATATAGGTTGTAGAAGGATCGATACAGGAATTGATCTATCAAATTTTCTTCGAACCACCCATTTTCTTTAAACATCTGAACTAATCATGCTTCCAAAGTTCCAGTATGATCAAAATTTTCTTTCATTCTCTAATCAAGGTGATCAAAAAGGGACTTAAGATCTCCGACTGAATTCATAATACTTTGAAGTTTCCTTTCAATTTTCTTTAATTTATTCTCTAAAGTATGCAAACTTCCTACTGTTGGTTGTATTAATGAAGTTGAAGCATGTGAAGAAAAATCCATAATAGCATTTAGTGCTTCATTTCCATTACCAACATAATGATCATCAATAGGGATCATGGGCTCCCATGGTAGTAAAACTTTTTCCCAACTTTCATATGGCACTTGGGATTGACTGCAAATCAGAAAAATTATAGAAGGATGCCCAAGTCCATAAATTGGCCCATTTATAATGATAGCCTACAAAATTTAAATATAATTGATCCTATATCAATAGTTTTTTTCATTTAAATACAGTAGTTTAAAATATCACTTTCCTTGGTAACTCTACTAATCTTCATAGTAGAGAGTAATTTTACACAAATAAAGAAAAGACATTGCTTCGAAATTGGATTAAGTGATGAAGCAGGAAAACTAATATATCCTTCATCTCGTACTTCGCACATATCACTTTCATCGGTTAGAAAATTATAAACATCTTGCATCAAATCTCGCGTAGGAATGAAATTCATATAATGACAGATTGGAACATTTTCTATCATATACAATTAATTAATCCTTGCAGGAGTAAATGGTACAGCCTTTCCTCATACGAAGACAACTCCTTGGGTAATTTCATGTAGATTTGCATAGAACTCCTTCACTACAGACACAACAACCACAGCGGTAGTGTAACATAGAACTTCTCATCGCCTTTGCAAAATGATCTTGTCAACTAGAGCACTTGGATTGATCAACCCATGATTAACAAATCCTCTCTCCTTGATCAATCTCTTCTTCGTAATAACTTTATCGTATAATCTTTGCACATCAAAACCAATAAACTTTTTTCTATTGAAAACTCTATACCTTGAAGTATTTCTGGAATTGGAAGCCATTGAATCCAAAAATATGAAGTTTCTTGGCATCCTAGGAAGTTTTTAGGACTTTAAAAACACCTCCGAGCGGTTATTATGGTGTGAAATCCCGCCAAAGTCTGCCAAAAGTCGTTTGAACTGTCAAACCACTCTTGGCGTCGTCGGCGCTGTCGGCGCTGAGGTCCATTTTCTTGGGCGCCGTCAGTGCGAGTAGCCAAAATTTTGCGACTTTCATTTTTCATTCAATTTAATTCTAACTTTTTCTCTAATACCAATATTTGACTTAATTTATAATAAATGCAATTGTTTAGGATCATTATCTACTTTTCTCACCAGCATCTTTTAGATTAAAATTAAATTCCTTAACAGCCCAAAATGCTTTATGCTCTAATTCTATTGGTAAGTGACATGTTTTTCCAAATATCAGTCTGTATGGGGACATTCCTACAGGTGTCTTATAAGCAATTCTATATGCTCATAATGCGGTATCTAGT
Source organism: Phalaenopsis hybrid cultivar (assembly GCA_002079205.1). Classification (NCBI taxonomy): domain Eukaryota; kingdom Viridiplantae; phylum Streptophyta; class Magnoliopsida; order Asparagales; family Orchidaceae; genus Phalaenopsis; species Phalaenopsis hybrid cultivar. The sequence goes on along the minus strand of JXCR01098507.1, from coordinate 289,373 downwards.
CTAACAGACCAATCCAATTTATAAGAATTTACAGCTTTTTCTAAAATACGTTTAGTTTCACAATTTGATATCTCTGCTAGACCGCTAGTCTGAGGATGATAAGTTGTAGAGAATCTATGCATAATATTATATTTCTTAATTTATTTTTTGATTCTCTTATTCCTTAAATGAGATCATCCATCAATAATAATTACTCTTTGCAATCCTTATCTTGAAAAAATATTTTTAATTAAAAATTTAGAAACACTTCGAGTATCACATCTGAGTACATCAATAGCTTCAATTCATTTAGACATATAATCAACAACAAGTAATATATATAAGTTTCCATATGAAGGCATAAACGGTCCCATAAAATCTAATCCTCACACATCAAAAATTTCAACTTCCAATGTGTAATTTACAGGCATTTCATTTCTTCTAGAAATATTTCCTACTCGTTGAAATTTATTTCACATTTTAATATATTCATTAACATCTTTAAAAATAATAGGCCAATAAAATCCAGCTTGCAAAATCTTATATGTAGCTCTACTTGTTCCAAAATATCCTCCAAATACAGAATCATGACATCTTTCAATTATCTGTTGAGTTTCTTCATAAGGCACAAATCTTCTAATAATTAGATATTTACATTGTTTATATAAATATGGGTCATCCTAAAATAGTCTTTTGAATCATTCATAAATTTTTTTAATTATGGATTTTTCATATCAGGTGGTAAAATATCACTTACAATATAATTCACTATATCAGCATACCACGTTACATTCATTCCATCAATACTATATAACTGTTCATCAATGAAAATTTCTAAAATTTCATTTGAAAATTAGTTAATATTTCTATTTCTATTCTAGACAAATGATCGGCTATTTGATTATCATTTCCCTTTCTATCAATCACGGTAAAATCTAACTCTTGTAATAGAAGTATCCATCTAATTAATCTTGGTTTAGAATCCTTCTTTTGCATTAAGTATTTAATAGCAAAATGATCTGTACGCACTATACATCTAATTCCAATTAAATAACATCTAAATTTATCAAAGGCAATGTAATAACTAATAACTCTCTTTCAGTAGTAGTATAATTAATTTGAGCATCATTTAGAGTCTTACTAGCATATTATATAACTTTAAAAACTTTGTCTTGCCTTTGTCCTAATACAGCCCCAATAGCATAATCACTAGCATCGCACATTATTTCAAATGATTTTTCTCAGCCAGGCGGTACTATTATAGGTGCAGTGACTATTTTTTTCTTTAATAATTCAAATGCTTTTATGCATTCCTCATCAAAATCAAATTTCGTATCTTTTTCTAAAAGTTGGCATAACAACTTAGTTATTTTTAAAAAATTTTTATGTAGCGCCTGTAAAAACCAGCATGTCCTAAAATACTTCTCACTCCTTTAACATTAATAGGTGGTGGTAATTTTTCTATAACTTGGATTTTTGCAGGATCTACCTCCATGCCTTTTTCAGAAATTTTATGCCCAAGCACAATACCTTCTGCAACCATAAATTGACATTTTTTTCCAATTTGTACTAGGTTGACTTTATCACATACTTCTAGAACTTTTTCTAAATTATTAAAACATAACTCAAAAGAAGTGTCAAATATAGAAAATCATCCATAAACACTTCTATTCCATGTTCTATAAAATTGCTAAAAATTGACATTATGCATCTTTGAAATGTTGCATGTGCATTGCATAGTCCAAAAGGCATTCTACAAAAATCAAATGTTTCATATGAGCTTGTAAATGTTATTTTCTCATGATCCTCTAGAGCAATTGAAATTTTATGATAACCGGTATATCCATCTAAAAAGCAATAATATTTATTCTCAGCCAATCTATCCAACAATTGGTCTAGAAAGGGTAAAGGAAAGTGAGCTTTTCTGGGTGTCATATTTAACTTTCTATAGTCAATACAAATTAGCCAACCAGCAACTTATCTTATTGGTATTAATTCATTTTTCTCATTTTCTTCAACATTCATTCCTCCTTTCTTTGAAACACGGTGAATTGGGCTTACCCAAATACTGTCTGAAATAGAATATATAATTCCAGCATCTAGCCATTTTAAAATTTTCTTTTTTAACAACTTCTTTCATTATTGAGTTTAATCTTCTCTGAGGATCAGCTTTAGGTTCATATTATTCATCTAATAAATTTTGTGCATACAAATTGAAGGTAATTCCTTTAATATCTACTAAAGTCCATCTAAAAGCCTTTTTATATTTGTTCAACATTTCTATTAACTTTTGTTCTTGAATTTCAGTCAACTCAGAAGATATAATAACAGGCAATGTAGATGTCTGTCCTAAGAATACATACTTTAAATGAGCAAGTAATATCTTTAATTCAAGTTCAGGTGGTCTAATACTTGAAGGAATAAGATTTTTACTATCGTTTTCCAACAAGTCAAACGTTTCAAATTTGCCCTGAATATAATCCAAATCTTCTCATTTTATTTCATCTCCATTCTCAAAAATTTCTCCTTGCTTTAATTTATCTTCACAATCATTCTTAAACTATTCAATACTCAGATAATCAGCTACTTTCATCCTGAAACATTCATTATCTTTTTCTATTGCAGGATATTTCATAGATTTTGTTATATTAAATTTTACTTCTTGATCATTAACTCTCATTATTAATTCTCTTTTTTGCACATCTATTACAGCTGTTCCTGTTGCAAGAAATGGTCTCCCTAAAATAATAAGAATCTATTTATGTTCCTCTATATCCAATACTATAAATTCTACAGAGAAAATAAATTTATCCACTTTTACTAGTACATCCTCTATAGCTCCTTTTCGATCAGTTATTGTTCGATCAGCTAACTAACGAATTACAGAAGTAGGGGAAATTTCTCCTTAATCTAAACGTTTAAAGATTGATAAGGGCATAAGATTGATACTCGCTCCTAAATCACATAAATATTTTTCATAAAACTTTTCACCATTTGCACAAGGTACAGTAAAACTACCGGAATCTTTTAATTTTTCAGGAAGCTTTTTTCTGACTAATAGCACTACACTCTTCACTGAGTGCAACGATCTCATGATCTATAAACTTCCTATTCTTATTTAGTGCATCCTTCATAAATTTCACATAACTTGGCATTTGTTCCAATGATTAAATAAAAAGGAATATTTATCATTAATTTCTTAACGATTTCCAAAAACTTTGTAAATTCTTTATCTTTATTTATCTGCTTCAGTATTTGAGGAAATAGAGGTAATGGTTTTTCTAAAGGAACCTGTGTTTGTTCATTTTTATATTGATCATTTTTCATTTCTTCCTTCTCTTCATCAACTTCAGTTTCTCTTTGGATCCTTGTTTTAGCTTTTTTTTGACTTCGTAATTGAATAGCTTTAATTTGCCCTTTATTTTGATCTTTTGGATTAACTTCCACAGTACTCGGAAGAATTCCAGAAGGTCTGTTAACAAGTGCAGTAGCAATATGTCCTAATTGATTTTCAATATTTCTAATAGCAGACCCCTTGATTTCTTATTTGATTTTTCATGTTCAACATCACTTCTTCCATCGTCAACTTCTTTTCCTTAACTTGTGGGTTAGAAGTTGAGTTAAATCCTGGAGGATAATAAGGTCAAAAATTAGGATTTCCTTGATTGTTCAGATTTCTGAATGGATTCACTGGATTTTTATATGTATTCCAACTAAAATTAGGGTGATTTTTCCATCCAGGGTTAAAATAGTTAGAATAGGGATTGTTATTTCAATTATTTATAGCATTTAAAGTTTCATACGATGGTTGAGTATCAATTATCTGTCCTAGTGAATTTTCCTCTAATATTGAGGGTATTTGAGAATAGTTCACTCCTATTTGATCAATCTTTTTAGAAATAGCAACAATTTGAGATGCTCAAACAAACATTGCATCAGAATCATGAATACTCGCTACTCTCTTTGAATTTACCCTTTCAGGCAATTAAAAATTATTAGTAGTCGTTTCTTCAATTAAAGAATATGCTTCATCAAAAGGTTTTGACATTAATGATCTACCTACAGTAGCTTCTATAATAGAACTTAGTGATCCTACTAATCCATTGTAAAAGGTTTGAATTATTAACCAATCTTGCAAAGCATGGTGTGGACATTTTCTAAGAAGATCTTTAAATCTTTCTCAAGCTTCATATATTGATTTCCCTTAAAACTGACAAAAAGATGTAATATCATTTCTAAGCTTAACGGTTTTCGAGGGTGGAAAATATTTAGCCAAGAGTTTTTATGATAGTTCTCCACAAGTTCTGATAGATGTAAGTGCTATGAATTTAACCAAGCCTTGGCTTTATCCCTTAATGAAAAAGGAAAAATTCTAAGCCTAACAGCATCATTAGACGCTCCCTCATATTTAAATGTAGCACAAATCTCAAGAAAACTAGCAAGATATAAGTTAGGATCTTCAGTAGGTGATCCTTCAAACTTATTATTTTGTACCATTTGGATAATAGCAGGTTTAAGCTCAAATGAATTAGCAACAACATCATGATTTTGAATAGTGAAGTGAAGTTCATCTGCAATCGGATTCGCATAATCTTTTAAAGGACTTTGTCGATTCTCATTTATTGGAAATTCTAAGTTATTTGTCATTTCTTTTAAATTTTTAATTTCTCTTTGTTATTTTTGAATTTTTCTAATAGTACCTTCTAACTCTGAATCGTAAGGTACTAAGCCTTCAGATCCAATATTTTGCATAAAAAAATAAAGTAAGCTAAGTAAAATTCTTTTAAAATAAACACTCTTGAATAAATTTCTTTTTAGGTTTTTGATTTTTTGTATTTTTTTTATCTTTAAATATTTTTATAGTATATGTATTATCTCTAACTTTTCTAATTTATTAAAACTATTTAATTTACTTAAATTTAACTGTTACCTTCCCCGCACAACGACACCAAAAACTTGATCCTGATTTTTTATATGTAAGGATTTATGAAGTTAACACCACTACAGCGCCAAAAACTTGATCCTTATATGAAAAGTAAGTTGTGTAAAATATATATGATTCTAGGCAATTAATAATGGGATTCTACGCAAGTATATGTATTGTTATCAAGTAATAAAGGACTTTCTATTTAAGCCTCAAAGATTGATCCCACGGGGAAGGTGTAAATTGACAATGATAAGTTTTACTATGAAATTTACATAAAATCAAACAAAATCATTGTCACTAATTTTGAATGTTGAGATGTTATTAATACTAAAGTACTTAAATATTATCAAAATAGAAATGCAAAGTTTTAAAAAGTAAATACTAATCTACTAACTATGTTTATGTAATGAAGATTTCTTATGTGAAAAAACATATTTTCCACTAGAATAAGGTTCTGGTGAAAAGAGATGAGATAAATGTTTATAATATGTATTGTGCCAAATTAGAGCAATCATAATTCTATATCGTAATACAGTGCATAGAAAATCATTAGCTAATCCTAGGTTTAGTCCCTAAATCCATTGCTAGGCTAGGAGGATATCGGCTCCACTCCAGAGCTCCCACATCCCTTCACCTAAAGGATAACTCTCGCTTTAGTTTTTAAACACTAAGACTAAATTGGGGATTTTATTCTGTCACCCTAAAGATTCTCCAATTCTACACCTAACAAAGAATATTTCCCTATTTATTTGCACTTAATTCCATGAACGAATTTCTCCTTCATGAAATCAAATGTGATCCTCACTCTGTTGTAGAACTCATACTCCATTTCCCAGATCATATGTTTCACAACATATTTTAACAATTCAATTGGCCATATCGAAATGTAAATTAAGTTCAGATTGAAAAATCATCACAATTATTTAATATTTTAATGTTGGTACATCATATTATCTCTTCATTTCACCATATCTCATATTAAAGAGAAAGATAGAGGGAACTAGTTGATTTTCATGATAAAGATACAACAAAACAAAAATTTCATATATAAAAGAAAGTTCATACAACACTAATAAATAAACAGAACTTATCTGAAACTCTTTCTCAATGCAAATCCCTTGTAGCCTTTCTTTGGAAATGCAGAAAGAAGATATCCCTCACTTTTCTCCTTCTCCAACACTCTTACAGAAAGTTTCACACTAAATCTCACCACACAAATTGTAAACTATGAAAAAAAAAATCACTAATGGACTCCAATATGGTGGTGGAATGAAGATGGATTGTGAAGAATGGCGAAAATGGAGCGTGGTGGAACATTTTTGGGCAAAAAGGAGTCCATTTGCTTATGAATTTCTGCCCCAAATAAAGCCCAAGATCGGTTCTCCAAGAGCTGCCTCCAAAAGCTCTTCAAAAATTATCCAAATACATAGAACCTTCTAGAAACGGGGGTTGAACCGCCTTTAGCGTCGTCGGCGCTAGTTTGACGTTGTCTGCGCTAAGTAAAAATTTTAATTGTTCTGTTGTTCTGCGTCGTCGGCGCTGCCCTTGGCGCGGTCGGCGCTGAGTACTTCTTCAAAAACGTCATTTTGACTCCAAATTCCATTCTTTTTCCTTCCTTTTTGCTTTAAGTCCTAAAAATCAACAAGCTGCAAGAAAAAATCAAAATACAATCCATTAAGTTGCAATATCACCAGAAATAAGTATAAAATATGGGTCTAAAAATGCATATATTTTCGGTGTATCATCTACCACTTGATATTAAAAATAAACAATTAAAGAAATTTATATATGATTCAAAATTTTATTTTTGGGATGACCAATACTTATATAAATAATGTAAAAATCTAATTATGAGAAGGTGTGTGCCTTATGAAGAAACTCAATAAATAATTGAAAGATGACATGACTTTGAATTTAGAGGAATTTTTGGAACAAATAGAACTGCATATAAAATTTTGCAAGCTAGATTTTATTGGCCCACTCTTTTTAGAAATGTTAATGAATATATTTGCAACCATGGGATCGATGTCAGCGAGTAGGAAATATTTTTAGAAGAAATGAAAAGCCTCTAAGTTACTCATTGGAAGTTGAAATTTTTGATTTGTGGGGATTAGATTTTATGGGACCATTTATGTCTTCATTTGGAAACATAGATATATTACTTGTTGTTGATTATATGTCCAAATGGATTGAAGATGGATCTGTACCTAAATGTGATGCTTAGAGTGTTTCTAAATTTTTAAACAAAAATATTTTTACAGGATATGGAATGCCGAGAGTAATTATTACAGATGAAAGATCCCATTTTAGGAATAAGAGAATTGAGAAGTTAATAAAAAAATATGATATTACACATAGATTATCTACTACTTATTATCCTCAGACCAGCGGTGCAGCAGAGATATCAAATCGTAAAATAAAACAAATTTTAGAAAAAGCTGTAAATCCTTATGAATTAGATTGGTCTGCTAGATTAGATACTACATTATGGGCATAAAGAACTGCTTATAAGATTTCTATTGGAATGACCCCATATAGACTTATTTTTGGAAAAAACATGCAATTTAGTAGTAGAATTGGAGCATAAAGCATTTTGGGCTATTAAGGAATTTAATTTTAATCAAAAAGATGCTGGTGAGAAAAGATTATTGCAACCAATGAACTTGAGAAGAAATGAAGCATATGATAATGCAAAAATTTATAAAGAGAAAATGAAAATATGGCATGATCGAAAGATTATTAAGAAGAAGTTTGAACCTAGACAAGAAGTTTTATTATATAATAAAATATTGAGATTATTTTCAAGAAAATTAAAATCTAGATGGTTATGACCATTTAAAGAGATTAAAGTCTATTATTATGGAACNGATTTCGTTTTCATTTTCATTTAACATAACAAACTGAAAATTTTAATTTAAATGTCTTATTATATTTTTAGNGATTTCGTTTTCATTTTCATTTAACATAACAAACTGAAAATTTTAATTTAAATGTCTTATTATATTTTTAGGGTAGAACATAGGAGACATGGGCTTATTGTATAAAAAATGATCTTAATTTACTAGAACTAAATGAAAATATGGCACTAAATAGGACAGGCTTATTGTATAAAAAATGATCTTAATTTATTAGAACTAAATGAAAATATGACACTAAACATGACTCAATGGAGAAAAATCTTATTGTATAAAAAATGATCTTAATTTATTAGAACTAAATGAAAATATGACACTAAATAGATATTGTATAAAAAATGATCTTAATTTACTAGAACTAAATGAAAATATGACACTAAATAGGACAACGAAGAAAAAGGATTCATGTAGCCGACCCCACGCAGTGGGATTAAGGCTTTGTTGTTGTTGTTGTCGTCGTCGTCTTATTATATTTTAGGGGCATTTAATTACATAACCACCCAATTCCTATGAATTTATAAATATAAAACAACCTCTACTTTTTACATTTATACCACCTAAATCTTTCATATAAAAAATGCCACCATATTAACTTTTAAAAGGTGAAATAAACCTTTTCATTAATGTAAAAAATTGTAGTTGTTAGGCATGTAAATACGGAGCAATAAGTGATGCATATGTAAAAAATTCCTATATTTTAATTTCATGTCAAACAAGTTATAAAAAATAAAGTTTGTCATACATGTAGCAATTGAATAATATAAATATATGATTCATGACATTAAATACACTTATATATGTAAGACATGTAATTTATAATGTTAGTCTATAATCAAACTCTAGCAAATAATTAAATTTTAGTTAATTCATACCCAACCATTTAGACAATTAAATTTTGATTTGGTCGGTTTGGTTTTATCAAAATTTTGGTTGGTTCAGCTCTTCATATTATAAATTTTGGTTGTAATTGATTTGACCAATTTGCAAACCAATCCATCCAAAACAACCGAATGCTCACCCTTAGTGATAATTCAACCAAAGAAATCTATGGAAGGAGAACCCATGAAAAACACATGCAAGAATATTTTATAGCAAGGATTATTCACATTTATGAGCAAGTACAGGCCATTTTAAAAGGTTGTTTTCTATTACTTGTGATAAAGGTATCATAAACAAAAATTATGCAAAATGATTTGAACATCCCATGCATGCCTCTTTAGAAATAAATTGAGGCTGAGAAATCCTAAAACCGACCCCTTATTTAAAGCAAACCAATGAAGATGACAACTAGAATTAAACTCAGGATACGCAACAGTTAAATTTAATGAAGGTTGTACGTCCCTCAAAACGGCTCATTAACTAACTCACACCGGGATGTATCAGAGGAACAAGCTAAATATTTGGAACTAGTACGCATGTCTCCGCAAGGAAAAGTGTATCATCCTCTCAAGAATTAAAGTTTTATCAAGAAGGACACACCTCTCAGATTGAGAGGCTACTTGCCCAAGTTAATGAAGTATTTCTCATGCTTGTGTCATCTTCCAATTTAGTGACGACTACCAATCATTTGGCTTAAGGATTATCTGTGTATTCATTAATGTTTTGACTATAACATCAACATATCTATAATTAGCCAATCATGTATTCCGTTTTATTCATTCTTTGCAAGATAAAGGTATAAATTTCGTGTAACGTTAAAAAATCTATAAATGAAAGGTCCAAGGGTCATTTCAGGAGCTGAACTTTTAAGGTATTACTTTGCAAGTTTTAAAGATAGGATTCCGATATCACTAGAAAAAATCTGGAATCATTACTCTAAGCTTAGAAATAAATTCAACCGTAGGAATTAAAACAACCTCTAATAAGCCTAATGTCACCTCCCAAAAGAGTCCTTAAGAGAGGTGGGCAGCCCAGGACTTAAATACTGCTTTTCGGCCCTACACCTAGCCGATGTGGGACTATTTGTCCGTGACATTTTCCTCCACCCAATCATGTGACACCCTTGTCACGGATCGGCTCCACCGGGGGTCCCACTGGACCATGGAGAGTCCACACATCTGACAGACAGTAATCTGCTCTGATACCACTTGTCACCTCCCAAAAGAGCCCTTAAGAGAAGTGGGCAGCCCAGGACTTAAATACTGTTTTTCGGCCCTACACCTAGCCGATGTGGGACTATTTGTCCGTGACACTAAGGTCAAACACCAAATCCACTTGAAGTTTCCATAAGGCTGAATTCTTAGCTATTCGAAATCAATCCTAACCGTCGGTGGAAGCCCTAATGCAACCTTACATTTCAATCACTTTGGTAAGTTATTTTCATAAAAGGAAGCTTTCCTACCTTAATACATGCATGTTGTATGCGAGTATATATCATTCTATGCATTCATTCAGAAATACGTGAACAGAAGTGATACCGAACTTAACCCAAAAATCACAACGGAAGAATACATTACTGCTGAAATTAAAAGGGGGTTATGAACACGACACTTGAAAATTGAAAACAACGACACGACACACAACTAGGGCGCAGATTGGGGTGGTGGTGTTGTAGTTGGAGGGGTTTGAACTGGATGAGGAAGGAAGGTTGGCGGCTAGGTAGGGTAAGGGGGAATGAGGGGGAAGGTTTGTGATGGCAGCTAGGGTGGTGAGGGGGTGACTGATGGCTAGAAACAGGTAAGGAGGGGGTTTTGTAGTCGATAGCTGAAAGTAGTGTAAAAGGAGATGCTAGAGTGGTCAGCAGCTAGAAGCAGAAAGATAAGAGGGTGGTCGTCAGCTGGGAGGAGGGAGGGAGGTGGCAAGGCGGCAGGCGGCTAGAAGCAAGAAGGGCAGCCATCGGCTGCAGAACAACAAGCAAAATAGGGATTGCATATGGAGAATTAGGTAGAGGTTGTCAGCACTTTGGGACAAGATACAGCCGAAGCACCATCTGTCATCAGGATACTATCCTAGCAAGGGAAAATGATTGGAGGGAAAAAATCTGAAATTAAAAAACAAGATTGAACACTAAAACAACAAACAACATATTTATAATAACTGGGAGGGGGAGAGGGGGGTGGGGGCCCTACCCTAAGAAGAACCAGCCAATCCAACCTCCCTACTGCTGAATCAGCGAGTTTAGCCCAAGCAAGTTCAACGTCAATCTAGTGGGGTTAGGTGGCTTCAACCTCATTCATTGAAGCTTTAATCAGCTCGTTGCTAGAGGTGGTGGTGTTGTAACCTATAGGATTTAAGTGTCATATAATGCGGTCCAAAAAACACTTACATCCCACTGGCAACTACACCGTCTCCCAAAACACCTGAGGATTTTCCTCCACTTGTGAGCAAACAACCATATCAATCCGCTTTTTTGGGGGTCCACTATTCACCTGAAATTATTCCCAAAGTAATCCACGATCTGGTCAACCTGATCTGAAGTTAGAGTAGTCTGAACCTCTCTGAATGGTGGTGGCAATGGTGGTAAGATATCGACCATGATGTCCTGAAATTTCTGTCTTGTTTATCCCGTGTTTGGAACCGGTGTCTCAGTCCTATCATACTCTGTCGTCACCAAAACTGGTCTCACTAATGCTACTTTACTGGTAAGGGCACCTGCGATATCGTTAAGAAGAACGGGTCAGTCCAACCTCCAGGCTGTTGAACCGGCAGGTTCATCCCAAACAAGCCCCGTATCAGCCTCGTAGGGTTGGAGGAGGTTCGACCTCATTTGTTAAAGCATCTGTTAGCATGTTGCTAGTGGTGTCAGTGTTGTACTTATGGGATTGAAGGATTTTATACAGCGATCCGAGAAGTACCTGGATCCCACGGGCGACTGCACCGCCCCCAAAGCACCAGAAGATTTTCCTCCATTTGCAAGCATACATCCAAATCGATACGCTCTTCTAGGGATCCATTACTGGCTTGAACTGAGTGTGCCTCGCTTATACTGTTGAATCCTCCAAAGTAATTCATGGTTTGATCAACCTAATGTAAAGTAAGATTAACATGTACCTCTTCAAATGGTTGTGGCCATGGTGGCAAAGTATCAACCGTGATATCCTAAAATGCTCTATCGTATTTATCTCGTGTCTATAGTATGTGTATCAGTCCTATCACCCCTGTCATCACCAAAACTGGTTCCACCTATGTTGCCCTACTGACAAGGGCACCTATGATATCGGGCTCAGTCAAAGTAAGAAGGATGATGCATTTTAACTCCTTGGTGAAGGAGTAGATGTTTTTGAATCCGTTGTGCTGAGTCCTAAGGGCAAATTGAAATAGTCTCCCCAACAAAATGTGACAGGCATCAATGGGTACCACATCACACCACACATGATCCTGTAATTGACACTCAATCAAAAACTCCACTAAGCACCTTTGGTCAATGTTGGCCTTGTTCTTCTTGTTCAACCACGTCAAAGAATGCAGCTAAAAATTCACCGAGTCATGAGGCCTAATTTCTCTGCCATTTGCATAGACATCATGTTCTTGTTGTTTCCTCCATCAACGAAACTTCATGCCTTCCTATTTACAGTGCAACAGGTGTAGAATATGTTGTGGCGAAGCCACTGTAGATCACTCATATCCTTAGTCTGTAGGACCCGTCGAAACATGAGCATCTCGACTTCATCTGGTGGAAGATGATACACCTCACCATTTTCCTCAATTGTCTCCTCGTCGCTAACCTCCTCCACTGCACCCTGTTCAATAAAAGAAAATCTACTCGTTAGGCAACTGAAGACGATGTGCCCAAATCCATTGCATCTAAAATATTTTTGGGTGGGGACTGTAGTAGCATGCTACTCTTCTCGGGCTTCTCACTCAAAGTAGCTCTGTCCTTACCTGGACTAGTTTTTTCAACTCCCTGAGACGTGCTCCTACTAGTGTCTCCAATAGCATGTGGCTGCTAGACTGGTGATGGTTTTCTGCCTTGTCATTGCTGTCTCTTCACCTTCAGGGATAAGGTCTAGATATCTCCCAGTGATCAATAAGGCTACAACTACACAGTATTGCTAATAGCGGGCCTTAAGCCTCCCAAATAATAAGCTATGGTATGCTCTTCTGGCTCGACCAACTAATATTTCATCTGCAAAAGGGTTAAACAACATTGTGAGCTCCTCCACAAATGTCTCTCTTTCATAGATGGTAGTCTTAAACATATCCCGACGGCAATGAGGTTGATATTTTATTTGCATCTTTTTCCCGATCTCCCATCTAGTAATCTTGTCATTGTTTTCTCTCTTTCTCTGACTCTGCAAGTTTTCCTCAACCAGGAGGGGCTCTTTTTCACTTGATGGATATTATGTTTACCCATTTATCCTTTGGCACTTCCTTATACTCGAACATGTGCTCTTCCCAAGTCGATAAAGTCATCTGGATCCATACCTCCATCAAACTCCAATAGATCCACCTTGACGTCGAAATCTCTATGTCCTTTATATGTGATCTCCTTTGTCGACCTACTCTAATAACAAATTCCGAAGCGTCGGGCCTATATTCCTCATCACTGAAGTCATCCCTGTGGAAGAGATTCAGATCATCATCCCTTTCTCACCTCCGACTCTCCATATCACGATCGAGGGTAACTTCTCCTAGGTTCCAACTTCCATCTCTGCGAGACTCTACTGAAGATGTCGGAGCTCTCGTTGCTTGTTAGGCTCGGGTCTGCATCTCCTTGGTGGCATAGTTAGGGTTTACGATTTATGGGAGTGGAAAGAATATTTGGTGATAGGAAAGAAAACTTTTAGTGGAGATGGTTTGGGTTTGTAGATGCTAGGAAACCCTACGATAGAACTAGGGATATACTGACTCTTATACCAATTGATACTAGAGTTAACCCAAAAATCATAACAGAAGAATACTTTACGGATAAAAATAAAAGTTGGTGGCAAACACGAAACTTGAAAATAGAAAAACAACGCGCGACACACAACTACGACATAGATCATGGTGGTGGTGCTACAGTTGGAGTGTCTAGGTAGGGTAAGGAGGAATGAGGGGAATGGTTTGAGATGGCAGCTAGGGTGGTGAGGTTTGGCTGGTGGCTAGAAACAGGGAAGGAGGGGGGTTGGTTGATCGGTGGCTGAAGGCAAGTTGCAAGGTGGTAGGGTGGCCAACAACTTCAAGCAGAGAGGTGGGGAAATAGCAGGCTGCCAGCGGCTGAAAGCAGGAAGGGAGGGAGCTGGCGTGATGGTCGGTGGCTGGAAGCAGGAAGCCGCAGGACAACAAGTTAGAGAGAAATTAGGTAGAGGTCATCACCACCACAGAGTAGGATGCAACCATAGAACCACATGTACTCGGATACAACCCTAACAAGGGAAAAAGCTTGGAGGAAGAAATATGAAATCAAAAACTACAAACGTGGCCGGGGGAGGGGGGGGGGTGGGGGGAGTGGTGGTGTTTGGTGGGGGGGCTGGTCCAGACTCTCAGCCGGACTGATTCCTTTAGCCCAAGCAATCCCCGCAGAAAGAAAAAAAATGTAGATATCTGAGAATAGATACCTTAATCAATAATTGCAAGGTGCATTCATACACTGATAGATGCTGACTTAAGCATGAACTTATAAAAGGTGACTTCCTTTTTTTCATTGCTATAGACATCCAATGCTACATCAAGCAATCCCCGAAGAAAAAAAAAATGTAGATATCTGAGAATAGATACCTTAATCAATAATTGCAAGGAGCATTCATACACTGATAGATGCTGACTTAAGCATGAACTTATAAAAGGTGACTTCCTTTTTTTCATTGCTATAGACATCCAATGCTACATTAAGAAAATAAATTTTGAACTATCAGGNCATGCTGCAAGAGCCCCACCTATCTCAAGTTACTAAGATTGTTTTTGATAAGGGCAGGAAAGACAGTATTATCTGGCATAACTATGATAACCAAAGTTTGACTAAAGCCATCTATGCCAAACTTTACTGTTGGGATCAAGTCCCATGGGCTGAAGCCATTTGGAACAGATATCTATCCCCCTCTATATCCTTCTTTTATTGAAGGTTCTTCAACAACCTTCTGCCAACTGATGGCATTCTTAACTGAAGGGTTTAAGAGGGCCTTCTAGATGTTATCTTTGCCTGAGATTTGAAGAGGACAATAATCACCTGTTCTTTAACTGTAAGTTTGCTCAAGAGGTGTGGAAAGCAGTCCTTAGTAAGATTAAAGTTGAGGGTTTGGACAAGGACTGGTCTAGTCTCAAAGATGGATGGCAGAGCTGGAAAAGTAAAAAAGGTAATTCTATCCCTTTTATTGTGGCCTTGTTCTTATGGATGTGCAGAAACAACAAAAAACATGAAGATAAGACTATTCATCACACCAAGGTTACTAGAAACTGTGTTTCCTACTTAAACAAGCTGATTCAACTCAACAACTTCCCTAATATAAGCTTGCCTCAGACTACTATAACCAAAAGTCATAACAAGATTAAGAAAGTCATTTGGCAACCTCCTGATCCACAAACCATGAAGATTAATATTGATGGTAGCTTTTCTGAATGGTGTGTTGGGGTGGGGGGTTCAGTGATTCCTCCAACAAATTTTTATTATTCTTTCATGCTCATACTGAGGCCCATGATGCTCTAGAAGCTGAGCTTATTGTTGTTTACTAGGCCCTTACCTTTGCACAGAAAGCTACATGGTATAAATTGTGGATTGAGGTGGACTCTTTTCAACTGATTACTTTCCTCACCACTGAACAGTTGTCCTCTTGGCACCATATGCAATGGAAACAGAAAATTGGCAATCTTAACAAGTTGTTTAAAGTCTATATGTCTTTTATATACAGAGAAGGAAACCAACCTGCTAATTGGCTTTCCAGACATGGCCTTTATGCTAACTTCATCTCTGTTGCAACAAGGCCTCCCACCCCACTTGCCCTCCTGCTTCATGGTGATAAGTTGGAGACTCATCATCTAAGATTCAAGGCTAATAAACTCAAAGATCTTTAGTCTTTTGGGGCTTCCTCTTCTCTTTTTATCATTATTTAGTTTTACTATATTCTTATATGTCTTAGTTTTGAGGATTGGTCACCCTCTTAGTCAATTGTTCTGGTTTATAGCTAGGGGACCTCTCCTGTAGAATCTTTTGTACTGCTTTTAATGATCAACACAAATGGAGCTAAATAATGCTCCTTCCACAATATTATATATATATATA